>JAUMJL010000861.1:0-354514 GCA_033558185.1 Dromococcyx pavoninus
GGCAGCGGGCGGTGCAAAGCGGCGTTTGTTTCCGCTTCCGGCCGTTGCTAAGGGTGGCGGCGTTGCTAGGGGAGGCCTGACATCCGGCTCCGCCATGGCGGGCAACCGCATGCAGAAGATAGGGAGCGTGTTCAGCCGGTGCGGGGGGGTTGTGCTGCCGGGGAGGGGGGGGGCGATGCGGGAGGCCAGGGGTCCCGGGGCGGGGGGCTTAGAGCCGGTGCGGGTGCCTGCTGACACTTCCCCTCCGCCGTTCCTCTCCCCGCAGGACACGGAACCTGATTCGCATCGGTGTCATGCAGAAGCCGCTCTGGTTCGACGTCTACGCTGCCTTCCCCCCACTGCGGGAGCCCGTGTACCGCGTGCCGCGGCCGCGCTATGGCAAGGTGAAGGATGTCATCCCCGCCATCTTCTATGAGGAGGATGAAGTGCGAGCGTGAGTCCGAGCTCCGCCGCCCCGAGCTGCGCCGGGGCCCTTCCTGCCACCTGCTTTCTCCCCTTCTGTCCCCTCTCGGTCCCCACTGTGTCCCCCACCTCTCCCAGCAGCTGCTTCCTCGGCTCCTTCTAGCAGTGGTTTCCCTGTTTATAGAGGAATCCAAAGAGGATCCACTTGACATATTGTCTTCCCTGTGTTTGTTCTGGAGGCTGCTCTGGTTGGAGACTCCTGGGCAGTGGACAGAGAGAGTCCCTGCGGTGCAGGGCCAGACTGACTCAGGCCCTCTGTGGATAGTTAATGCTTCCCTTCTTGATGAGCCAAAAACCAAAACAGCTCTCTCTTTTGAACAGGAGATTTTACAAAGTTTATGGCAGTGGCCCGAGACCTTTCGACCTGTCACAATTGAACCACAAATCAACCTGCCAGAGGTAAGGTTTGTTCATCCCTGAACTAGAAATATTTCTGAAACCTGTCCCTTTCGCTAAGTCAGCGAACCAAAATGTTGTTTGTGAGAGTGAAAATACACCCTTGAAACCCAGGTTTGTTGAAAAATTCTATGAACTGAAGGAAGAAGGGAAAATTGAAGAGGAAAAATTGTTTGAGGAAACAGGAAAAGCCCTTTTGGCCAGTGGGATAATTTTACAGAGAAGAGGAACAGATAAGGTAAGTATTAAATGTGCAAAGAGTTTCTTTGCCAGTGAACTTGGAAAACTTCACTTCTAGGCCTTTAACGTTTGAGTCAGTGCAAACCAAATTTTCAGGAGCATTTTCATGAGCCCGCACTGTTCAGAAGGAGCTTTCCTTGGTTGTGACCATGACTGGCCACGGTGAGGTGTGGTCTGTGGGATGGGAAAGAGAAGTGGTTGGTGAAAGATTCAGTCTTCAGTGCTCCCAAGCCCTCTGTCGGTTTGTCTGTATAGAGCATTAGGAAATACATACATGTATTTATATTGCCCTATAAGGCAGCAGGGGTGAATGGGACCCTTTTCCACCTGAAGGTCACCAACACCCTTTTCCATCCCATTTTAGTAGTTAAGTCACCTAACATACTTTTCAGTCTTGATCCTGCACTTGAACATTTTTGCTTCAGTCTTGCAGTTTAGTGTCTGGTTGATTGGTTTGTTAAAAGTGTTGAAGTCGAGGATTGTAGTCTGGGGGTTGTTTACTTGTGTTTAAGGCAATAAAAATTAAATAACTGTCCCAACTGCTGCTGCTTTTTGTTTTCCCTGAGGTACAAGAGGGGAGATGGCTCCCGGGCACATGAAGTCTGGTTCCTTGTTACTTCAGGCAGTGGTCTTGCAACGCCTAATGTAAAATGGGGTAAAATCCAAAGTGGAAGATACTTCTAGAACAGCGTGACAGGCAGAGTGGAACATGGCTGCTCTGTGATGGCTGAAAGGCTTTTACATTGATCATGAGCAGTTTTCTTTAAAAAATAGAAGTCCTCTCTCTTCAGGTCCTTTATTTGCAGTAGTAAAGGACCAATTGCTATTTCTTCCAAGAATGCTGTTGTTCCGGTCGAACCTTGTCAAAAGGAAGGAAGGGAGAAGAGTGGTTTATAAAAGCTGCAGTTTTAAACACCGTTAGCTAGATTAATTATTCTTCTTTGTAATACTGTCTCCATTCTTCTCATTGCCCACTTACCACGGACACTCTGCCCAGAGTTGCTTTACCCAGTAAAAGAGGGTGAAGAGGAACAAAAACTGGTTCTGCTAAAGTGTGTTGCTCAACGAGCCTGTAAGATGGTGAAACCACTGTCACTCTTTCATCTTTGAGCTCAAGATCAGCAATCCCACTTTAAATTTCTTGCCCTGGTGATACCTTGGCACTGTGTTGTACCTTCTACATAACCTAAGCATGAATTGGAGCTTAGTGTTTTTTGGACATACAAATGGGGGCTGTTGCTTTCTGTTGCTCTCCTCAAGTCACGCTTTGACAGAAGCATTTTACAACCCTGTTTTTGGTGATTGTCCATCTCTAACTGTAGGTAGCACCACAGGATAGTGAAACCAGAGACTCAGTGTTACATCTGCAGCTTCAAACTGTGTTGAAGGAGGTACAAGAAAAGAAGGAAGGTCAGGAGGAGCGGACACCAGAATCTGCAGAAGACAAGAAAGAGAATCCGTCACCGTCCTAGCAGCCGCCGTTGTCCTTTTAGTGCTCAGCTGCAGGATGTGCCCTGGTGGTGGCAGTCACCTGCTTGGCAGCCACTGCTTCTGCCTCCACTGTCTTGCGGTTACAAGATGTTTTCTTACAGGGAACATGCCTCCATTATCCAGCTTCAGTGCCTTCTGTGGTCATGGCTGGGGCACACGTTCTTGTCTTCCCATCTCCTCATTTGTAAAATGGGAGAAAATGAGGGTTTTTTGAGGTTTGAGAATGTTATCTCAAATTGTGAGTTGGAAAATGTGAGCATAAAAGGAGAAAATTAAATATTTTATTTAAAAATCAGAAGTCCTCTTTCTTCAGGTGTCTTATTTGTGGTAGTAAAGGTGTTTCTTAATATCCTGCACTTAGTGATCCAGGCCCTGTTGCAGTCCCACTGCTGAAGTAGCAGAAACTGCTGCCCTGACATGTTGTAACAGCTGCCTGCAGTCCTCCAGTAGCATCTTTTTATAGTGAGTTGAAGAAAATGCTATTTCTATAAACACAATAATGTGTTCCTCCTATTGCATCTTTTGTGAAAATTCAGAGTAGGATAAATTTGGCTTTGGACTAGATTAAAAACAATCACTGTTTGTGGTTTTCTTTTTGTGTTTTTTTTTCTTTTTAAAAGCCCAAACAGCCCCCTCCCCACAAGCTAACAGCTATAAATCCTGTCAGATCTCTTCTCCTTGTCTGGTTTTCCTCCACGGGGCGGGGGGGCAATTTCCTTTGGTTTTGTTCCCACTCTCTGGACTCAGTCTCTGTGCTGTGATGCGGTGTTGTGATGCTGCTGCTGTATGCGATCCCAGCTCCTCTCGTGAGTCTATGCTGTGTGACAGTGAAAAGGAGGATTGAAACACTCTTGGCTGGTTTATGTGTGACTTGATCACCTCCTGGCAGCAGTGTTACTAAAGTGGAATTGCTCAGTTTTCCTTGAAGGTCAAACTTTATTCCTAATTCCACTCTGTAATTCTAGAGGTGTGCAGGATTTCATTACAAAGAGCCAAAAGCCCTCTCAGCGCTGGAGGATCTGTTCCTAGAGCTGGCTTTGGCCCTCGCGCCTGCTGGAGCAGAGTTCCTCTCCATGGGGCAGAAATTACTGTCCAGTTTGCTAAATCCACACCCAACAACCCCCTCAGAAGTGACCATAACAGATGCATGGCCAAATTATATGGAACACCTGGGAACATAAAATAGAGCACACACTTTCAGGGGGGTGGTGAGCGGGGTGGGAGCCCTCAGCTGCCGCGAATCAGGAAGTGATTTTGGGACAACTTGCGGGGCAGGGCCGGCCTCGGGAGCGCAGGCAGGAGGCTGGCTGGCCGCGGGATGGAGGTGCTTCCTGCCGAGCAGCTCTGGATGGAGAAGCAGTTCGAGATGTTCTTCTGTGCTGCAGGTTTGTTACGGCTGGTGGGAACCGGGGAACCGGTTGAGTAAAGAATGTGAGCTTAAGTATCGGGTGCAATTAGGAGAACACACAATCAAGTTGAGAGTCCTGTGTTTGTTTGATGGATGCATTTGCTGGGCTGAGATTGAAATGCCAATCACTGTGACCTTAAAGTAACTCAACTACCTTAATTAAAAGGTTTGAGCAAGAGCCTGGGGTGAACAATTTATTATTTATCAAGCGTTTACTCTCCAGACGCCAGTGAAAGGTCAGCAGCTCCACAGGAGGAGGGTTTGTTGGGGAGCTCTGAGGGAAGTGACTGGGGCTGGAGGTGGCTGGGCCCCCCCTCCCCAGCTGCCCTGCTGCACACAGCAGTGAGGGGACTCTGCTGTGTCACGGTGGGAGTTCGCTCCCACCCTGTGTTGCCTGGCTGGAATGGATAATGGGCACCAGACAGCATGGAAAAAGTCTGTGATGGCAGTATCAGCCTTGCCTTCCTCCGCCAGGCTGATGCTAAGGAGAAATCCAAGCTTTCAGCAAAAACACTTGAAAAGAAATCTAAGATTCCCCTGGGAGCAAGTGGGATACAAGATGCACCAAGGGAACTGGAATGGGGGGAACCCCACGATGTGGTGGAACCCAGTGCTGGCTGCCTGTCCTGCCTGCTGCCAGGGAAGGCAAATGCTGCACTGGGGCTTTGCAGGTGAAGGACACAGATGTGACCCTGTCGTTTGCCTTTTGCCTTTTGCCTTTGTGGGGCAACTCGTGCAGTTGAGTGATTTCCCTGTGCCTGGGCAAACCTGTCCTCTGCTGCTGTAATGCTTGTTAGTGACTGGAGCGAGGCTCTCGCTGTCTTGCAATCCTACACCCCATTACAGAGCAGCCGTATGACCTTTTCTGGGCTAAACTGCTGACCTCCTTCCTCCTACAAGATGAGTGGTGTGTATCGTTGTTCCTCTCTCTGATCGCTGGGCTATTTTTAAGTGACAATAAATAGCAAAGTATCAGTTACAAGGTTCCTTACTCCTTGAGGCATCAAAAAGACAAGACAATCGCAGGCAGTCGGTAACCCCGTCTACGGCTCTGGAAAGGCAGGCTGGAGGTTTTCCAAGGCCAGTTCCTAAAATTGTGGGCCTCACCTGAAAATCTGAGGATAAAGAAGTCCCGTTGTAGGATCTAGAAGTCTTGATTGCAAAGTCTGCTGCTTTTGTGCTTAGCTCACGTGTACACTGATGCCCAGCTTAGCTTGTCCCAGTAGTGTTAGTGATAACCGTGGCCAAGAAGCTGTGCTACAGCCACAGTGTTTGTCCAAAGCACTGAGAGGGAAACCCCTGCCCTCCTCCTGTTTGGAAATTCTGAGGTTGCTCAGGGCTGCTTCCAACGTCAGGCAATGGCATCTCGTGCAGTGGTGTGGTGCAAACTGGTTCTGCACTGGTGGTAAATCACTGAAGAGGCAGAAAATGGTGTGGGTGCAGTGAATGAGAGGAAAGAAGGTTGGTGCTTAACCAATGTCAGTGCCTGTATGCAGGATGTGTCCCACTGGAATGAACCCCTCTGGTCTGACCCTTCAGGGCCCTGAGCTTTGACATGGGTTTAATGCAAAGGTGGCTGCCCCACCACGATGCACGGACCCCTCAGCTGAGCCAGGCACGTGTTGCTGTGCGATGACACATCTCTGACTGCGTTGCTGGTCATGTGCCTGAGGCTTATCCACTGTTACATGTTGAGGGCAGGGGAACTCAGGATTTAATAGGATCAGGTCTTATGTCTGGAGCAGGCAAAATATTTCATCAGCTTTGCTGGAAAACTGGGTAATCTGACCTTGCCAGTGCCAAGCTTCATTGAGGCAAGTAATAAAGCATTTAATGTTTTAAAAATGTGGCTCCAAGTAGGATATTAACATGTTGGCATTGCTGCCCTGTGGTATTCTTTTGTGATTTGCTTCTGCCTACCCTTGCCCACAGACATGCGTTTGGTCTTCAAATCTGCCCGATTTTGAGCTTTGGAATGTTCCAGAAATCTGTATCTGTGAGGCTCTTGCCTTGAATTTATTGTGTTTTTATACTTGTCTTATTATGCAACACCTGATAAAAGATATGCTGACCTCCATCAAGGAGTGTGATGGCTTTTGTAACTCTGGGACAAGGCAGTATTTTTGCTTGGCTCTAGATTCAAAGCAATGGCCTTTGCATCACCTGAATTTAGAAAGCTTTCATTCTGGTAAATTCCTGGCTTTCCTGAAGGAATGGGGCTTGGTGCTGCTTTCCTGGGGAGCAGCCTGCTTGGATGGGGCTCCACAGCTGCTGTTCCCTGGGGTGGCCAGGTGGACACACTGGGTGTTCTACACTTATCTGTCAGGAAAATGTCTGTGGCATCTGAGGAAGACACTGTCTGCTCAAGGAGCGCTGCAGGTTGTGGTGTGTTGAATATCCACGCTGGGAGAGGGGATGACACATGGGAAGCTTTAAGGAGGGTTTGCAAAATCTTGGCAGCAGCCATTCCTGCCATCTGCTTAGGTTTGGTTTTAAATTAATGCTTTTTTAACAAATTGGGATTGGTACTCTTCATAGTGTTTCGCTTCTGCAGCATCAGAAATGCCCACATAATAGTAATTCCCAGCTCAACAGTTCTGGGATGAATAAGATGCAGGACAATAACCCTGGGCAGGGCAGGAGGAAAGAACAGCAGGAAGGTTGGAGCATCCCCATGAGAACACCAGGCTGAGCTCAGCGGTAGCTCAGAGTGAAGATGCTGGCTGGTGTTTTACCAGTACATTTTAAATCCTTCTAGGACCTGACCTGCTCCTTGTTCAGTTTTTTTGATCAGTTGATGTAAACCACTTACAGTTTGGTTAACGAGCTTGCCTGTGGCCGGGTCAGCTGGAAGGGCTGAGTCTCAGAAGGACCCTGGCTGTGGGGTGAGCGTGCTGTTGGACGCTGCAGTACGTTTTTTTTAATGACCATTTTAATAATCGTTCAAGAAAGGGCAGGCTATTTCGTGTCCCATGGCTCAGTCCAGGCTGCAAGGAGTCCACTCGGGAGCACAAGCGCTTTGCTGGCAGAGAACGATGCGCAGTGTTGGTGCAGCTGCACGAAATCCCTGTGGCCCGGTCCTGGTGCACTCCTCACCCCAGTGCCTGCAGTGGGGCTGCTCCCCTGGGGCCAGTTACTCCCCCGCCTGCACCCCTGAGCTGGGGATTTGAAATTTTCCCGGGACATGGCAGAGATTTTGGGGGTGTCCTCCACTGCTGTGAAACCTGGAGCATTAGAGATGCTCGGGAGGGTCCCCTCAGGAGCCCTGGCGGCTCAGCTGTCCTTGGCTCTGTCTGTCCCCCGGTGCTGCTGCTGCCTGTATGCATATAGCAAGCTCATTCTGATGTGCGCTAATGCTATTATCCTCCAGAAATTGAAATCAAGTCTGAACCTATAATGTTTCACTGGGAGGGAATTGGGGTTATATATTCCTGTGTACAGCAGCATTCTATTTCAGTCATAGCATTTAATTATGATTGGTGTGTTAGTGCCCACCAGAGCATAACAAATTGTCATTATGTTATTCTGCTGAGTCTAATTTAATTGGCAAGTTGTCACAAAAGCAATTATCCATCATTTATTTTGTTGCCATAACCACATCTTGGAGAGCACCTGCTGTCTGAAGTGGAAAGGCTCTGCAATCTCTTGGTCCTGGATTTTTTCCACTTGCCTGACACAAAGACACCATTTCCTCCTCTTATTTAAAAAAATGTTCCTCATTTCCCAGTGTGGGCTTGTGCATGAGGCTGGAAATGCTGGAGGAAATGTGCTGTGCGGGCAGCGACCTGTTTGAGCATCCCAGGGCTGGTGCAAGTTACGGAGGCTTTTCCCTTCTGGAGCCAGCCCAGCATGGTGACTGTGAGTTGTGGTCAGGTGAATAAGTTGTGGACGCTGTATCCCTCCTCACTTCTGGAAAGTTAGGATGAAATAAGAAGAGAAAGGCAAGTCTAAAGATGAGACATTCTCTGCCTGTAGTAAATAAAACACTAGGCTTCTTGTAAATAATTTGGGGGCAAAAAGGGAGGGGAAAAAAGCTAACAGACTGCTGATGGTTTATTTTGGTGTCTAAATATAGGAAGGTGGGTAGGAGCGTGCATGGAGATGCTCAAAGGAGCAGAAGGCACTTGAGGGCTCTGCCCTGGGTGTCTGAGCCCAGACAGATGCTCTCATCCCAGAGCTGCTCATCCTGGATGCAGCTGAGATAAAGAACAAAAGCCTGGTGTTTGAAATCCATGTTGGCCTTCATCATCGTGGGGGGATTTGCTCCCAGCAGAAGCACTGCTGGCTGGCACGGCACGGCACGGGTGCCAAACCCCACCTCCACTCCCCTGCAAACCATCACCCAAGCTGCCATGGAAGCCAGGGTGCTTTTCAATAAGCAAGTTTCAGATAAGGTGTCTGGGTTCTCACAAAGATTATGAGGCTGGCGAGGGAAGATTAGTGGTTTCTCATAATCTGGAAGGCAAAGCAATATCAGACTTCCCAAGACCAATCCAGACCTGCAGATTTTCTCCTTCCTGAGATGGTGCGTGGCTGTGACCTATTAACTTTCTAAATCTTGGAGATGGCATCCCAAAATCCTGCAGGGCTGATGCAGACTGGAATGAACTCGAGGCCTGTGACTCACTGTGATAAATGAGTAAATAAATGAAAATCTGTTTTGATGTCTGTATTTCTTTCAGTTACTCCCCTCTCCACCCTGTCTGTAATCTCTTCCCCTCTGGTAGTTCTGATTAGCTGCTAATGAGGAAAGATGATTTTGTAGTTAAAGCACAGAGAGAGGGTTTTGTTCCTGGCTCTGCTTTTTTCCTTTCCATGCCTTGATTTCCCCATCTGTAAGCCAAGATACTGTTTATTTAAGATATCTGTTGCAAAGTTAAATTAATCAGTAGTTGCAAAACAATTTGCTTCAAAGATGAAGTGCAGTGACTTGAGAAGGAAGGTTAAACCTGAGGAATTATAACTTTTCCCTCCCAGTGGGACTGGAACTGAACACTGGTGGTCTTTCATTTCTCAGTAATGAAAACCTGCTATTTGCCAAGCTCTTTACATTGTGCTTACCAGCAGAAAGGGGCTCTGAGGGGCCTCATCCAGTGGAAGGTGTCCCCTGCCCATGGCAGAGGAGGTGGATCTGGATGATCTTTATTGCTTCCAACTCAAACCGTTCCGTGATTCTATTCTGTGAGGTCTGTAAGGTGTCCGGCTGTCTCTCATGTGCATCACCAGTCATTTACCACATATTCCTCCAGTGCTGGAAGGTATAAACAAAAGCTGAGGCTTGTGGGAGGATGCATATCCCACCAGCCAGATCCCTGCTCACAGGGCATCCACGCATCCCCTTGTGTAAATCTCACTTTGCTTTATGGCTGGAGCCAAGCATGGGGATAATTTGCAGCGACACTGTGAGAGCATCACAGGCTGGGTACCGGGGGTGGGATGGGGCATGGCATGGCTGTTTGAGGGGGCCTGTGGCTCCTGCAAAGGATGGTGCCCATCCGTGGGACAAGAAGGTTTGGGGCTGCTCCTCCACAAGAGCAGGTCACAGCCCTCTCCACAGGGATCAGCATAGCGTGGGAAGGCTCAGAGAAACATTTCCAAAATATTTTGAACATCTTGGGTGGTGAAATGGCGTGAGAATGTATGATTTGAGTTAAAACCTTGGTTTCTGCTTTCTTCCCCTTTTCTGGGTTGTTGGGAAACAAGAGCAGCTTTTGTTTGATGAAACTCCTGCACTGCTGTGGGATGCAGTGGTTCGGAGGGGACAGCCTCATGTTTTGCCAGTGTCTGTTCGTGAGAGGTCAGGATGTGAAGGCGGATGCTCTGGGTTTTCTGGCGCTCTGTGGCAGCAGTTCTGAACAGTTTGTGTCCAAGTTCACTTTGCTCGGCTGCAGAGGGGGCTGGGGGTGCACTGGGGCAGAGCTGGCTCCTGCAGAGGGTAATGTGTCCTGACAGGCCAGTTCCACTGCTGCCGAGCTGGAAAAATTTGATTATAGAAGATGCACTCTCTCCATCCTCAAATTGCATTTCCTTTTTATATTTAGAAGAGCTTGTAATAATAATGGATCAAGAATTGCCAGGCGCTGACTAGACACTGCTCGGTGCAGCAGGGCTGAGCTCTGAACCACGGCTTGCGCTTGTTACCAGAATGTAAATGGTGTTTTGATGGCAGCTCTTGTTCCATTACCCAAGTGCTGCTGTTGTTGCCCAAGAGCACCAGGTGATCTTGATAAATAAGTAAGTGGAGCCTATGAGGGTTTTCCCCCTTTTCCCTGGGCTGGGTTTCAGTTTGGAGGAGGGGATTAGGAGCTCCCATCTGCTCTGCCCTCCTTGCTGTAAGTAATACATGTGTGGGCACTCACTCATCCTTCACTGTGTCCTGAGGGCACCTGGGCAGAGTTTGCAAGGCAGAAGGAGAAAGAAGAGTCGTCCTCTGTTCAAGTCTGGGGGAGGGAGTAACACTAATTTGAATAAACTGATTTCTTTTTCCTGTTGTGTGACTCAGGCTGGAATTCCCCAGCCACCCACTTTGGAAAAATACCAGCTCCCTGCACACTGTGGGTCCTTCTGCAACCCTCACATGACCCACTGCAGGAGTTGAGTGCTGAAAAGCTGTTGAGGTGCCATCCTGGCCTCCTGTCCTGTGTTGCTGTGGCAGTGGCATGGTGACTCCTGTATGGAGGAGGGCAGGGGACAGCACCTGGCTCTGTATACGTCTACGTTTGCCAGGCCCAGGGGTTGTGGCTCTTGGGGTGGCACCACAGAGATGCTCCAACCACTGCTGCCCAGCTGGTTCGCTCGCAAACACTTCAGTTCTCTGGTGTTGGCTTAGCACGAGGTCCCATTCCCAGCATTACTTTTCTCTTTTCCGGGCTCTCTGTTGGACCTGTATCCCCTCAGGTCGTACCTGTCATTGTGCCAGCAATCTCCTAGGCCCCAGCTGCCTGCCTGTGGTTGGGCAAACCTGCTCACACACCAACGTGGGTGATGGCACAGCTCTTATGCCAGCTGGATCTGCTGCCTTATGCTCAAATCCTCCATCCCAGGTTCCTTTCACTCATTCCTGGGAATCCTGCCAGCCGATGGTGCGGGTTCAGAGATAAGTGCTTAAGGATGGTTGTGATCAGATTCACTGGACTGCGTGGCTGAGAGCTGTTGGAGCACTGTCCTACTGCAGGAGACCTGTAGTTCTGTGCCAGCAGGATGCTTCTTCTGGATGCAGTATCCTGGCAATACAACTTCTCTTCATGCACACATAAGAAGCACCAGTAGACACCAAGTTCAACTGGTGTAGCAACTTCAGGAGGGCTGTGCCTGAAGAACAACCTAAAGCACTCAGATTATTTTTCCCTTGTGTCTTCTCCAACTTCTGAAGTGAACACTTCCAAGTTGCTCAGCTGGAGCTCCTGCAGATTTAAAATCAAACAAAGAGCAAACCAGCAGCCCCTTTGCTCCTCCCTTTTTTGGAGCATTTAAAGTATTTACATATTCACAGGTGTCTAGGATTTCTCTCCTTTGGTGTGTGCCTGGCAGACAAATGCCAACACCTGTGAGCTTTGCAGCACTACAAACAAAGGATCAGGTCTCCACTCATTTATCAGCTACCTTCCATGACCAGACTCATGTCCTACTCACAGCACTGGCCTCTCTCTTGCAGAAATGAAGTGGGGCCTAAGGATGGGTCTGATGGCACATGAGATGAGAAGGTCTCCAGCGGGACTGCTAGAACACTGGTTTGGATGTGGTGTGAGTGATGCCTGGAGGCCAGCAGAAGTTTTGGCTTATGTACAGATGTGCTTGGTGGCCACTGGGCTGAGGTCTGCATGGCCAGAGCCACCAGCATGAGCTGCCTTCTGGTTAGCGCTGGGGTGGAGGAGCAGCCCCTGTGCAGCACCTTCCTGGTGGCTGATCCCAGAAAGCCGGGATGGAGTGTGTTTTTCAGGGCATGCTCTAGGTATAAGGCTGATGGGTGTTTCAGCCTTGAGTCCTTCTCAGGTTAATGTGATGAGTGGATAAATGGGCTGTGTTCACCAAGGGCTCAGCTCAGGCTGGTGGCCCCGGCCATTAGTGTTGCTGATGCCACCCCATCCAGGTCAGCTCCGGCCTTGTCTGGCCTCGCTGGGAAAGCTCTAAATCCCCGTGTGTGCTGTGTGATCTCCTGGAAGAGCTGGAAATATTCAGCCTTGCTCCCAGGGTCTGTTTATATCCTCAGAGCACTTATTTCCATGAATTATACTCGCTTTTACCTCTTGGTGCCACTTTTGCTTCTCGCACCAATACAGTCCCCACAAGAGGAGTGGGAGAAAGGCAGCTTCCAGCAAAGCTTCCTCCTCTGCTTTCTTTATCTACTGCGTTTGTGGCTTTAATTATTTCTAATCCCCCTTTGGCTGGCGTCCAGAGGAGGACCACAAGAAGAGGAGCAATGGAGAGACCTGCTTATTCTGGTTGTTATGGTTATTCTGGGACAAAGGAATGCTGTTTAATTCAGGTGACCGGCTGGGAGCCGGCCAGGGCAGGTGCTGGGTGCGCAGGGGAAAAAGCGCTCGGCACTGCGGTGGTGCCAGCAGATATTTGTGTGACTGATTTATGGGTGAAATTTTTCCAGATGGAGGGGGGGGATCACGAAGCTGCTGAGTGTGATAAATAACTCATGGTAATGTATTATTTAGCAAATTATAATGAAAGGCAGAAAATATATGGAGGGGAGCAGACAAATACGTTCCCCATTTGGCAAGTTATTGACTATTTAGAGCCAGGAAGTGGATATTTAAGAGGGTTTGGGAATTTCCATGACTTCCCTACAGATAAATCACCCTTCTGCAGATGTATTTATTGGGTGCCCTGCTGCTGTGTTTGATCTCAGGGGACAAAATCCCTCCAAGAGCTGGAAAGAGGCTAGTAGCACCTCGCTTCCAGGCTGTTGGTCTGAGTGTAGCCTGCCTAGAAGTTACATTCTGCTGCTGGCTGTTGTGCAAGGAGTTTTTGGTCCTGGTCCTGTGTTCCTAGGAGTCCATGAGGCCTCACCCGAGTCATCCCCAAAACTTGTGTTGCTGGACAGAAGGGTGCCTTTATGAGAGATAAGAGCATTGAACAAAACCTAGAGTGGGGACTGGGATACGTTTCAACTTCTTTTTTTATTGTCAGTATTAAAGGTTGTGCATTGTGTTGCCTGCAAGATTAGAGAGCTTTCTCTTTCTGAAAAGGAGCATTTGCAGTTCCTTCGGCAAGAGAGGTGGGAACCCTCTCATGAGCCTTCCCCTGGGGCAGCCTCAGCGAGCCCCAGCCCTGGCTGCCACGAGAACAAGTGCTCCTTCTTGTGGAGTCCGAAGGCAGAGACTGATGAATCAGAGGAACAGGAGTTTGGTGATCACAGTTTGAGTCAGGACGGGTTTCTTCCCTTGCTAAATATTAATTAGTATCAGTTGATTAGGGTGAGGTCAGTTTTTCTCTCCATGTTTCTCAGCCGTGTTGGGGCTGGGAAGCCACTAGCAGGCTGAAAGTGAAATCCACTGTCTCTTCCTGCTTGCAGTGTGTAGAAACCCCTTCACAACAAAATCACATTTTCTTTCTCTAGAACCACAGCTGGGTTCCAGCACACTCTTGGCAGACTTGCCCCGTGCAGCCTTGTGATGCTGTAGGACGATGTGTAAGCATCCTTTTTGGTTTAATCTGGATAAAAGGCTGGGTGCTATTGTGTGGGCTGCTGGTGCCCACAGAGGCTCAGCGAGGACAGGACCCCAGCTCTTGCTGTAGCCAGTGAGGAGTGAGCTGGCAGAGCTGGAACCATAACCTGCTCCTTCCCCTTTCCCCAGGAAGGAAGCTACCTGGATCTCCTGGATCCTCGCAGCTGGGATAGGTGTGGCCCCGAACCAGTGCGGTTTGTGCTCAGAGCTGGGCAGGCAGAATTTGACCACCTGCATCATCACATTCTACAGTTTGCACCTCTCTGAGGAGTGCTCGTGTGTGAGAAAGCAGAGGATTTAACTCCTTTCGGCTGGCTGAGGGCTTTCCAGCCGGTTTGCACCTCTGGTTCCGCTCCTGCCGCCCCCCTGCCCTCGCCCTCCCCCAGTCCATCCCAGTGTGGACTCTCCCGCATCCGCCCTATCCCAGTCCAGTCCACCCCACTCCACTCCATCCCAGTCTGGTCTCTACCGCATCCCGCCCACGCCATCTCAGTCTGGTCTGTCCCGCATCCTCCCCCCAGTCCTGTGTCTCCCGCATGCTTCCACCCCCCAGATTCCCTCAGGTCTGGTCCTCTCCTCGCGTCCCTCCCCCGACAGCACCCCCCCCAGCGCGGTGCCCGGTGTTGCGGTGCCCGGTGTCGCGGTCCCCGTGGCGGCGCCAGGGGGAGCTGCGTGACCGTGACTGAGGCTGCGGGCCGGAAGGGACGGTGCTTTCACCCCTGCGCTGGGTTTGAATTGTTGTGTTCCGTTTGGTTGCTCCCAGCTCCTGGACCGGGGACCGTGAAGATGCTGTCGGGAGGGGTTTCCCGGGGCAGTGCGGGATGTGCTCTCTGCTCCTTGCTGTCGAGATACTTAAACTTCTGTGGTCTCATCTGGGAATGAACATCCTTGTGCTCGTGACCTCATGTGGAACATCCATGATGTCATGTACTCATTTCCCTCTCTGCCTTAATAAAACCCCTTCTGGAGTCCTTATTCTCTGCAGCTCCCTGAAAGGAGGTTGTGGTGAGGTGGTTGCTGGTCTCTTCTCCCAGGACATGAGCAGTAGGATGAGAAAAAAATGGCTTCAAGTTGGCCCAGAGGAGTTTTGGATTGGATATTAGGAAAAATTTCTTCACCGCAGGGGTTGTCATGCACTGGCAGAGGCTGCCCAGGGTAGTGGTGGAATCTCCATCCCTGGAGGGCTTTCAAAGATGTGCAGATGTGTTGCTCAGGAACGTGGTTTAGTGGTGGTCTTGGCAGTGTTAGATTTATGGTTGGATTCAATCTTCAACATCTTTTCTAAGATAAATGATCCTGTGATTCTGTGTCCAGTTCTGGGCTCCCCAGCTCCAGAAAGACAAGGAGTGACTGGAGAGAATTCAGTGGAGGCCATGGGGATTAGGGGACTGGAGCATCTCTCTCACAGGAAAGGCTGAGAGACCTGGGGCAATTTAGCTGGAGAAGAGAAGGCTGAGGAGATTGCGTGAAGGGTGAGGAGTTTGCATAAGGCTGATTGATATCTAAAGGGCAAGGGCAGGAGGATGGGGCCAGGCTGTGTTCAGTGCCTCTTGTCCTGTCGCTGGGCACCAATGGGCACAAACTGGAGCACAGGAAGTTCCACCTGGACATGAGGAAAAATTTCTTTCCTGTGACGGAGCACTGGAACAGGCTGCCCAGGGAAGCTGTGGATTCTCCTCAGGAGAGATCCAAACCTGCCTGGATGTGCTCCTGTGCAACCTGCTGGAGGTGACCCTGCTTTAGGAGAGGATTAGACTGGGTGAGCTTCAGAGGGCCCTTTCAACCTGTATCATTCTGTGATTCTGTGACCTCTGCCTGCCAGTCCAGGGCCTCGGCAGGGCTGCTGGCTGGCACAGGCCCCTCGGCTGGGAGCAGCCCATTTGGAGCAGCTCTACTCAGGGCATCCCAAATGGCCCCAGCCCTTGTGACTGCTGCCCTGTGGGACTGCAGGGACAGAGGTGATGCTGAACCCCTCCGAGCATCAGCAGGGAGAAGAAGGCTCAGCCTGGAGTCCCCAGCACTGTGTTCTTGTTTGGTCCCTTTGCACGGAGCTGCCTGTGGGACCTTCCAGGGGAGGGACGAGAGGGCTGGGCAGAGGGAGCACAAAGGAGCCACATGTCTTGGGATTTTTATATACTCTCAAATGTCATCTGTGACGTGGAGGCTTCTGCACAGCTGTCCATGCTGTGTGATGCTTGGTGTTGGCAGTGCTGCCAGCCTGTGTCATGGGAGGAGCTGCCTTATCCCTTCTCCCTGAGTGAGCAGCCCTGGTGCTGTAGTGCTGCTTTCCCAGGATGTCCTGGCGTTCAGAGCCCTGTGCTTGGGCTCCTCTGAGCACACCAACACTGGACCCTCTTGGTTTGCCCTGCATGCACAGCCACTGCACTGACCCTGTCAGCCCCGACTCCGGTTTCTGTACTGGTGGCTGGCTGATCAGGCTGATCCAGCCTGATCCAGTTCTCCCAAGTCCAAGGGAAACTCTGGTGTTGTTTCTGGTCATGCAAATAGACAAGAAAATCAGGAGGTGGTTGTGTAGGTTTATGATACACTTAAAAACCAAAGCCAGTATTTGTTTTCAGAATAATCAGAATGAGGAATGAGGCATTGTAGCCGCTCAGAGCAGTGGTCAGGGATGCTGGTGAACAGCAGGAGAAGGAGAATGTAGCTTGACCTCTTCGGCCATGACTGGGGTGGGGATCAGCATCCCTCAGCCATTGCTCCCTCCATCCCTTGGCTCCACAGGCAGCCCTGGGCGCTTCTCCTCTGGCTGAGCAGGAGATGCCTTTTGCCTTGGCAGGAGCTGGTGCTGGGTTTGAGAGATGAACTTCCAGCTGGTGTCAAGCGTGGGGTTTCCAAGGTCTCCTTTCAGCTGGGATGCCGCCTGATCGGCGTGATCTGTGGATTGCCACATCCGGCTTTATCAGCAGCATGGATAATGTAGGTGCTCTCAGTTGTACAGAGGAGGAGAAGATAAGGGGCTTGGAGAGAACTTGACTGGGTGACTAAGATAAATTCACTGTACTACAGGAAATCGAAATGTGAAATAAAGATCTCAAACAACTAAAATATTTAAAAAGATACAGAAGTTGAGCGTGCGTGAGAGCCATTCTGAGCGAGCCAGCTCCCGACGGGACCATCCCTTATCAATCCATCACCCAGCCCAGCTGAATTTTATAAAAGATAATAGGGTGGAAGGAGAGTTGAAATAGAAACTAGCCATTACAGGAGGGTGAATGACAGGTTCTCTGTGCAAAATAAGATCATAATTAGCAGGGGAAAGACAGAAAGTTTTCTGCTTCTGCTGCTGTTTGTTTTCCTCTCTGGCTCTGTGGGGCAGGGTGGGCACGTGAGGGGATCCTGGGGGGCACAGGGGCAGAAGGATCCATCAGCATCCACCAGTTTTCAGGTGTTGGAAGGAAACCAAACCCACCCAACACGAACACCTTCAGCAGCTGGCAGGAACAGCTAAGCAAGAGGTGCCTTTGCGTGTGTATGAATTCCTCTGGGTGAGCTGGGGAAGGCAGAGATGTTCCTGCCCCTGTGTGCTGCGGTGTGGTTTTCATAGTGGGCTGACCACTGGGTGTTTGCAAACTCTCTTATTCAGCATTTGTATTTTTTTGGTGTTGCTGTCCCAAAGACCCACTCAGTTAAGCGGTTCCACTGCTTGTAGGGGCAGCTTACTTATTCAGACTTCACCTCCTTTTCTTTCCATACTCTAACAGCCACTTGTTATTCCTAATTCGAGTAAGCGATGAAATCCTCGTGGACATCAGCAGGAGCCCAGGTTATGTTCTCTGTCTTTAAAATGACCTTCAAAGTATAAACACCCTGGTGAAGATATTTCAGAGTGTTTTTTCCTTCTGGCTTATTTAATTTTGAAGCAACGTCAGGAGCACTGCTTTTACTATTAAACCCAGTATTTAGGAAAGTGAAATTGCAATACAAGGAAAGTGGTTCATGAAGCACTTTGAGTTGCAGTGAGAATAGATTGGGTGGATTTAAAAGCTGGATGCTGGGAAACTGTGCTCATATATGGAAAGCCTGACAGGGAAATTGTCTAGGAAGGTTAATGAAACTCCAGAGTGAAAGGCATTAGCAAAACATAGGCTTGAAATGCTGGGAAGGAAATCATCCCAATCTGCTTGTGTTTAGACATATAATTAATAACACGAGTGGGGACATTTGAAAAAATCTATATTATGCCTGTTTTGAAAGCGTCCATCTCTGCACGTACTGCACATCATGTTAACCCTACAGCTATAGACTGCAGTTGGGCTTCAGAATCTACTGCTGATTTATTTAGTAACCCAGAGCAAACTCAGTGCTCCATCTTCCTGGGGTTCTGCCTCTCCTGTTGAAACATGGGAGTTTGGAGGGCTTCAGGCAGATTAGCTGGAGAAGGCTGGGTCAATCTGTGAACTTAAAATAGAGCAGTTGCTGGCGTACCAGCCTGTCTAATGATATAAGAGGTATTGTGTGAATACAAACCCGACCATCTGCCTGTCACTGAGAGTCCAACAGGTCGTCATGCAAAACGCTCAAATTGGCTCATTTCTGAGATGAGACAACTTAAAAATGCCCAGGGTAGAGGAAATGCATACATCGTTATTACTTGTTATCTTCATCACTGCAATCACCCTGTGCGCTGGAATGAGGTTTAGGGCTGAAGTATCAGTACAAATGCACGGGAGGAACTGGAGCCTTTCAAGCCGTGCTGTTGAGCAGCCTGGTAGCCTTCAGACTTAAAAAAATTAGGCAAACAGAGCTCGAGTGCTGATCCAACACATTAATTGTGCATTAACCTTTGCGTAACCTTTAAAAAGTCTTTGGATGTGTGACTCCAAAGCTCAGAGCACACATGTTCCTGGGATGTGAAGCAGCATCGCTTGGGGTCAAGGTCGTTGGAGCAGGGGGCATGGGGGTCTATACCAACCTGGGCTTTGAGTTATACCTAAATGGGTTCTTCCCTATAACAATTCAGTTCAGTTCTGCTGCAGAGCTGCAGTCCCTCCCACAGCCCCTAACTTGGGTCTGAACTCTTTGATTTGTACAGGACTAAAATGAGTTGGCAAAAGTGGGGCTGCCAGTACTTGTGCAGCCCTGAAATGCCAGTGTGGTAACCCCACATCACCCCCCTGGTTGATGATACCTGGTGCCAGTGCCTGGCTCCATCACGCCTCCGCAGCAGGCAGCCCTTGGGAGGGCTGCAGCCCACCACCCGTATCCCTCCATCGTGCTGGAAGCAATCAAAGCTCTGCTCTGCTGCCAGATTGCCTTGTCCGTTCCAATGATCTTTAACTCCGTTTTTCCCCAAGCAATCAGAAGCACTTTCTCTTCGTCCAGGTGGTCTTTTCCCATTTTGCTCTTTCCAGTCCCAGGACCCAGGGCAGTCACATCTCATCACGCCTTTTCTCAAACCATTTGTACATCCCACTTTTTCTGTTGCCATCAATTTAGTCACAGCCTCCTCTCCCTGCTCCGCTTCCTCCTGTCCTAACCACAGCTTATTTGGGAATAAAACTCAGCCTTCAGAGCCCTGGCAGATGCAAATGCAGATCCTCTGCCCCTGCAGCTGGGCTTTCCAAGCCTGTGCCTGTCAGCTTTTCATGCAGATAGGAGGGTGCATCTCCCTTTTTTGGGGTGGGAGTTCAATGCCTTTAAAAACTTTCCCCTAGAGAGGCTGTTACAAAGTTGATAAAAATGTGGGGGGTTTAGGTGTGACCTCTTGGCTGCTGTGGGTGTGAAGACTGAAAACATGTAGTTACACTGCTTTCCTGAAAGTTGGTGGTGATGATGATTATTTGAGCAACCTGATCCAGTGGGAGGTGTCTCTGTCCATAGTGTGTGTAACTGGATGATCTTTAAAGTCCGTTCCAGGCCAAGCAATTCTATGATTCTATAATAATTCTATGATTATCTTTACAATAGGCAGCACCCTTTGGCCATCTGGGCTTTGAACCTTTCCAATTCACTCTGTTCTGCATCTGCATGCTCCCTCTTCTCTAAGCAAGGTGTCCCTGCTCACCCCCATGTGCTGAAGGTCTTCTCTGCCCTGCAGACTCCATCCTGGTGCTCCCTGTAGGCACGTCTATCCCTAGGGGAAAGCAGCCCAGAGCCCTCCCCTCTCCCAGCCCTACCTGCAGACTGTTCCATTCTGAAGTGCTGAGGTCCATGCTAATTAAACAACAACCTTTTTCGTCCTTAGCTTGCCCAGGCTTTAACTGGGACAAGAAATCACTCAGCAGCAGATTGCAAAACACGGGATCATCTGCACCGTGTATCGATAAAAAAAAAAAAGTAGAAGGATATGGAAATAAAAGATCACTTAATAGGAAGTCCATGCGGTCTCCAGTGCACCAAGCACCAACTCAGCAAAATAATTTAACTGCACGATTAAATATAAGCTTGCTCTTAGGTCCATTGCCGTTCAGCAAAGTAGTTTAGTGAGTGCTGAAGTACTTTGCTGAATGAGGGTTCTGCTATCTTTCTGTTTTTCCTTGGGCAGAAGAATTACACTCACGTTGGTATCACCTATTAATAAGGCAGCAAGTAGCTGAGGCAGTACTCATACAGTGCAACAGAGCTCATCATTTTTCTATATATGAGCAATTAAGCTGCACCAGGAGGCCTATGTCTTTATATCATCACCTAATGACAGTGCAGAAGTATTCAGGGGAAGGAGAGGGGAAAAAAAAAAATCACATCCATATTTAATTGGCAAAGTTATCACCTTCGCTTCAGAGCCCTAACTTACAGCACTTCTGGCCGATTTCCAAATCAGATCTATTTCCCCAGACTGGAAAGCGAGTAAAGTGTCCTTATATTATACTTCTGCAACAAAATATACCATTTGAAAGCTCGTGAACATGCTTGCAACCGTGGTAAGTAACAGATAGTCTCTTTTCTTTGCAGCAAATGAAGATTTCTTTGAGCTGTTAGACTCCTTTCATTATTTTTTTTAAGGAAATTATTTGTGTTATTATTATTATCCAGCCGCACACTTGCCTGACAAATTAAATTCTTTATTGCACTAAAACAAAAAGCCATCTGGAGCTCCTCGCATCTTGCTCTCAGTACCGGAGAGTGGCAGCGTGGCCCTTCTCTACACAGCGTTCTGATTCCTCCCAAGGTCTTTTTTTTTCTTAGTGAATTCTCCAGTCCATTGTTTTCACCCATGTGTCCTCTAAGTCTCTCTAATTCTTGACTGTGTTCCTTGGGGCTCAGCATCTTTACACCCTGTCCCTTGGCCATGTGTTTCTTGGGGCTGTGGTGGAGCTGGAAAGCGAGAGCAATAGGGACTGTCTGCTTTCATTAAGCGTGTGGGGAAAAGCCATCGCTGTTCCAGAGCACTGTAACTGTTCAGCCAAATACCTCATTTACCAGCTCCTTCATTTTGTTTTGCAAGCCCTGAGGTCTTCCTGTCGGTTTGCAATGCTTTGCTCTGGCCCTGAGGTTGAACTGGAGCTATTTATCTTTTTCTTCCCTTCTATTCTCCTTCCTCAGACGAAACTGAGCCCCGGCTGGTGATGGAGGTGGCTGCACCCTCAGGTTTCATAATTTGCCTTGGGACTCCCCAGCTGCCTTTAAGTGTCAGTGTCAGCAGTGCCTGACGGCTCCTTCCAAGGGTTGTACCTGTGGCTGCAGCAGAGGAGAGCTCCAACACCCACCTGCAGTGATGGTGAGACACCCAAAAACCACAGTGAGAGAGCAGGTCTGGACCGCCTTGGCTGATATTGGGAATGACTGCAGAAAAATCTCACCAGGAAAAAGTGACCCTGCCTGCCCAGCCCTTCTTGGCTTGATCACCCAACCCATCCTGGTCTGACCACCCAGCCCTTCTTGGCTTGACCACCCAACACTTCTGAGCTTTGCAGTGCCCTGTCGCAGGTGATATTACTGTACTGTCTCTTGAAGAAACAGAGAATGAAGAAAAGAGAGAAAAAGGAGTGGAGAAATATCGATAACTTCCATCTCCTCAAGCCCAGTAACTAGCCTTTGACATGTCTCTGCCACTTCAGCTTCACAAAGCCCTGGCTCTCTGAAGATTAATTGATGTAGGCCACTCAACCTATTTTCAAATCCCTTTCAGTTACGATTTAAAACCTTCTGATTTATTTTTTTTGATAAAGTCACTGAGGCTTTTTACGGATTCTCAAATGATTGTCCAGCTTGACAAATTGGATTCTTAAAGCTGGTTCTTTAAAGAAAAGGATGTGGTTTGACAAGACAAGAAACAGCTCATCTTTGAGACAGGGGGATAAATAAAAAAAAAAAAAAATTCCATTCTTCAAGTCGGGTGTTACTCAATGGGTGTCTCACTCGTCACTGATAATCTTATCTGTCTATGATGGGAAAGGACCCTCACAAAGGGGCCCGAGCGGGTTGGAGGGCTGATATGCCTCTGATTAATAGGACTGTCCAGCGTGTGTGAGGTGATTTATGCCATTTGATACGAACTCCGACCCCCTCCCCTCACCAACACTGCGTTGGGGGCACCTCCTGCTGCCAGTGATGGATTGACTCTTGCCTCCTGCTTCGTGCACGTGGTGCAGCTGGCACGGTGGTGACAACTGGGTTGTCACCCCTGACTTGTGCTGAGGTTCGTAAGGTCGTGTTGCTCCCCAGTGCTGCAGTTGATGTTTCCGATGGAGTTTTTATTGCCCGTGCAAAAACTCTGCTTTCTGTTGGAGTCCGGGTACCTGTCATGCCACCCCAGGCATTGCAAACAGCATTCTTATCTAGCATAGGGGTAAGACAGAGTAGCTATGGAGCCTGAGCAATGCATTTTTGATCTTTATGAACCCAAACAGGGATGCTCCTGTAATATCTCTTCAATACCTGCTGGTAATCAATGCAAATGTCCTTTTGGATGTGCTTAAATAAAACCCGTGCATGGAAATGTAGCCAAGGTAGTTGCACCTCCAAGAGCAACTGGAAGCAGGACCCTGGGAGAGGAGCTGTCTGCAAATGCCTCTCTGCCCCTCTGAAACCCTGAAAGATGTGCTCAGGCAGAGCCCAGGTGGGGCACCTCAGAAAATCAGCATTGCTGGGAACTCCGTGATGACCTGGGTGATGAGACTGCTCTGATGAGCTTTGTCATAGCATCCATGGGCTGGTATTGCTACTCCTCTGCCTCAAGGTCAAGCTTGGAGCAACCTGAAGCTGCCAGCTAAAACCAACGCTGAAGAGATGCTTAGCTCTGACTGTGGAGAGCAATCACAAGGATGGGTCCTGCAGGGCCACCGTGGGCTTTGGTGACAGGGCTGCACAGCATCACGCTGCTGGCATTTTGGCTTTTGGGCTGCAGGAAGAAGGAGAGATGTGAGGAGAAGGGACTTATGTGCATTGCGGCCTTGGGGCTACAGTCCAGGCAGGAGCCAGAGCATTCAGTCTTCCCAGGCAAGACAAGATACAATCTCCTTCTTTTTAAGTAGTATTTTAATTGCAGGCTTTTCTTTTTCATTTTTTAATTGACTACCTTTACTTCAAAAATTTCACACCTAGCAGTTGCTCTGAATAATGGAAATGCATCGTAACTCCTACCTGTTCTTGGTATTGAATGACTCCAGGTGATACTTTATATCTTATTATGGTTATTTATTATGATGTCCAGTTTAGTTCTGTAGCAGAGGGAGATCATTAACCTCTCCTGCAGTAAAGAGAACTCTCCGTGTTGTTTTCAAAGCCATTAAAGCTTTGAAAACTCTTCTTTTTTTTTAACTAAAAAACCTACAGGGCTGCAGAATAAAATGCTGACACAGGTCGGCTAATGCAGGAGGAGTGCAAACCCTCCTGCTGTGTCTCACTGAATTGCAAACGGAGCTCCAGAGTAAGGAAGAAGTTATTTGCTTGTTAGAAAACGCCCGCATGGTGTTGGGAACCCGGAGGCAGATTTTGATGCTGCTGAGAGATGAGGAAGCAGCTTGGTCTCTGGAGGGGTGGGAGATGCCACTGGAGGTCTCCAAGGATAAGCATCCAGAGGGTTGTGCGTGGGCAGAGGGAGGTGCTGGCTCCACCATGCGCCCCTCTGTAGGGGTCAGCAGCTCCTTGGGCTGGTCCGTGTACAACAAAGCAAATTCCCCAACTCCTCCAAGAAAGCCCATAAAAGCCCTGTGGTCTGTTACTGCCTCAGGATGCTCCTCTCATCTCCACTGGCTTTGGGTGCTTTTTCACATGGGTTTACGTGGTGCCTTGTTGAGAGTGAGGAGTGTCTTTTACAGATTGCTGCCTTCAGCAGCTGCACACGGTCACTTAGCATCTATTTAAGGCCACCTAATGCCATCTGCAGATGCTGTTTGTGGTTGCTGGGCTTGCACGTGGTGCAAATGGGAGAACCTCTCAGGTTTCCATGGCTGGCTGAGGTATCAGCTCAAACATGGCTCATTGCTGGACACACGGTTCAACCTGCTGGGAGGTTTGATTAGTCATATGGGGAATTGATCTGGAGAGAGAAGGAAGGAGACATTGTGTCTCCTACTCGGGCAGGTCGCTCCTGGAGATGTGTATCCTCTTTGGAGACTGCACTCTGCTTGGGACCAGGAGATTGTCCCCATTAAAATCCTGTCTGCGATAAAAGGGATGCTCATATCCTACAATGTCACCTTGCCTCCCAGTCCATGTCATGTTCTTTCACACCCAAAAGATGCTGAAATAAGGTGTTCCCCATCGCCATATAGCCACAGGATACTTTAATGTGACGGCTGATGGTAATAAAGCCTTTGTGGATGTCCCTGTTTTTTGGAAGCATATCGTGCTGACCATATGGCTGGGGAATACGGAGGCTACATTCGTGATGGGATGCTAATGAATTGGTAACTTTATCTGGACTGTCTGTGACTCTCTAAACCAAGAAAGTGCTGTTCATTAAGCTCTTGTTAAAGTGCCATCATAAAGAGAAAAGCACCTTTATATTAAAACAATGCTGCAAGTTCTTGTTCTTCTTTTCCTAGGTCTTCCAGATCAAATCTGCTTTGCTTGAAACCTGGGAGATGATCTTCCTAATGGCTGTGACTACGTTGCTCGTGTTCTGGCTGCACAAACTTACTCCTATGGCTGCAGTGCACCTCATGAGAAGTGAGTATTTGCTTTCCTACTAAGCAGACACTGTGACTTGAGGGAATATTGTGCATTAGGTGCTGTTTTCACAAGGCTACCTCCCCCAGGCAGCTGTGGCTCTATGTGCCTTGTTGCAGCACTTCCATTCCCATGTCCCAGGGAGCTCTCTCT
The DNA here is from genome assembly GCA_033558185.1 of Dromococcyx pavoninus. Classification (NCBI taxonomy): domain Eukaryota; kingdom Metazoa; phylum Chordata; class Aves; order Cuculiformes; family Neomorphidae; genus Dromococcyx; species Dromococcyx pavoninus. The sequence goes on from JAUMJL010000861.1 coordinate 24,904, forward strand.
CATGTTGGATGCTGCCAATGAGCCTTCTTTGCACATGGAGATGTTATTACTGCCATTCAAAAGATTGAGATGTTGAGGTCTAGAAGAAGTTGATGTATTTGCCTACCTGGGAATGGAGCCCCAGTTTCCGGACATCCACCTGGGGACCCCTTGGCAGTCTGAGCCTGAGGTAAGAAGATGAATAATAATTATGGAACATTAATATTATCCAGAGGGCATCTGTAACACTTCCAACAGATCACATGAGGTAACCTTGCTGTCTGAGCAGACATCCCTGCTGGATCCTGAATTGTTCCAGGAGATTTCAGCATCACATGTCACCCAGGTGAGCTGGATGGAGACACTTGGACCTGCTGGAAGTGGCAGGTGCTGTGCTTGGAATGAATGCTGGTATGCAGACCTCAACTCCTCTTGGGCTATGAGGAGGTTTCACCCTGTGTTGCACACTGTAACGCTAAAGTTGAGCAGCAGGGCTGGTCTACTCAGGCCATTTGTTTGTGCCAAACTACTGCTCTCTCTGATGCCACAGAAAAGGTGAAGCTTACAGGTGGTGGTCCTCATGCCAGCCTCCAACACTTTTGCTTGTAGAAGTTGTGCTTGATGAAGGGAACGCATCCCACCGCTGGCAAAAAATTACAGAGGACAGCGTGCATCCCACTGCAGGCAGCAAGAACTTGGGTGCCCCAGGAGCATCCCACGTGCTTCAGTTAAAATGCAGGAGTGTATCTGTGGTTGATGCACTATATTAATCTGAGTTTGTAAAGGTGTCACGGTGAGCAACGGGGAAGCTGAGTGACCCTGTACCATTTCCCAAGAGCCTTCAAGCTCAGGGTGCTGGAGAACCATCAGGGTCTGTGCAGGTTGGGTGCTGATGCAGGGACTCATGGAGGGAAAGAACAAGAGTTTGAGATCAGAAAGGAAACTAGGCCAGAAAATGCAGCAGATAGTTTGCAAAAGGATGATCCAAGCAGCTTTGATATGGATATGTTCCCTTGCAAAGACACAGTGCTGGAGAAGCTCTTTATCAGTGTCAGGCGATGACAAACGACAGCAGAGGAAAGTCACGGGGCTGCAGTGCGTTGTCACAGCTGCAGCACCTGGGAAATGGGACAGGTATCGCCTGCTCCTTGCCTCAGGGTCCTGCTTTGGCCTTAATTAATCACGGAGAAAAAAAGGATTGTCTTTTCTTCTGTTCTTTTTATAGCACGATAAATGAGGGAGGGAAGATGAGGAAGAGGAAAATTGCATACGGGCACATTTGGGGAAGATCATTCCCCATCCCTGGCTTGTACACAGAGACATTATTGCTTGGTTGGCAAAAGTCATCAGGAAATGCAGGACCTGCACCTGTGTCAGGTAGGGAGTTGGGGGAAGAAGAGGAGGGGAGGCAGCAGTCAGACAAGCACTGAGATCTGGGACCTTCCCTGCAGGCTGTTGCTGGAGGCCAAGTCTGGCACAAACCAGCAGGGTAAGAGATACGAAAAAAAGGGGGAAAAATCAACCCAGGGTTTCATGCCATTACCTCCAGCCATTTTTTTTAAGAGTTCCCTTGAAGCCTTGTCTATATAAATGTTGAATTATATGGTTCTTTGACTCTTTACTAGAAATTGCTCTGAATTACTTTTTTTTTATATAATTTGTTTCATTTCCAGCACTCTGCTGTATCTCACAGAGGAGTATCTGTAGCTGTTGACTGGCTCATTCTCGTGCTGCCAGGCTGCTGGGCTGCGTCTTCTAATAAAGTTGCCCTCTGTTCCACTACAGGGCAGTAATCTGTAATGAAAATTTTATATGAGTGGTTGGGAAATGGAGTTGAAGTCTGGGTTTCAAGTACGATTTTCGTAATGCTCCAGGTTTATATACACGCGGTGTATGGGCATTCAGAAATAAAAGGGATCATTTTCCAACAATTGTGTTTTCTGTAACCCCCTTCTTGATAGGATCGTTGGAAATGTTTGTAGCTCAGGCCTCACCCTTGTGAGCCCTCTAGTTACAGTGTGTATTTGGGAATGAGAACAATTTCCTATCTTGCCTGATGGTGCAACTTCAATCTTGAATTAGCTGGCCATGCTGTTGTCACTCCCATGGAGAGGATGGTAGCTGTTTAGACCCAGTTGCAATCCTCTGACCAAGGTGTATCTGGAAGGGAAGCATCAGCTTTTGCCTCCTTACTCCTCCTGTGTCTATATTTAAATGTTCCTTATGGATCTTTAACTGCTGTCCAGGAACTTTCTGGGGATGATTCCTTGCTGTTCTTCTGTGCTACCTCTGTGGTCCCTGGTGGGATGAAGTGTTGGCCAAGGGCTGGCACCAGGGTCATCCATTCCCTTGGAGTTGGCAATGTCCCCATGTAACCTGCAGGAAAAAGAGGCTGTTTGGTGGCATTGCTGTCTCTCCAACGCTGTGCTTTGGGCTGCAGCAACACTTGTCAGAACAACCCAGCCAGTGGGATTCACAAGTCTTGATGGTGGTGGGCTCTCTGACAGGTGGTATTTGAAGAAGTGAAAGAAAAAATAATGTTATATCTCTTTCTAGAGGCTTCAGAGAAGATGAGGAATTTTATACGGGCACCATCTCTGTCCTGGTGGGATCATTGGTAGTCTCTTCAATTGCCTTCACTGAATTTGCTTGTCCATGGTAAGTCCCACTTCTGGACTAGATGGGCCGTGGGTTCAATGCAGTGCAGTGTTTCTGATGGTCTTGTTGCCTGTGAAGACAGCCTGAAAGGCTGGGCTCACCGAGTTATTAATGTTTGCACACAGTGTCTGTACTAATGCCTATATTTCCTTTGTGGTGATATTTTCAGTGGCTGCAGGTGCTGGTTATGAGGAAGGTAGGAAAAATCCTCAGAAAGATAGGGGGAAAATGTCTCTTAGGTTCAGAGGTCGCTGAAACCTTCCAGTTTCTTCTAATGCAGGGCTGACCTTCAGGATGTGGTCTGGGAGAGCAGAGCCAGCGTATTCCTGAATGTGGAGACAATGGGGTACAAACCCCTGGACTTTGGCAGGAGGAGACATTTGGTCTCCATGCTGCAAACACCTTCCACAGGGTTTTGGGGGCCCTGTGCAGCCCCCGGCCCTATGAGGGAAAGGCAGGAGCAATGTCAAAGCTGCTGTTCCTTTCCTCTGGTTACAGCACCTTACATTGGGGTCACAGCTGAATGCTGGGCAGGGTGGCTTCCCACCAGGACAGGGTCCATGAATGCTCTTAGTTGCTGGTCTGAGAGGTTTCTGCTTTTGTCTGGCAGCATGATGAACATGTTGGTAATTTCTTCTCTGCTTGCCTGTGATGATCCCTGTTTTTCTCTCTCTCATATGGTATTTTCCTTGTTATTGCTATTATTGTAATTATTCTATGAAAAAAAATTAAATGTAGAGCAGTTGAACCAGAACTGGGGACCCACCTGTGCTGTGAAGCACCATCGAGACCCCTGTCTACCCTGCTTGCTGCGTCTCTGGTGTGGAGCAACAGCCACGATGGTCGCTGTGGTTTGGGACAAGATGCAGGCAAACTTTCAGGCTCAGCCACTGCTGTTTGAATTTGGCACATCTATGCTAATCGTGCGGTATTGGCCCTCTCTGGGGCTGATCAATATTTAATGTGGAGTTTACAAAGATTGACTTGAGGATGTGTTTAAAATTGGAGCATTAGCCGTAGGTAGCAATTTCTAAGTCGCAGCAGTAGGGGTTGATTATTTAGAGAGATGGCATTTCGTACATTTAAAATAATCCTTAGGACTGCGGGGCCTGTTGCAGCCCTCTCTTCCCCTAAACTGTTGACTTTTCAGTTGTTTTGCTTATTTATGTTCAATATTAATCACCCTGCTTGCTCGTTCAGTGCTGGGCTGGGCTGCTGCAGCCGGTGCTGGCAGTACTGGGGATGCAGCTCGGCTCCCCTTTGGGGCTTGTTGTTTTACTGGGGTCCAAGAGCCACAGTTGTTTTGTGAGGTGGAGTCTCTTGTGTGCTGGCTGTGCCAGGGTGCTCCAGGCTGGTGGGATGTCCCCCTGCACATGCTCCCAAAGCACAGGCATCAAAGCAACTGATCCATGGGAAAGACATGGATCTGATGGATCGAGCCCAGAGGAGGCCACAAAGATGATCCGAGGGCTGGAGCTACTCCTGTATGAGGACAGGCTGAAAGAGTTGGGATTGTTCAGCCTGGAGAAGAGAAGGCGCTCGGGGGGACCTTAGAGCAGCCTCCCAGTACTGAAAGGGGGCTCCAGAAAAGTGGGGAGGGGCTAAAGAGGGGCTTATCAGGGAGTGCAGGGATAGGACAAGGTGGAACGGTTTTAAGCTGAAAGAGGGGGGATTTAGATTAGATCTTAGGAAGAAATATTTTCTTGTGAGGGTGGGGAGACCCTGGCACAGGTTGTCCAGAGAAGTTGTGGCTGCCCCATCCCTGGAGATGTTCAAGGACAAGTTGGATGGCACTTGGAGCACCTTGATCCAGTGGGTGGTGTCTCTGCTCATGGCAGGGGCTTGGAAGTGAGTGGGCTTTAAGGTCCCTTCCAACCCAGACCATTCTATGATTCTATGATTCTATGATTCAGGGAGGTTGATATTTAAACTGGTGCTCTGCAGAGCCCCCCAGTACTGTGCTGCTCCTCTACTTGGAGATGGTGCTGGCCCAGTCTTTGGGAACTGGGCTGGGTTCTCTTCTCCAGCCCTAAATTCTTGCTTCGGTCTATAAATCCCCCAGTGCACTGAGGCTGGAGTGGGACATGCTGTGTGCACACAAACCGCACGCACATAGAGGCTAATGGAATTGCTGGTTTGTCTTGGTTTGCTCATGCTGTGAGCTACATTAATAAGAGCTGACAGGCCTGAAATAGCTGATCTGCGTTGATTCAGGTTGCGAATGCAGCAATCACAAGAGTGAGTGGGCCATGGGATTGAGTGTGGGGACTTTTTGGTTTACAGGCTGGAGCTATAAATGATGGCTCCACCAAAACCAAAGCATCCAGGGTCAAGGCCAGAGCTCCCAGTGCACTTGTCTGTGGAAAATCAATTCAGGCTTCAATGAGAAAAAGAAACCACGCAGCCTGGATCATTAAGGGCCAAAAGCAGGATGATGTGGTGGTTCCTGCCTTGCTGATGTCCCTGGGCTACACACACAGGTGCCCGCCACCTCCAGGGTCCCTCAGGTTTGGTGCCAAGTTCCTGAGAGCAGAGCTTGCTCCTGTGCTGGTGTTTGAGGGAATCTGGGAGTCAGCACGGGGCCCTGTGCAGAGATATTGGCAGCGGCAGTGCTGCTCTGCCAGGGGCACCAGTTCCTGGAGCTGCAGCACTTTATCTGAAATTCAGGTTTCACTCACGATGGCCCAGCCAGCTCTGCACTTTTTATCTGGGCAGCTCACAGTTAGAAAGGCAAAATAGCAGCCCCTAATTTACTGTTTCTTAGCTCAGCATCGCAGAACCCAGGAGTGGCTCTAGGCTTTTGGTGCAGGGCCAGTAGTACTGGTGGGTGGTGAACAGATATATTCCCTTCCTCTTGAGGTGACCACAGATCTGTCCCCAAATTTAACCCATCTCTGCAATCCTTGCAAAGAGAAGGAAATTCATGCAATTCCTTATATAATGATGAGAAATTATTGCCCTTCCTCGCCTTTATCTATCTGTTCTCCTAAGACTTCGCTCAGTTTTGTATAATTAAAAAGCTTGAAAACAGCTTGTTTCATATATGGAAAAAAGAGCACAGCATATGGTAGTGACAGAGCTGTTCATAAATATGAATGGTTTTATATTTAAAAAAAAAAAGTGGAAATGTGTTGCTAAAGCCATCAGTGAGGTGTTGATGAGGAGAGCAGGGGCACCCATGGGCAACCTCACCCACCTGACTTCACGACCATGCGATTCCTCCAGCTGTTTGATTGAAAACTTCAATGCTGGTGGTTTTCTGTTCAACCTTGCAGCCCCCCTCACTGCTTACATACCCCAAGATGGGCTGTACTGCCCCTGCCCACTGCCCGGTGGGGTGGGGTCAAGAGGGGTGCAGGGGGTTATCAGGATGTGGCCCCTGCTGCAGGGTCAGACCCCTCCGTGACATTGTCCCCAAATGCCATGGATGACAGCTGTGCCAGGAGTGTTGGTGGGATCCAGCTGTTGGCAGGGGCTGGTGGGGTCTGCACTGATGGGATGCTGAGTTTGATTTACTGTGGCAGGTCCCTGCTTTCATACAAAATAGCATGTGCAGAAAGAAAATAAGGACTCATTTCCCCTTTTCCTCCCTCCTCAAATTGAAGCGCAAATATGACAAGTGTTATGATTAAGGCTGAGCTGCAGCCCCGAACATCTCTCCCCTCGCAGATTACTATGTAAATCAACCACTTAATATTGCCATTTCCCTCCAGCACGCTGTGAGTGTGAGGGTGGGGAGCGCTGGGGACGCGCTGGGTGACAGCCCCAGCCCGTAGTGGGTCACACGTGGGTGAGTGGCAGGGTGGGGGACACGTGTGCTGCAATGAAGCCATTCATGTGGTGCATGTAAAACATGGCTCATGTGAACCTGACCAAACAAGTCACTCCATCAGCCTTTTTAATAGTAACTTTTGCTTTTTTCCCAGCACCTTTTGTCTGAAAAGCCAAGACAGTTTCCAGTGCTCGATAATGAAATGGCGTTCCTGGGGAGAGGAGCTGTGACATCTCAATGAGCTTCCACCACCACGTACTGCTGGAGAGCTGCCTGCCCTACCTGCAATAAGCACTTCCAACACATCGCTGCTGCCTTGGAAGAGGAGGTACTTTTCCTGCTGCCCTCACTCTGTAACACTCAGGTTTCCTTGTAAGATGTGGTGATGACAGCTCTGGGTGGCAACAGGGGCCGTGTACTGTGCTAGGAAGAGGCTGTGCTTTGTCCCTACCCACCTCCTCTCCCCTGCACAAATAGTTTCCATCCATGGATCTGGAAATGGAAAAGAAGGTATGGTCTGGTGGATGAGCTGAGTGAAGATTTATTATGTGTCTGATCCTATTTCCTCTGGAGTCAGGGCTGGGGCTGCAGCAGAAGCTGCTGAGGGTGCAGTGCCGCAGGGTTCAGGTCTGGGATGCTCTTGGCAACCCTCCCTGCACTCACTGTGGTCCCATCAGGCTGACAGGTCTCCATCTCCTCCAGCAGGCACCTGCTTCAGCTTGCTCCTGTTATTTAATGTCGCACCTCTAATGACCACTGTGCATGAGGCCACTGGACCCAGCTGGTCCTGGGAGATGCTGGGATGTCCGTGGAGCTGGCAGTGCCTCTGCTGCCTTCCCATCACAGCCTGCTCACATATCCCCCTGCTTCTCCTCAGCCTGGGATCTTAGTGTTTAACGTGTTCTTTAATAACTCCTCCTGCTAATAAATTGCAGGCTGTTCATTTCTGTTGGTTTTTAATCTCACTTATTTTGCTGCTTATTCTGTAAGAAGATTGAAATAGCAGCAGGATGCAGTGTGCTGCGTTGTGGCATATATTGCAAAGCTGCGATGATGGAAATAGTTTCAGAGTAAAGACATTATTAATGAAGACTCTAACCAGGGAAGGTACACCAAGCTCATGTACCTGATCTCACCCGGGTTGTACTTGACCAGCACATCCATCTATTGGCTGTGTTCATTCATTTTTTAAAATGCCTTCACCGTTGATGTCAGCCTGCCTGGGAGTTTTGTCCCATTTAATAAAGGAATCAAAACAAATTCACTCCAAAAAGTTCACGTCTGAAATGTTGCTGCTTCCCAGCTTCCAGGCTGCAAGCGAGCAGGGAGTCCTGGGGACTGGCACCACCAGATGGCCTTAGGAATCCTTATAGAACTATTCCTGATGGCTTGGCTGTGGTAGGACAGAGCTAAGCTCCCCCTGCTATTCCAGAGCACAGGAGTGGGACTTGGGTGGGCAGGGGAGCATGGTCTGTGCCCACTGTTAGAGGAGTGGGAGTGCCAGAGTTCAGCAGAGCTGCTTGTCCAAGAGAAATGCAAATATGAGACAATCAGCCTCCGCGGTGGCAAAGTAAGATGTGATGAAACCCAATCAGTTAATAACACTTCAAGGCAGTGGAAGAATTGCAGATGAATGTGTTTTTAAATAATTTTTTTTTTTCCTTGCCAGAGTTATTGCCCTGGATTTTTACTGAAAACCCCCTCCTTTTCAGTTTGTGTCTCACACAAATGACTGCTGGTTTCGAAGCCCACAGATGAAGGGCCCTTGGCAGAGCTCTTCCACTGCAGCCTCCTGCACCATTTGTGTTCCCGAAAAAACACCTCTGTCCTTACAGATGGTCCCGCTGAGCTGCCAGAGGAGGATCCCAAGGGAGCGTTGTGGGACCCCCTGCCTGGGACCCAAGGAGGGTCCCGCTGCGGGATGCTGCACCGAGCTCCAGCGCCGGTAGTGGGAATAAACACTGCAGGAGCAAAATGATTCGACAGATACAGCTGACGAGCAAGAGAAAAAGAAGGTTTTGAGACCCGGATAGTAATCAAGGCTAATTTGTTGATTTGCCATCCGGAATAATTTCTTGCATTATTTTTTCTCCCTACACAATTTGCTGCCTGCCTTCGGGGAGGGTGGGGGGAAGCCAGAGCCCTCCATCCTCTGCTGAGCTTCTGAGCAAGCTCCCTCTGCCTGATTAAGGGCTGTCAGGATGATTGATGTGCTCTTGCAGGAGAAGGTGAGTACCTTTGCAGTGACAGCTGGGTTTGACAGCCAGGCAGAGCCTGGTCCTCCCTGACACCCTCCTCTTTAGACACCTGTATTTTTCCAGCCTGGACGATACTGGGCTGTGGCTCCATTGGCAAGGGCTGTGCTGTCCACCATGAAACAGCGCACGTCCTTTGAAGGTCAAAAGCCTCTGAAACCTGGGCATGCTCCCCAGCACAGCCCCTTTGATCCCTGGATAAGAACTGGAGGAGGAGGGGGCCGGCAGGGAGGCAGCTGGAGGGCAGGCAGCTCCCTGGTAAGGTCAGGAATTGCCCCTTGCTCTATGGGGCGAGGGTTCTGTCCATCCGCTGGCTGAGGATGAAGGATTCTGGTTCAGACACCAAAGATGTGAAGGTGATGTGGTTTTTCTGAGGTAAAACAGCAAGCCAGTAACAGGCAGGAGAGCTGCCAGTCCTTGTTCTTGCAGCTGCTACAAAATCAAATTTGTCAGCCACTGGTGGGCAGGGTGTGGTGAAACCTGTGCTTGGGTATCTTCTGCTTGGGTGGCAAGATCCTCGGGGTTAGGACACCTCTGACACGATATGATGCCGAGCCCTGAATGGCTGCAGTGCAAAACACAGAGTGCTCTGACATGGGCTTTAGTGAGTGCAACCATGGACCCTGAGGAGCCAGGCAGGTCCCTGGACTGGTGGTGGACACTGCCAACCCTTTGTGGAGGCACTTTGGGAAGGGCAAGTGGGGCTGCGTCACCTGAGCCCGCTCAAATGAGGGTGCCTGAAGCACCCCAATGGTAGGAACTGCTGGAGCCAAACTGCAGTGAGCTGACCACTCTTAACAAAGAGAGGGCTTCAGGTAGCAGAGCTGACATGGCAACGAAATAATTTCACTTTGATATGCAGTAACTGATAACTTCTGTTGCTCTGCAGGTAGACCTTTCCCCTCTCTTCTGCAATAAGGGTTGGTGTCTGGGTCCATCACTGCTGGATGGGGCCCTCAGCGTCTGCAGAGCGCTGGAGCAGTGATGTCAGCCCTCCACTTGGCCTTCAGAGGGCAGAGACAAGGTAAAACCCTTCAGTGATGGATTGTTTGAATTCCCTGCATCTTCCTGGGGTTTGCTGTGGCAATATTCATAGTAAATACTTTTCTTCGCTTTACCAGGTAAGCTCTTGCAGCATCCCCGAGCACGTAATATTGCTCTGCATCCCAGTCCCTCTCTTTCTTTGAAGAACATAAACCTCTGTGAAGATGCTCAACCTCCCTGATATGCACAGAAATTCTTCTATTTCACGCTGAGAAGAGGTGAGGAGGTGGAGGGCAGGCTGGGCTGCTGGGGTGGGAGCAGTGGTCTTGCAGACAGACAGTTGAGCATGCTGGTGGTACCTTTGAGTTCTGGGTGGAGAAGGGTCTCAGCAGAGCCATAAAACCACATTTCAGAGGGAAACAAGCGTGCGGCTGGAAGTGGGTTTAATAACAAATATGTGTTTTTTCCTAACTGTTGAATGTCCAGCATTTCCACTGGGAGATTTTTGAGTGTTTTGATAGCATGGCAATGTGCTTGGAGAGGAGATGACTCCTCACCTGGTGACTGATCCCTCACCTGGCCCTTCCTGGGAACCTGGAGCCGCCTGGGTGCGCACAGGGGCTCCCATCACTCCAATGGGACACTGGGAGGGTGCCATCACCTGAAGGTGTCATCCAACATCGGTGGGTGGCACAGAGTTGATGAAACCTCCCAATGCCTGAGGGACAGGAGGAGGCACATGGCCCTGGTGCCTCCTTGTTATTTTTGGGTGCGCAGCACCTTGCTTCTCAGAGGGATGGGTGCAAGCCCAGCCTTCTGCTGTAGGAAAGCAGGTGGGGAATATGAAGCTGTGGAGATGGGCAAAAGGCACAAAGCTCCTCGTGGTAATGCCTGAGACCTTCCCTGGGGAGGGGAAGGGGAATTCAGCTCTTCTTGAAACTCGTATGGTGTTTAAGAAGGGGCATCTGTCCTGAAGAATATTGTGAACAGATGCTCCAGTGCTTATTATTTTAAAAGCTATGAATTTAAAACGTGTTAATTAGGAGGAGTGAGGAGAAACATCAGCAATTCCAACTGATCATCCACGGGAGCCTTGTGGAGGAAAATAAATGATAGAGTGCAAAAATGCAGCCTGAAATCACTGAGTAGATGCTGGGCTTTCCTCCCTGCGGGACTACAGCCAGCTGATCTGGATAGGATTTTTTCTAAGCCCTGAAAAGCAGGGAAATCTGCCTGGAATGAGTATTTCTTTCAAACCTGAGACAATCTATGAGTGTGTGTACAGGGGAGCCAAGGTTTCTCAAAGTGAATGTGGGAATTTCATGTGCTGCTTTCATACACTGTCAGACACCACTTGTCTGGCTGGAGGATGGTGTAGGAAAGCCAGGGCAAGCGCAGTTTGAGCAGACTCTTCCAAAAACCCAGTGGGGCTTACTGGGAAGCTGCAGCCCGTTGGCATCCCATGGCACGTGGTGCCCGTGGCTTAGTGCAAGCACCGCTGAGCCATGGCACTGCCGGGGGAGAAGAGCATAGACCAGGAAAAGGATCTTACTTAAGTCTTTGCAAAGCCACAGATAATGCACTGTGAGAGTGAACAACCAGGATGAAAAATAATTGCACTCCTATTTTTCTCCAGCTTTTCTTATCAACGACTTTATCACCTTTGGTTTTATTTTACACCTTATTTAGACTTTACCGTAATCCCAGCTATTTCACCATTGACACCTCCTTAATACCTTGTCTAACACCTCTGACACGTCTGGCTAATGCTTAGGCCCTTCTCCAGCACAGAGCAGCTCTAGCAAAAATGGGAAAGAGCTAAAATGGAGAGAGAGAAAAATTATTTACTGCCCAGGCTCTGTGAATAATGCCCTTTGAGGAGAAAGGGTGAGGGCCAGCCTTCCCTATGCAGCTGAACTTTGATATCTACCCACATTAGTCTACATCTGCCCATTTCTTATTATTTAAAGATCATGCAGAGAGTGTTACACAGGAAGAAGGAGCAAGAGGATTTATTGTTTGAGGGAAGCTGCAACCTACAGAGGCTCAACTTAGTGAACTGAAGCAAATTAATTCCTCTTACTTAGACACTCTGTGCCAAGTTTATTCCAACTCAAAATGTTCTGTCTCCACACATCCTGCTGGTGTTACTGGGTTTGGTGCCAAGCCAGCACCCGCTGCCTTTCCATCAGGTCTTGGCATGGTGGGTGCTGTGGCCAGGGCTTTGCCCCCAGGGGTGATTTTTAGGGCTAATTCTCCTTTTGTAGCTGGGGAAGGTACCTGCCTCTTTGCAGAGCACTCCTTGTTTGCAATATTGAGAGTTGTTATTCAAATATTCTTAATTTTATGGTTGGCAGGAGAGTGAAGGGGATGCTGGGACCGCCAGCTGGGTTGGCAGTGTCACAGAATCGTAGAATTATTTGGTTGGAAAAGACCTTTGAGGTCACTGAATCCAACTGTCCCTGTCCACTACTAAACCATAGCCCTGAGCTCCGTTTCTCAGGGCTTTGCTGGTGGGGTCCGGTAGCTTCTCCCGTAGGTGCCCCAGAGTGCCTGGCCGTGCAGGCTGGAGCAATGCTGCCAAACCCAGGAATTCCCATTAGAAAAACTCTCCACCCTTCTCCATCCAGTGGTCTCTAACAAGGCTGAATTTTCCTGGCAGCCTGACCTGGAAGAAATCCCATTGCAACTCCAGCACTGATGATAACATAGCAATACACTGCTTTTTTTTCCCTCTGATCTCTGAGCCTAAAGACTATTGCTACATTACCTAGATTTAACTACCCATTACACAAACTATATCTCTAAAGCGAGGGATATGGCAGCTTTATTATAAGTTTATTACATGCTAATTCAAGCAAATAAATTTGCTCCAGCTGTGGAGCAAAGGAGATTAATAACCTCGAAGATCACTTTGCTGCTTTGATGAGTTTCTTGAACAGAGTAGAGTATATTTAGGAAGAGCAACTAGATTAGTCAAAAAACCCCTTTAATTATTAGTGACACTGTGCAAACTGCTTCATATGAGTGGAATACCAACTACTTAACTCCCTGACCTTATTATTCAAATAAACACTTCTTATTATAGCAACACGACTTGCTCGTCAACACATCAAATCAGCTGCCTGGGTGGTGGTTTGGGTGTCCCCGCTGTGTCAGCAGGCAGCAGCTGGGTTGTGTTAGGGGTACAACAGCCTTAAAGGTGCAGGGGCTCCTGCACAGAGAACTTAAAGGCCTTTATGTGCGTGGTGAGCAGAGAAATGCACTTTACTGGGAGGGTCTTGGTGCTTGCCCTTCCCCTTGCCCAGGATGTTTAATACTGGGTTTTATTCTGCAGTTAGTTTAGTTTTTTTTTTTTTGAAAGTTCTTAACTCTGGATGCTCCAAATTGCTTTGGTGTTGCTGATGTTTTAATGGTTTCTTCAAGGGGCGTGTGTGTGTGTGTGTTTTATGTGCCTTGGGTAGGGGATTGCAGGGTTGCTCTTCTTGCTGGACTTCTCCAAGTGGTCGTTGCCATCATGTTTGCTGGAATCAAGGGCAATTGTGTACTTGCTGGTTCATCTTTGCTGTAATCATGGTGCTGGTGGGATGTTTTTTTTTTTGTTGCCCCTTTTCATAGATAAAAAGTGGGGGAAGAGAGACTTGTAGAGAAGACTTGTAGAGATGCCATGAAAATACATCTGGGTGTTTGACAATTATCAGGTATTTGGCAGAAATACTTCCCCACACAAAGGGTTTAACTCAAAGTTGTTCCAGGGAGCAGTGAGCATCGTGCCACACTGCCATGGGCATGCTGCTGGGTCCCAGGGTTCCAGGCAGTACCCATCCCTCCTGAGCAAAGCAAAGTGTGTGGCTCCTTCTGGATGTGAGCCACACGCCCACTCCTGCCATGTTGAATGAAGCCAGGTTTGGCTCTGTATAAAATTGTCACTGGGTGATGGTTACTGCCATCAGGGGAGGGGAAGAGAAAATAGGCACCAGTGTGGTGCTGCAGCACCCATGGAGCTGCTGCAGATCTCGTGCTGGCGTTGGCAGTAACAGCATCCTCACGCGTTTGGGTGGGAATTGCGCATTTTCGCTTGGATGCTACATGATTGTGGGAGGAAATTGTTGTGTTCCAGTGCCAGGACCTGGATATGAAAGGGATCAAAAAGTACCTTCTTCTTGCTCACAAGGGGAAATGTCCCCAACATCATGTCCTGTGTCCTCAAACCGCAACGACTGCCCTTGAGCCTGAGGGACGGAGGCGGCAGTGGTGAAGCAGAGAGGACACGGAGCACTGATCCACATCACTAGCTGCTTCCCTTCATTTTCTCTATCTTGTTTTACCCACTGGCCCAGCCAGACTCAGCAGATTATGACACTGGGGGATGCTCAGGGGGCTCAGTGCCTGGGGAGGGTCCCTGGGGTTTGTCAGCAGCCTGCGGGGACGGTGTGGGTTCAGCCACTTTTCAAAAAGCAGCAAATCAAGAATATTCTCCTACCCCCCATGCTTATTGCTCTCCCCTGTCTCTCCACTGCAGAAGGCAGCCCTTCTCCTTCAAACAGTTTCTATTATATGTAGAGCAAGCAAAAATGATGTGTTAAATACAGCCCGGGCTGAAGCTCTGAATCAAATCAATTCTTTTTTTTTGATTCCCCAAGCTTTTGAATTTTCAGCCCTACCGAAGAATTGTTAGCACAAGAATAGGGCTGAAGGAGCAATCCTTTCGTATCACTATTGACTCAATTATTTTGCCTCTTGATTTTCTATGAAGCGGGCCGCGATGCCGCCCCGATACGCTGATTATAATGGCAGAGCATTGTTCAGCACCGTCTCTGAAGGCTCGGGGTGGAATACCTTCATCTCCCCACTCGCCACAGGCTGCATTTGGGACCTGGTTTTATTTTGATTGATGCAAACCGCGATGCACAGAGGGATGTGTGGAGTGGGCTTTTCACGGTGAGCTGTCAGGAGGACCCTGGGTTGGGCTTCAGGCTGCTGGTGCAGCAAAGGGTTACGGTTCTTGTCGGGGCTAGGCTGCGTGGTGACCTTCCTCTGTCTGACCTACTAATGTCCATGCTCCTGGGATGTTCCCAGTGCTGCCGCACGCGTGGATCGATACGACCAGCGCAGCACAAAGCGGAGAGGTTGCATTTACACAGTGTCATGACTATCAATATTGACAACTCGGACGTGTGTCCTTTGGATCGGAGTGTGTTGTCAGCACTGGGGTTATTAATGCTCCAGCAGCCACCAGTGCCCTGAGCCCCACAGGCTGGAGAGGGGGGTCATGGGTGGCTCAAGCCTGGTGCCCATCCAGGGATGCTGAGCCGTGCCCAGGATGTTCATCTCTGCTTAGCAATCTCAGCTCAGGCATCCTTTGAATGGGTGCTGTGCTACCCAGCCATCGGTGTAGGGGAGAGGGATGGGAGACAGGGATGTGGCTCCATCTCTGCTGTGGGCACATTGGAGGGGTTGGAGGCTGCAGCTCCATTGAGGTGATTGGGAGGGTTTGGAGCCTGTCCCCTTCAGGTTCCCTCTTTCAAGATAAAAGAGAGGAATTCCCCACCCATCAAAAGGTGGTGAAAGAACAGTAGGAAGCACTTTGGATCTTTGGATGAAAGGGGCTGAGGAGGAGCAAAATACTGCCTTGCTTTGAAGATGCAAAGCCCCATAAAAATCCTAAGCAGTTTTATTAGTGGCTCAAATGCACCACAGGCTTTAAAAAAGAAAAAGTACGTACTTTGTGGCACTTATTATTCTTGCTGATGTTTATGTTGCATCAGTGCCCAATAATTGCCAGGTGCTCTTTAGACACAGGAGGTGACACAGCCTGGATGTGAAGGGGCTGTGGCATTGGTGCAGGACTTTGGGCTGGGGAAGTGGCACTGGTGCCCAGCTGGGCTGGGGACACAGGCCCTGCCATGCTGGAGGGATGGGGGCAAGGGAAGCACTGGGGCCAGCTGTGCAACAGGGACCTGTGCAAGATGGACTGGGGGGTGTCTCCTGTACTCTGGGTCTGGACGGAGGGGGCTGAGCTGGCCTGGCATGCACGTGGAATGTTTTTGATTCAAACTTTCTTGCTCCAAGGCAAGGTCAGACAATTGCTTAAACACCTACATGCAGAGAACTTCTGCTTCTCTGACAAATAGGATTGAAAAAGTTGGGTGCAGAGGAATGGGGTGTGCCCGGGGAGGAGCATCCCTGTGGTGCAGCCTTGGAGATGTGGGCATGCAGACTGGGTGGCTTCGGGAAGAGGTAAAGAATCCGAGATGTGGGATAAGCCCCTGATCCCACCACCACACCTCCTGGGACGCCTGGGAAAATGGTGAGGAGGGTGGGCTCTGGAGGTGCAGGTTGTCTGTGGCCTTTCCTTCAGCAACACTTGGAAACACCCTTGATTCGAAGCCGACAAGGCAGGGAAGAAAAACCCCAAATCAATATGAAATGATGATTGCAATTGGGCCTCTTTCCAAAGCTGTCAGGAGCCGCGAGTGAAGCGCAGTAACCGGCAGGAAAAACGATTTTCATTCAGGCTCTTTTTGGAAAGCAGGACCCGGTAAGGGGCAGCTCCTGGTGCCGCTTCCCCAGCAGAATGGAGCATTATCTCTGAGTGAAGGGGCTGACGAGGAGTTCTGCCTCCCTTTCCCCCCCCCCTTTTCCTGCAGGAGCAGCTCTTCCCTATGGCTGGTCCCTGCGCTGGGGCAGCTTCTGCAGCCGCTGCGCACGAGGTGCTGATGGATGAGCTAGAGAAGAAAGGAGGCTCTTTTGTCCAATTTGCCAAACCACATGGTAGACTTCTTAAATTACAGTGTAAGGAATAGCAACAACTGCTTCACTTTATTTTCCCATTGAGATGCTGGTGGCAGTGCTCTTCCTACCTTTCTTGTCCTCCTGAATCCCTCAGCCGACACCGCCTTGGCTTCCCAGCAGCCAGGAGCTGGGTGTGAAGATGTTATTGCCCAGTTGGTTTGGCATTAAAGGGCTTTTGTCTCCCTCCCTGCCCTGGTGCTTGGCTGGGAGGGGAGGATGGAGCCCAGGCAGTGCTGTCCTGGACACAGAGACTTCCAGGCCCGTGTGTGTGTATCCCACAAAATGCTGAGGAGACAATGAGGACCAGAGCCCTCCTTTGCCCATGCATCCCCCCAGGTTTAGTTAAACTCCATCTGACTGCATCATTGTCATGGGAGAACTGTTTAGGTCTTGGTCACCGCTGCATTTCAAGGTAGTGGAAAATAAAAGACTGATTGCTGATGGGAAGCAAGGCCCCAACATGCCCTAAAGTAGCTGTGGGGGGTAATCACCTCAAATCAGCTGATGGTGCCCACACAGGCACCCCAGCTTCTGGCTCAAGGGTGAGGGGACAGTGGTGAAAACCTGAGCTGTCGTGAGCCCATCTACCTGTGTGCACGCAGAGTGGGGCAAGGGCGGCTCTCGCCTGGGTGAATGTTGAACACCAACCGCTCGCTATGCCCTTGCCTGCTTGGAAAACAACAGAGTGAAGGGTTTAATTGCACAGGTTCAAAGAAGATGGACTCCTTGGCTTTATGGCTCCAGTTCCTACCATGCTGCCCCGGCATGGCTGAGCATGGTTGGTGGGAGAGGTGTGGTGCACCCGAGCCTCCTGGCATCACCCCAAATCCTGGGGAAGTTGAAGCTGCCATCTCTCCACTGCTGGTTTGAGATGGGGTCATCCGGTTAATGCACATTTCAGTCTTCATTGCCTTTTTAACTAGTTTTTAATCAGTAATTATCAGCGAGCAGGAGCGGTGCACAGGCTCCTCTCACCCGCTCCCCAGGAGAGTGCCACTCAATATGTCACGGCAATTAGCGCCCGGTGGCAGGGTGTGGGCTGGACACCGACACCGTCACCATCCCCATCCCTGCACCAGGACCTGGGCTGGTCCCCACTGTGGCTGTGGGGCTGCTCCTGCACAAAACACAGCAGTGGATGGGAACGTGTCAGTTGTTAATGTTGGTAAGGTCAAGCTGGGGGTGCAGGGTTTGGTGTGCTGTGCTCGCTGTCACCCTGGGATAAAGCGGCTTTGAGGACCAGGCTCTTCCACTCATACAAAAAAGAAACTTTGATTTTCTTTGTTCACCCTGCAGATGAGAAATTACTGAGCAGTGGATCAGTGAATGCGAGCGGCAGACGCCAGCCCAGCCCATGGGACCCTGTGCTGCTGCTAATTACAGCCACTGCCATGGAGGTAAATAGCAGGGAAATCAGCCTTCGACTGATGCAGAAATGAAGTCAAGTATCGGTGCCCTTTGCAAATAGCTAATGAATCACAAGTATCTCTCTACACACAGGAGCTGCCATTGCCTTGTGACCAGCTGAAAACCACAGCCAGGCACCCTTGAAATGTAGAGCCTGCTGTCATTGTTCATGGCTTATGATATTTAAAATACTTGGATGCAGAGTAGTATAAAGGGGTTTTTGGGGTGGGGGAGTCATTACAATCAGGGTTTCAGCACTTGGTGCTCTCAGGCCACGCGCTGGGTGGCATCTGGGCTCGCTTGTGCCCGCTGTGGGGAATCAATACCCTGCGGAAAGAATGAGCTTTAAAACCCTCTATTTTATTATTCTTTATTAATAATGAGGAGGCCCTTGTAAATAGCCATGAAAGGAAGTGCTTAAGCTCATAATTAATAAACGCTGGCTTGGTTTCTGCTGCTGAACTGCAGCTTCGAGATGCCTGATTGGGGGATTCACAGCTCTGCTGAAACAGCAGAGGGTGTTGTGTCTGTACCACAGGTGAATAAACCTGGGAAACATTGCCTGTGCCCTGGGATAGCCAGGACAGCTCCTCTGCAGTGGGGTATGGCATGACCATGCCCTGTGGCACAGGGTTGGGGGGCACAGGGATGCAGAGGCTTGCCTGATCCATTGGTACCACAGTGTGGGCTCCCTGTGCTTGGCCCAACGCCTGCCGAGTGGATCACAGTGCAAAACCCCAAAGAGCCCCAGCTGCCTCCTGAAACCCATCCTTATGGCTCCGTCATAAATGTTTATGACAGGAGGGAAAGGAAGTAAATCATGTTTATATCCCTTGTTTTCTTTATCAGGGCACTAATTTGACAGGGAAGGGAAATTTTTGCTTATTTTACAACTCTGATTTGGACCACAATTTGATTTTAGTAGCTGGGAGGCGAACACAAAATCTTATTTTTATTCTGGAGTCGGTATAAAAATTTACATTTTGACACAGACCCCCGCTAACATTTTAGTGCAGATAGAGTGGGCCTCCGGGCTTTGCACAAAACACATAACCCAACATATAATACACTCATAATTCACTAATGTTTGCTGAATGACAGGGTTAAGTGGCTGCTATTCCCGGCCTCCCACCACACTAATGTACTCCAGACCTGCGCTCCTTTTCTTCTGGATTGCAGTCAAATCGTTTCCTGCAGCCCTCGCAGTGGAAGCTCCTTCCAGCCCGAATAAACACTACTTCCGAAATTATTTTCATTTCTGTTTTTTTTTTTTTTTAATCTAATTTTCCCCTTGGTGCTCCACTAAGCATCAATCCCATTAAGGGCCTGATGTGTTGACTGCTTTCCAGAGGAGCCCATCCTGTGTCCTGCTGCGCGTTGACCTTCATCGACACAATCCTGGTGGAACCCCCGCGCTGCAGCTCCTACCTTGGGACCCCATGGCAGGGCTGGATCCAGAGGCAATGCCCACGGTGCAGGATGCCAGAGTGGAGAGGTGAGTGCTGATGGGTTGACCTGTCCCCTCCATCCCAGCCTAAACCCACATCCTGACCTCCCAGCCATGTCCCTGCTGCAGGAACTGGCGTGCAATACCATGAATATTAAAGATGAAAAGGAAGGGGGTGGGAGGGAGTTGGCTTTATTCCACTCCAGGTATCAAAGTAAAACATCCTCTGGTGGAATAACTGAGCAGCAAAGAGGGTGTGAAACAAACAAGTCTTGCTCCTAATGGGAAAAAGAGAGAGCACGTGCACAGGGCCCAGTTTATCCAGCTGGATTGGGAAGATGTTGCCAACCTTCCTGGAAATGGGATTAGTGCCACCGTGGAGAGGAGGATGAGCTCACGTTCTGCTCGGCTGCCTTTTGTCACAGGGGCCCAGAGCTCAGCCTGGGATGGGAGGTCAGGGCTATTCCTCCATCTCTTGTGTGAGGTGGTTTTGCTCGCTCTCGCTCTCTCTCTCTCTCTCTCTCTGCAGGGCCTCAAGCTGTATGGCCTGGGGTTGGCCAGGTTCAGCCTTCCCATGTAAGAAAGGTTGTTCCGAAACCTTAAACCTAAGGAGAGATAAGGAGGAACCAGGCTGGGAAACCCTCCTGCCCTTCACCGCAGCCTCTTGCCAACCGGTACAGCCTAAAACCAAGTCTGTGAAGCAAACCAATGCAAACCGTCTGGCCCCATCTCCACCCTCCTCCTCCTCCTGCAGCCACCCCTGAAGGTCTTCTGCTCTTCACAGGAATTCTGATGGGTTCTGTTTCCTCTCTGAAGACTCGCTGCTCCGTGTCCCCCAGCCACTCCCTCTGCCAAGGCAAGGTAAGCCAGATTCCCAAATGGAAAGCAAGGACAAAGCAGGTATTATTGCTTTCTCTGCCAAGTATCTCTGTAAGACACAGAGACTGATAAATCGATGAACCTATAGACGCCCAGCTAGCAATATTTCTTAGCCACAGATAAAGCTCTCCCCCTCTGTCAGGGCTTGCAGAGCACCACTTGGATGTGTGTTAGGAATGTGGGGTTGAGTGAAAGCCATTAAAAATGGTGACACTCGTCACTAACAGCCTCACCTAATGCTTCCTGTGCTGGGCTATCGATGCGAAGTGTCTGCAGTGGGGGTGGCAGCAGCAGCAGGGCGATGCTGCCACGTCCCCCTTACGCTGTCTCCAGGGAAGGACACGGCCCGTGGGGCAGGGATGCGATGCCAGAAAGGTGGCTGGCGGTGCACAGCATGAGGGATTGGACCTGGGGCACTGCACAGGGGTGAGGATGAGGGCAGGAGTGTGCTGATTCAGCCCTGTCAGACAGGAGCAGGAGGGGCAATGGGCCCGCAGGGTGATGGGGCTGTACGCTGGCTTCCCCCCACCAGAATAAACACCCCCCTGAATGAAAGGGACTCCACAGATCTGTTCAAAACAGTTTATTGTATTTTTTCGTCAGACAAACACATTGATTTCTGGACCACAGTAGAGGATGGAAACCTTTCACAAACTTATTTATTTGAAAATACAAATATAAAATTATACTTTCCACATCTGTGATGTGAGAGACCCCCATCCACATAGTATTTTACAACAGGGCTTTAGAAAGCCATACACAGAGACCTGAAAGATGCTTGATATATATAGATACATATATATATGTATATATATAAAAAAAAAGTCACTACCAAAGTTCTCATCAGTTCATACTAAAGTATAAAAGGAAGGGCTAGGCCTGCCACTGTGCCATAGTTTATTTAGATACATTTATGACCACCTGAAATGCTTAGACTTGCATCCTAGTACTGATGGAGTTCAGACCTCGTACAACAGAGAATGACGGGGATTCGCTACCTACGACGGCCGACGCGACACAGGAGCCCAGGCGCGGTGTTACGAGCGTGTACAGACCCGGGCGCCGGGGCGAGTCCTGCTCCGACACGGGGCTCTCTCGAGACAACACAGTCGGATGCTTGGGAACCGAGAACCGGTCACGAGGATTTACTTTCTCAAACTACTTTTTTTTTTTCTTTTTTCTTTTTTTTTCTTTTTTTTTGGTAATTTTTATTACAGTATTAAAGTATTGCTTAGCTTACAGAATCTCCTCACGTAGTGTTCGCACACGGCAACGGGGCTGACTTGGATTCTGTACGTATGAAACTCTACAGTGTCTGTGCGCAGACCGGGATCTGCCGGTGTGTCTTCGATGCATCCTGTCTCTTCACCTTACACTAACTTCAGTTTTTCTGTTTGAACTATTTTCGCTTAAAAAAAAAACCAAACCAAACCACTAAAAATAATAATTCAGAAAATTCCACCCAAGAGACATTTCCATAGCATAAAAGACAGCTATGAGTTAGTGTTGGTTTTTGTTTTGTAAACAGTTTCATATGCAATATCATACATAACCATGGCTGGCCTTCAGTAAAAATGTAGTAAACTATATTGCTTTATTATTGATTATGTTGCATTGAGTGAATGGCAGAAACGAAACAGGAAGGTAACTGTGGCTGGAGTCGCTAGCCCTCATTCACACTACAGATGAAAACAGCATCCTAGGCTTCAGAGCAGGGAAGAAAAGAAATCCGAACACCTTTCAGGTCGTTATTACCAACAATTACCCAATGGTTTAACTAGCCTAGCAAGATGTGTGACATTCACCAGCGGAACGCTGCTGTACAATGGAGAAAAAGAAACTTACAGCAAAGAGAGCCATGCTACCTTAAAGTCCAAGCTACAAAATCAACTTAAAATGAACATTTATGAAGATTAAAAAAAAAAAAAGGACAGATCAGGCTTCATTTTAATCAAGCCAATCACAAAGGACGTGTTTATTTTGGAGCGGGGAGGGTACCCAGCTCTCGTGGCTTGCTGTGACTCCTCTCGGATTGCCCCTCGGATACAGCCCACCTCACGGCACGATGCCGGGGCTTCCAGGCAGGGCCGAGCCCTGCGCCGAGGAAGCGCTTTGGGTGCCCAGTTCACCCAGCCGGATGGAAATCGCTCTTTTTTTTTTTGGTCAGGTCCATATGGGATATTTGGAAAGAAAAGGGCAATATCCCTCGTTAAGGATCCTTCCCTCGCTGTGCTTGACTAAAACAAAGGTGGAGCTGCACCTTTGTACTGAAAAATTTACAAAAAACCCCCAAACAAATGAACAAAGGAAAAAAAAACCAAACCCCTTCGAAATGGATTTCTAGATGAGTGGGGGGACTAACGTGAACCTTAGTCTAGGTAGCCACATCAAAACATATCAGATTCCACGACGTTTGTGCTATGGGCCACTGGGACTTCTCAAAAGGTATATAAACATCTAAAACATATTCACACAGATTAGCAATTTCTTCTGAGCATTCTTAAAAAAATATTATTTTTTTTTCTCTTAGTAAAATCGTTTTAATATACTGTGCCTCCCTCTTTTAAAAAATAAATTAAAAAAATCCAGTTTTGCATATCTAGCATTAGCATTTAAGGTAGTATGGCACATCCCCTTTCCAAAGTCAAGGGTGGGGATCTACAAATGCCTTAGGAGTTTGCCAGCATTTTTAACATTGTGAGACCTTTGGTTAGTTGAAACCGCATCAGATCAGCAAAAGAAAAAACAAAAACAAGAGAAAACAAACCAAAGAAAAACAGGAAAGGAAGAGAAAAAAAAAAAAGGAAAACCTTCCCGAAATTATTAGCGATTTTCTTAAATAAGAGAAAGTTCTATCCTTACTGGTCCTAAATCTGAATAACTACATCTAAATTTTTAACCTTAATTACGATACACCTACCAATATGTACTAGAGGAGGAAGAGAGAAAGGGGGGGAAAAAATTCACTACACTAGCATCAGGACAGCACTCTTACAAGATAGCCATTTTATACACTATTAACATACAACAATGATCAACAAAGAATATTCTATGAGGTGACAGGGAATGGAGAGGAAAACCAACTGGTAGTACAGTACATCATCAACATTGACAAAATAGCAATAAAAAATTCCCTGACCGTACATTGAATTTCAGGGAATTTGGTTTGTTGGTTTTTTTTTTTCCATTTTTATTTTTTAAAGAATTGTTTTATTTATTTTTATTACTTGATCAAGTCTCAATATTTAAAAAGCGTCCAGCATTTTGCTTAAACCTGGTTGTTCTGAAATAAGAAAAAAACCTAAAATATTACATAAAAAGCATGAGTCTTTTTTTTTAAAAACAAGAAAAACAAGGTTTTCTCCTTTCGGTTAGCAGTATGGTGCCTTGTTTTTGTTAAAGATGCCTTGCTCTACCTTGTCTATTGAATGTCTACATTAGTCTACTTGTTAGTAAAATTTACAAAAATAGGAGTGCAGCAGCTCTTTTTAACAAATGTCGCATTCAGTGTCTTATACTGGCTGTACCTAAAGTACCAAATTTATAAACGTAACAATTTAAAAAATATTAATAAAACTTGTCAATATTACGTTAAAAAAAGAAGAAATATATCCACACTACAGTATGTTCTTAATGCCACCTACCGTGTTGTACTTCTAGTTTGCTGTTGCAGGCCTATTTACCAATATTAAAAAAATTAAATTAAAAAATATCCTTCATAAGTTTCCTCCCCCAACAGAGGACCATATATATAACAGCCAAATATTAAACATGTGCAAATAGGAAACTGTCAGTTTTTCCCCTACCAGTCACAGTGCAATGATGTTTTATACTTTTATTTTTCTTTAAAATTCTGTTTACAACTACAATAAATTAAAATCTTCCGTTGCTTCTAGGGTGAAACTTGTAGCACTGAGGTATTCCCAAAAAAAAACAAAACAAAAAACCACCACCAAACTTGCTTTCCTAATTTGTTAATATAGAAAGTAATGGATTAAAAAAAAAAAAAGGTAACCATGCAAGCTTTAGAGCCGCTCTGCGCGCAGCAGGCGAGCGCGGAGGAGGGACCTCACCTCCGGGCTGCGCAGGGTGCTCGGAGCAGCTGAAATGACTGGACAGCAAGTTGATCTAGTTTAAAAAAAAGACAACTAAAACCAAAATAAAGGTGTGCTTTGAACCGTAAATGCGTTAAATAGGAAAACCGTAGCTTCGTTTTCAGTCGTGGGAAAAGCAGTTGTTGTTTTTTTTTTTAAATTAAACCCCCTACCACTAGACTGTTCCTTTGTAAGCTGTGCACATCTGATAGCGAAGATGCTGGTACGACGCTAGGAGAGCTGAAGGTCTATCGCGCCTACGGAGCGAGCTGAACAGCGCGCGCATCGCCCGGCTCCCGCGGGCCAGCTCCGGCAGTTGGTCACAGAGTCTACAACTGGCTTTTTTATTTTTTTTTCTTCCATTTTCATAGAGAAACTGCCTTAGGCTGACTCCATCACAAAAATAGGTTTGTATTTCTCTTTCTTAATAGTTTATATGTAGTTAATGGAATCGTATTTACAGTATTTTTCTTTTTTTCTTTTTTTTTTTCAGAATTCACAATTTCAAAAAACCTTATATCACCTCTTTCAACAAAAAAAAGCACTTATAGAAAAAGGACGCACAAAAAGTTTGTAGTCCTTGCCTTATTGCCGAAAATAGATAGAATTAGGTTAAAGAAGACGCCACAAACGAAAAGAAGGGCCAGAGAACCTGCTGCTCACCCGCGCCCCGCCGTGCCCTGCAAGGCCACCCCGAAACCGTGCCCGCCGCCGGCTCTGCTCCCCCCGCCACCCTCGGCGGCTGCAGAGCCGGTACCAGCGGCTGAGACTCCTGTCACCATCTCAGCATCCTTTAAGCAACAACGACTACGTAAAAGAGAAGGGAGGAGGAGGGGAGGGGGGAAAGAAAAACAAAAGAAACCCCTTAATATAAACAGTTACACTATGGTTAGGCTCTTGCTAGATACACAAAGAATTAGAACTACGTGACTACGAGACTATGTCAAAATGCTACGAAAAAATGTGGTTTGGAGAGGTTTAAAAAGTGGGGGGGGAACCCATCAAGAAAATAAAACGAACAAGAAATGGGTTTTATATACATACTTTTAAAAGCTGTTGTTTTTATAGTACAGCAGATTCATGAGATGATGAGAGAGATTTTAAACACCCTAAGTCTGTCGAGTGCCACCTCCAGTTTGCCTGCGTTATCGGTGATGATGTAGTGCTCAAAGTCTGATGAGATCACCCAACCATGGGCCCGTTCAGAAACTTCGCCCCGTCTTGCCTGGACATCCAGAGAGACTCTGTGGGGAGGAGAAGGCAGACAAGGACATGAAGGGGAGGGAGTGTTAATTGAGACCAATTGGGATTTGTAACTTCCCTCTCCCACCCACTCCCCCCCCCCCCCCCCCAAAGTGTTTGCAAACGCTTTGCAAAGCCTCAGTGTGCTCTGAACCACACCAAGAGTATTCCACGGATTTACTGCCCTCACTTTGCAGCTCCATCCCTGTGGAAAGCTACCAACCAGCTAAGCTGGGACTTTTGGCAGGCTGGGGTTATCTACGTGCCAGTCTGCTTTGGGAACAATGAATGTGACTTGATCTATCAGAAGGACAAAACCTGTTCTCAGGCATCTGTTATGCCAGGAATTTACAAGGCTTCAGTAAAATGATTTTTTTCTAAAGTACTTGAAAGGTAACAACTCTTACACGGGGACACTGCAGCGGCGATGATTTATTTTATAACGGAGGCTTCAGCTTCTAATGCTCTGTTCCTGCCAGCGCTTAACATTGACGTGGAAATAAATATCAGGGGACTGGTTCTGCAGGCAGCTGCTCGCAGGGTGAGGAGTGCACCTTGCTCACGTGTTTTTTGGGGTGACCTCCAAAACCTGTCCCCAAACGGCCGTGCCCAGGGTTGGGTCCTACCAGCACCCCACAGGTCTGTGGTCTGCCCCATGGACCCACAGCTCGGCCAAATTCATCCTCTGTGGCTGCATCTGGGAATGGAGGCGGCCGGGGCAGGCGAAGGACCAGATGCCTCGGGGCGCATCACCGCCACAATAAAAATCTCAAAGTCAGTGGTCCTTGAGGAATTAATAATAAGGCTCATTTCCTCCTCTCAAAATCTATTTTAATTAGTAACGAGCAACATTAAAAACACTTTCTGTTTTTAAGTCATTAATGGTCTGAGTCTTAATACTGGCCAGTAAATGATGGTTACAGTTTGATGTGTTGTGTAAGTGTAAAATGATTACAATACATTAATCTGATGAACACTGCCTTCGTTGCAGCGTTATTAGTGTGAATTATGATGTCCTGCTCTGGTCTCCAGCCGGCTCCGTGTACCATCTCGTTATTACAACGGCTGACGGCCCCGAAAACCTGAAGGGTTCTGACAAATTGATCTGTGAACATACACGGCGACGTGCAAATAATAACTGGGATTAAAGCAAGAGTGCTTATGCTACTTTTTTTCTTTCCCATAAAAATTACTACATGGTGGAGCAAATCAATTGACAGAACAATTTCAGGTAATCTCGGGTGTATGTAGGTAGACAGGAGTAGACAGAAACCCCTTCATACACTAGTTTTTAGGTATAAATCTATTTTTATATATCTAAAGCCTCCAAACATTTTCCACAGTTCTTAGCATCTTAACCAGCTGTAATTCTAATTTTTTACACCAATTTGGAGGGTAAAACGTGTCATTGATCAGACGGGTCTGGGCAAAAGGCAAGGAAATAAAATCTGTTACATGCATTTCATTTGTCTGCATGGACTAAGAGCTCTAGAGCTAAACCTGTGCCATTTAATGGGTGTAACTCCTGTTTTTCATTGACTTTTCTAATCTACTCTGTTCTCGATGTAAGAATATTTGTTTGCAAAGACGAATATGCCAAAGGCCAAAAAAATAATAAAAAAATTAAACATTTAATTAACTTGAGCTTAGTTCAAAGGGTAGGAAACTGGCAGCGATCCAAGGATGCATTACTCAGGTAATGTCTTTAATTTAATTTGCTTGGGTTTAATTTTTTTTTAATCTTGATAATTGCTCTATGGTTACTAGTTACAATGTTATCTTTTAGCAGTAATATTTGGTACAGCACTTAATTAAGAATGATGGTTCCTCTGTAATAAAGCAGAGGGGCTCATCTATTTTCAGACCAGTGCGCGGTAGCAGATCTGTAATCCCTATCGGAATGCAGTCAGCTGGCACTCGGTTGTTTCCCCACAGATTTCTGGGATCCCTGTTTTTTTTTCTGTGGGGTTTTTTTGCTCTCCACTGAGTGGTGTGACTATGAAAAAGTGACTTTTCGGGGGTTTAGCTCCTGATCTGTCTTCCAGTTTCCAACCCGTGACATTGATTTGAGTAACGTAAATCACAGAAAGGAATGATTAAAGGCCAAGGAAAGACGAAATGAAGATAAAAAAATTGTTCACTTAAAATAAATATAGGGGAGATGGTAGTTTAGCACAAAGTACAAATGTACAATACTGTAATACCTCCAAGTGAGATGGCAACCAACCATGTGTAACGTTTCAATGGTATCCATTTGTAAAAGCCGTTGCAATCAAAGGTCCCTAAAATTGTACAATTGTTAAGTTCATCAGTGCTCTATACATGGGAACAGATGATTATTAATTTTGGCAAGAAATTACCAAAGGGCTTGAAAGACTGTGTTGCCAGCATGAATAGGTATTTCTGAGAGCTGTTCTGGTCACCAGCGACTCGGTATGCTGAACCCTATGGTTACCTTTCCAAGACCATAATCTTCTCATTCCCCCAGTTGCAAAAATAAGCTTTGGGTTTTTCCTTCTTTATTTTTAAACCAGGGTTAGTAAATGGACAGTGTTAAATAAATATATATGTAAAAAAGACTACGGGACTCTTTGCAGTTATTGGGGGAGAGTAAGAGGCTGCCACTCTGCAAGTCAAATACAAAATCATTCTTTGGAGAAGTGTCAGTGCAGACAAATCCGGATACCCAGGCGTGTACCTTGTATCTCTTTCTTGAAAAACTGGCATATTGCTGAGGCCAAAGTGCTGGAGTTTTCAAGAACAAATAGGTCTTTTTCGTTAGGTGAAAAATGGAAATAAGAGGTGGTGTAACTGGTGAGAGACGGCAGTTTAAATTGATGTGCTCTTAACGGAGCAATAATATTCTGTGTTCAGTACTAGAATTGATCTGAAGGGATTGACAAGACCCTGGTGTGACCAGGGGAGGGGCAGGACTGGGGCAGGAACTGAGCATAAAGGTACAAACAGAGGCAGTAGGGTTTTTTTTCTGTCTTTCTGGGTACCGGTTGCTTATGCAATATAAATAACACAACTTTGGGAACTTTGTCTGCACTACGCTCCTGGCTCCCCTCAACTGATCCAATTCGACCAGAGAGAGAAATTCTCCACCCAGTTTGTGGGAATTTGGGGGAGTTCTCTGTACTTTGCCATGTGAGGGGAAAAAAAATATCATCTCATTGTTTTACTACAAAAAGGGAAACAACTTCAGTTGCAGTTTTGCTGTTTGGGAGACTGACAGCCACCAAAGAGGTCAGACCACATTCATGCTAACACACACAGGTAAAACAGCGCGATCGGAAAACCAGCATGCAGCTTGGTTAAGCAAATCTCCATGGCCCATCATTAGTGAGACTGCAGACCCAGGCAGCATTAAAGCAGCACTCTTCCAGTCACCTGACAACGAAACGGAAGCGACTCACTTGTAGCCTGCAGATTTTAAGGACCGTTAGAGATGCCATAACTGGCTGGAAGTGACCCTGGGGATCAGCAAATGTCAGTGCCCATCCCTGCTCCACAGGGATGCTGCAGCTACAGGGATGGGTGGTGGCTCTGCAGCCAGCGGCGGGATGGCTGCCCCCTCGCTGGGGTGGCTGTGGGCAACCCTGAGGTCCTGCCAGCCAAATTCATGAGCTGCTTTCTGCTCTTTTAGGCAGCAGCAGGGATTGCTGCACTGCCTGCAAATGGCACATCACCAGGGACAGGCAGTTGGGCTGATATAAAGCCCTTATAGAATAAGCAGAATCTTTAAAGCCCATAATTATAAAATATTTCCTTTTGCAACGTGTCCAGTCTGGTCGGCAGAAGGTGCCAGACAAGCATTTCCAGCCGAGTTGGTTCCTGGAGCGGCGCAGCCCGTTGGCAGCTCCAGCAGGCTGGGCACAGCTCTAGCAGGCTATGGCAGCAAGGCGCTCCGCTCGCTGTCAGGTCATAATTAACCAAAACCCCAACATAACCCCCCCCAAGTGTCATTAAACAATGAACCCCCCCTCCCCCGGACTGATAAGCAGAGATGGCGGCTGTGGCGCCGCGGTACTTACGGCGATCCCGTGGCCGAAGCCGGAGCCCGGCTGTGGGCTGGCGGCGCTTATGTAGTTACCGACGCCGGAGTCCTGGCTGGCCGTGCCGTAGAGGTCCGCGACGGGCCCTGGGCTGTTGGCCCCGGGGAAGCCTCCGGGTCGGGCTGGGTTGGAGCCTGCCGGGGAAGCGGGTGCGCCAAAATTCGGTTGAGCACTGTAGCTATTCAAGACTGGTGTGCAGAGAATAAAGCTGGGTATGAGGCCAGACGCCGGGCATGCACCGTTATTACAAAGCCAAACACCAGAATAAACAGCCTAGGCCCAACTTCTAACACTTAACCAAGGCCATGCGATAGGAGAGCAAGTACTGGATAAGAGTCAGCCCGTACTACTACGAAGCTTAGAGCTCCAAAAATATATATATGGATATATATAAAAAAAAAAGAACAATCATTCAACACACTACTGCAACCAGAGACTGGAGGTGCTCAGTTTCACCAAATTATCACAAAATATAATAGATATTTTTCAACATCTGACTTGATGCTCATGCAGTAGTAACAAGTTCTCTAGGTCTGGGCACGCCGAGACAGCATTCACATCCCATGCAAACTACAAAGGAACTAGTTTGAGACTACACATTGTGGTAATATTGATATTAAAATGTTGACAGCAAATAACTTCAATCGCATCTAGTAAAATTGTTTTTGGATCCATTCGATACTTTTGGAAAAAACCCGCCCTTTTAAATCAGTAAAGCTGTAGAAATAGTTCAATAGTTGATTTTTCTTTTTTTAAATGGTATGGAATGGAACAGTTTGGAAATTTTCTTTTTTAATATGACCAAGGAGAGTGTTGTTTTATTTAATTTTTTTCCCTTTTGATTTGGAGAGCGAAGACCTACCTTCGTCTCCAAAACCATGCTTGGGACATCAACCAAAATTAAACAAATAAATAAAGATCAAAGTAAAAAAAGAATTCCAGAGGGTGTATGACAACTCACCTCCTAACGTGGAAGTAAAAGAAAATTTTATTTTTTTCCTCCCTTTTTATCTTTTTTTGAGACAGAAAAACAATGTAAATAAGAATGGTACTAAAGAATAATTTTAGATATTAAAGCATGTTAGATGATCAGGCTTCTGGCATTTCTCACAGTTGCTCTTGGATGTAAAATATATGAGTAAGAGGTTTCAATGCGAAAGAAAAGTTAGCGGACTAGGAGGAGCTGGATGGAAATGGCTTGCGGGAAGCTGGAGCTACACC
This sequence comes from Dromococcyx pavoninus, assembly GCA_033558185.1. Taxonomy (NCBI): domain Eukaryota; kingdom Metazoa; phylum Chordata; class Aves; order Cuculiformes; family Neomorphidae; genus Dromococcyx; species Dromococcyx pavoninus. Next base: position 55,695 of record JAUMJL010000861.1, read on the forward strand.
TGGGTGGTACTCACAAGGACCTTCGGGAGCACACAGAGACTGCCCTGCCCACACCATCAGGCTCAACTAATGTCTCACCGCATCGTGCCACGCGCGGGTACCGGCAGCACCGAGCCCCACGGTTACTCGTGCTGAGCACAGCGTGGCACCCACCCCCGGGGACGGGATGAACTTCCCTGGGAGCGCCAGCCAGGCGCTGCAGCTATTGGCACGACCGGGCACCTCACCCACCGCAGATCCCATCACCTCCACGAGCAAGGGAGGCTGAGCCAAGGTTCCCTCAGCCTTTTCCTCTGGCTGCAGCCTCCCACCTATGTTCATTAAGCACTCAAGAGGGTTTATAAGTTTGACAGCCTGCAATAACCCTCTGCCGCTAGCCCAGAGCTCCGAGCCGCAGCGACCGACTGCACGGTTTTACCGGAGATGGAAACCATACCCAGGAGAAAGCCCCGCTCACTTGACAAGGGCAGCCCGACAGAAGGCTTCGGCAGCACCTTACGTGGGATGTAGGGGGGCTCAGCCTGGATTTGCTGCTGGGCCACCACCTCTCCTGCCCTGGCCTCTTCCCCCAGCGCCGCCCTCGCAAGAGGTCTCCATTTTTCAAATGAATTAACTAGTCAAAAAAAGCCAACCCGGCACCTGTCGGCTCTGCAATGGCAGAAAAGTAAATTTTACAAAATAAATGATTTAATGCAGCTCTGAACTGGTAGCAGGGGAAAGTAAGTAGGACATCTAAGCTAGCAAGTTAAAAGAAATAAGGCATGAGAGAGTAAACAGATTTTAGAATTCACTGGCAAACAAAGCGCCTTTTTTATTATTAAAGATTAAATGTCAAGATAACATTTGGCCTTCTCACTCATGAAGAAAAATATCCAGCTGAGATGTTCAAAAGCCCTTTATTACTATAAGCTAGCTACTTTTTTTCCCCTTTTCTTATTTCTGGTTCAATAAAATGGATGTGAGTTTTACAGCCAAGTCACAAAGCAAACACAGTTGGCCCCTCTGAGCAAAAGGCAGAAGCGCGCCAGAGGGACGCGGCGAGGCAAGGGGATCCTGTTAGCAAACAGGATCTCCTGTGGCAGCACCAGGAGAGCTCATCACACGGCTACTGCCTCGGGGCCAGGAGCAGCAACTGCCCTCGGTCCCCAGCCCAGGGCCATCCACTGCCGTGGGAAGGAGCAGCACACACCACGTGCTGATGAGCCGCGGTGATGCCGAGGCTGACAGGACGGACAGACACACACCGTGGGATCCCAAGAGAGAGCTCCACATCCTTAACCCACAACCACAGAACTGTGTCCCGAGACCTTGCAGAGAGAACAGCAAACGGCGACTAAGGAGCCAGGAAGAGATGTTCTGTCCTCCCAGGCATCCCACCCCGGCCACTACCATTTAAGAAACCCAGGAACAGTGACTTCCATAGATGTGGGAAGAGCTGGCAATTGGTTACTCAAATGTCCTTCTGACTATGGGTATGAAATGGAAGGAAAAAGTAATTTTCTACCCACTAAACATCAGGTGAATACTCCACGTTGCTCGCAGCAGGGCCTGTGGAAAATGGGCACACCAAATGCATGTCCAGCACTCCATCACCCAAGAACTGCCATGCGGAGGCTGGGGATGCCCCGGCACTGCTCCACATCACCTGCTGAACAGCTGCCTGGAAAACTGTACAGAAAGGGCTGGAAGCTTTTACAGAGATGACCCTTTGCTCTAGACCCAATAAATGAAATAGAAAAGCTCTCATAATTACTCAGAGGCCAAGCACTCCTTGAAAAGCTGCATTTTAATGATTCACTCAGCCATAGTGAGTTGCTAAATATTTGTCTTTTTACAATAGCTGCACATAAGCTCACCTGGAGCCAGAGGCACCTTCACCATCGCTTTGAAACAGCAAAGGGACCTTGAACAACTTTCCCAATATGTAAAATGTGATGCGTTCTGGTAAGAAATACCTGGAAACAAATTTGTTTTACACAGATCTGGAGAAAACTGAGATTAAAATGAAGAAGAAAGAAACCCCTCAAAACCTCCACAGTCTGGTTACTGTTTCAGTCGTGTATCTTTACGGCACAGTCCACAATGTCAGCTCAGTCGCCAGAGGAAGAAGCAGCTGTCCACGGCTGCTCTGAGCTGCAGGAATCACAGAACACTAAGATTAAAGCCTGGCAGATTCCTGGAAGGAATCTGAGACTTTCCCCTGGCCACCAACATCCCGCAGTCAGAACCGGAAATAATTAAGGGCAGAAGTCTGGAAGCACGTTGCTGAAAACCCAGCCGGGGATTACGCTGTCCCAGGAGAGGGGAGGGAACCACTGACCATGTCTTGATGCCAGTCAAAGGAGACCAGGAGCAAAGCCTGACCTGTGCCTGGCCCCAGCAGGTCGAGATGACCAAGTATCTCCTGACTTTGATCTGCTAGGAGGACTTGACTGACCAGATCAGCATTGGCAGGGAGCTGGCAGGGCCATCTCCTCCCTTTCCAAGGACTGCCAGCACCCAGGACATCCTGGTAGTCAAAGTCCCCATTTCCAACATGCCCTGAAAGGTTCAGGTCCAATTTACCAATGAATTGCACAGGAAACCATTCTGCACCAGGCGTTTTCACAGCTCTGAAACTGCAGCTAAGTGCCTCCAACTCAAAGGCTTCCTCTGCACATGATGTACAATCCCAAGTGTCACCAAGAAGCCCTGTGATAGTTCAAGGTCAGGAGAGATATGGAAAAGATTAGACGTGTCTGTAAGTCACAGCTAACCAACTTTTATCTTCTTCAGCCCATGCTATTCCCCATCCTCTGCGTTACAAGAGCTCCTTCCTGTGCCTATGGAGATCAAGAGACAGCCGCCAAGAGATGTAGCAGTGATGGGAACAAGGAATTTAATGTAGTCTTTGCTTCACTTTGAATTTACTCTGTTTTTTTTCATATGGAAAAGGCTCTGAGCCTGTGGATTTTGATCAGTAAGCGAATGTTTGCCTGCTGACTGCAGGGACAGGCTTTTGGGAGCCTTGAGCTCTACACTGCCCAGCACTGCAGTGGCTTTGGGAGCCCTGAAAAGCAACAAGGGAAAGCAAGATGGGGCATGAGATGCTGAAGCAAATGAAGGGTCATAAAGCAGTCCCAGAATAGGTTGCTTCTAATGCAATGCTGGCAAAGGTGGAGTTGGGATCTGTTGTGCACAGCTGGCACAGCATGAACCAGACCTTGTCTGGAGAAATAGCTGGGAGAGCCACGACAAACATCAGAACTGTCTCCATCTTCCAGAGGCAATGGGAAGAGACAAGAGAAACACCATTGCTGAGAGGGCTGGGAACAGACAAAAGGACCTTAGGTTTGGTGCCTAAGCCAAGAGCAAAAAGCTGGAGCCCAACATGCACTCAGCAACCCAGGTTCATGTAGGAGCAGGGACGGAGCTGGCTGGAGCTCGCTTATCAAGTGTCTTCTCCTGAAAACTGCCATGTTAACAGAGACCCTGCTCATACATTAATCCATGTTCAGGAAGAAAGGTCATTGTTGAAAGATAAACTCTCTTTCGATGAACTCTTGAGAAATTTCTAGGTCAGGATTCATTATGACATTTGCCTTAGCAAACTTCATATTACACAAAAGAGGACCCAAACGTCTGGCTGTGGGGTGGAGAGGGCAGCGGGGTGAAGCACAAGTTGGATGGTGGAATCCCACCCAAATAAACTCAATTTACTCATGAACAATGAAGGGAAAGAGAGATGGAAGGGAGAAGAAGTGTAAGGACTTTGAATTACTGACCTACAAGGAGAACCTGTATGGTATTGGGCTGTTGGTCAGTCCCTTGGTGCCTAGTCAGTCAGACATGATGACAAAGCAAGGCCTCTGAGCCCTGCTAAAATATGTTGTATTTCAAAGGAAATAATAAAACAGGGAAAATATGTACGGAGGTGTAAGACAAGGCACTGCACGGGGATCGCTGTGTCCATCCCAGCCCACAGAGAACCTTTGGTGACAACACCTTTCCCTCTCCCGCAACACCTAAAACTGAAGACTTAAAACACCACTGTGGGGGAGAGGACTGGCTCCTGCAGCAGTCTCTTCACCATTAACTCCTGTGGTTTTGTTTTTTTTTTAACACATAACAAATGTGAGTATTTTGAAAGTAAAAAAAAATATAGGTGAAGAACAGTGCAATGCATGTTTAGAGAAACTCACAGCTGCTTCCCAGCCACGGGGCACAAGCAAGAGAAACCTCGAGCTGGAAAGAAACCACCACATGATTTACTGGATTTCCTCTTTGAGAAGAGGCTGGATACTTCAGGATGAGATATAGTGCCCCATTATCACAGCCAGAGATACATTTTGTTCTTCAGAGAGCAGCTGAGAGCAGAACGGAGCTGGCTGGAACTGCCCCAGCTTCTCCCCACCCGCAGGCGCCCAGGTGCCCCTCCTGCACCCTGTGGAGACGCGTCTGCAGTAATGCTGGGATCCCGTGGCTGCACGCGCCTGCTCCAGACTGGGCGTTCGTCAGCACTAAACCAACACTCCCAGGGACCCGACTAATGACCTCCAGTCACTGCCTGCACCTCCCGGAGAGGGCTCCTTATTCCTGGGCAACAATTCACATGGGGGAGCGGCTGTGCAGTGACTTCTGGCATAGCCGGAGGCAGAATCCAGCCACAGACAGGCCACCTTTCGATGGAGGTGCTCCCTAGAAGGCAGATCCCGCTACCTTACGCCACATGGGAAACACAGTAACATGTATAAAGAAAAAGAAAAGAATGAAATATCCCCCTGTAAACATACACGCTTTATGCATCAAGTTATGGGGTTATTTTTTAAAGTGCAACACATGGAAGAGGTTGCCAGGACTGAGGCAGAGGCAGGGCACAGGTGGCAGCAGGGGCTGGTGCTGATGACCACCAGCACAAGGGCTGGGAGAGCAGTGAGTGCTCTGCCTGGGAAGGGACTGCCCTCCCTCTGTACTCCTCAGCTTCTTCTAAAGCAGCTCCCTCTTGTCAGAAATTTACTTCTCATCTCATGCCAAACATTTTCTACACCCAGGGCTGGTCATCTCCAGCATTCCTTTCCTCCAAAGCCCTCCTCACTCCTACTTTGTCCCACCGGCCCTGGAGTGGCTTCTCACACAAACATGCTTCTTGACAACTTGTTGATCCAGCACTGTAATTTCTGGATGACTCTCTCATCTACCATAAACAGCCACGCACAATTTGGCAGGCATTTCAACCATCAATGTTTATGATAATAACCACACGTGCTTGAAAGCAGCAGGAAATTTTCAATATAACTATCATTAAGAAAAAATGCTTTAAATCAAAGCCATTACCCACTACCAAGACTCAAAGCTCACAAGATTAGGCTGTTCTCCTATCTCTATGAAAAATTCATAAAACATCCTGCAAACATCTTCCAGCTCAGAGGAGTAAATGATATAACAACACTAAATACTGCCGACGGGGACAGAAACAGGCAGGGGGTGGGGGGCACAGGGGCAGGGAGGGGCTGTTTGGCTGCAGCCCAGCGAGGTGAGCTGATGGAGAGCAGGTACCTGAGTCTCGTTGGCAGCAGAAAGCAGTTTATCTGTACACACTGCTGCTCATCCCTCTGCCCATGATGGATTCAGCAGAGCTGTAAACCAGGATCCCAAGCAGCCCAGCTGGGAGAGGGAACTACACCACAGTCTGGAGGCATTTAATTTGATTCACCTGGGATCTACCTCTGCATTTTAAGAGAAGATTTTCACGGAAGGAATATCACCTGCTACTCAGCCTGCTGTACTGCCTTTGTAACAACCCAAGCAGAAATGCTGCAGAGGACATTACAGTAAAACTGTGGCGACTGGAGCAGGGAAGATCGTGCCCTTCCTTGGGGATCCCATGTGTCCTGAAGCACGAGCACTAATGGCTGTAGCGCGCGTGACTAACAGACCAGCAGTCACAGTGTGATGCTGATACTTTAAATAACGAGCCATGGTACAGACTGAAGGAAAACTTCCGCACCATATGCAAATCTGACATCATTAGTGCTTACAGCCTTATAAATATCATTAGCTACCACTGTAGCCATGTTACAGATTGCCTGGCCAAAGCCAATTCTTCGGGCATTCATGGCTGAAGTTAATTGGAGCCTGTACCTTGCTTTTCAGAGATGCTAACAACCCAGAAGTGATTTACCCAAGACTCGATGTACAAATTAATGCCAGTCTGAAATAAGATGTTGCTGCTCTTGGTTCTTGGCTGCCTACTCAGGCTGCAAGTGTGCACAGGTACAGCACTGAGAATTAAATGCTCACATTCAGGCTCTTTTTTTCTATACCAATCACCACATACAGCTAGAGGCACAAACATGTTTGTTTGTGGACAGGCTGAACTATCAGAAGCATCACTTTCTTGTACCCATGCTGTTACATACAGTGCTGTTTTATGTCTGAGGCAGCACATGGCACACCTCAAATTCAGATCAATGCTCAAACTCAAAAACATCTGAAAAATAATGAGCTGGAAACATACAGTTATTCTGGAGAGTAACAATGTACAAACAGCTCCCAACTAGCTAAACCAGAAAGCTGGAGACAAACCAGGAAAACAAATAACCCCAGCGTTACAATTAGAGGTGCCATTTAGAACATCTCTTGCGGGGACTTACAAGGCGCAGCGCTTTGCTCCAGCTCTTCTCAAGCAGACTTGAAAAGCAAACACCTCTCTGTAAGAAGCCTGTGGCAGACAGAGCTCCTCTGCAAGTATTAAGAGCTTTCGATGTTTTGCTTATGACAGCCAGTTCAGCCCTGATTCTGGAAAATCAAACCGTGAGCTTTGTGCCTTCCCTGCCACCCCTGACCTGGCTCTGTAATGGGGAGCAGCCAGGCAGCCCCAGGTCAGTGACAACAATTGTCCCTCCCTTGCAGCTACGCTGGCCCTGCAGGGAAAAAAAATAAAACAACTGTTGGGTTCATCAGTAAAATAAGTGGTGATGAGGCCAAGAGACACTGAGAGCAGCTATCTGCTGTAACAAGGTACTATTTGTATGGTATTTTCTATCTGCAGTCACACTTTAAAAGGTTGTTCTGCCTCTGTAGCCCCTTTGGAAATGGCTTCACACTTCAAAATATCGCAGGGATAACGACAGCAAGCAGTGGGTGGTAAGCAGGCTCCCAGCTCAGCAATTACGGCTGGAAGCGAGCAGAGCGTGGGGAGGGAGAGCTGCCCAGCCCCGTTCTTACTGCCGCCCGCACCCGGCCCCTGCGCGGGGCTGCCGGCAATTATTCACACCCCTCAGAGCCGCACCTCGCAGCAGCCCGAGCTGTTAGGAACCGAGCTGAGCACACCGGTGTGATAACAACAACTGGGATCTTGTGGCAACTGCTCCTGACGCGGCCCCGACACCCTCCCCTGTGGTGCTGCACAGGGAGTTCTGCTCCGGCACCAACACGGATGCTGAGCCGGCAGCACGGACACATAAAGCAACTGCTAAGCTACCTTAGATGAGCAGAGAGCAAGAGCTAGGTGGTTTCCACAAGCCTGGGCAAGCTACAAGCTCATCCGGTGCAGGTGTTTTAAAACCCCACCACTATCCCTCCCATGCATGTTGCAAGCATGTGAGCAGCACCTGCTTCTGCTCAATACTGTGGTTAATGCATGGGAAGCACCAGCCACGTCTGGAAGCTGTTGATGTGCACCAATTTGCAGAAGAAAAGACATAAAATTCAATGTATTCAAGCCCAGCTTTTCTAAGTCCTGCAGTTATGGAGCAGGACAAATAAACGCACTTTCTGGCTTGGCTGTAATTCTTTGCAAACGATCAATATTTATCGCCTAATCACATTTTCCATATTGCAAGGTAATGGTGTCACTCTCGCACTGGGCCGAGTGCTACACGGAGGCCACACAAAGCTTTGCTTGTAGAAGCTGCAATCAAGGAGCCAGCTCTTGTCACAGCCTTACAAAAGGATTTCCTCTTGAGCAGCTCATCTTTAATCATTATAAAAGCACAGAAGTTTAATCCATTTTTGATGTAAGCACTAATAGCTTTGTGTCCTTGAAGTTCAAAGTGGTCTTCGTGCATGTCGCTAATTAGCCGAGCAAGCAGCCATTCAGCTCCCTCTCATGTTTCTAATTAGATCCTTAACAACAAACAAATGTCGACCTTACAAAGGCTCTGCTACGTTTCCCTCCATTAGTTAAACAGTTTGGGAGGGATGTGGTTTCCATTTGTCTGCAACTCACCCCTCCAAGCACAGCACTCAAGGGCTTTGGGCTGGGGCAACTGCTGCCCATTGGAGAGGTTCCTCCTCACTGATGGTGTTTTCCAGGGGTCCCAAGCACCTCTGTGCCGTGAGGAGGAGGGTGACGACCCCACAGCCCCCTGTGCCCACCATGGCCCAGCTCTGCACTGCTCCACTGTCCCTCCCCACCAGCAAGGGATGCTGAGACATCTCTTATCTTGGCTGCACTCAGACAAGCAAATAAAACAGAGAGGTAAATAAACTCTGTCCCGTTAGTCATATTCCTGACAGGTTTCTCTGTCAATTTAACTGGTTTTACAGTTAATTTAAGATCTGGTGTGCTTTAATGTTTACACACTTTGCATCAACTGTTTGGGACTCTTTGCTTCCATTCTTCTTTGACACTCAATATTTGTAACATGCTGTACCAGAGCTATTTCAGCAGCATTTTCACGTTCTCAGGTTTTTGGGCAAGGTCTTCGCTCAAACCCTGGCTCTGCAGTGCAGCAGCCCCTGCGCCGGGACATCCTGCAGCTGGCACTGCTCACCGGAGAAGGCACAGGCACATTTCTGCACCACCCCTTGGCCAACGCCGGGCTAGGGGGGACAAATGAAGAGATTTTTGCATCAAGAGATTGCTGCCATTGTGTTTGTCCCGCACACAATCCACAGGGCTGCGGATGCTCACTATTTCACAGGAGCTGACCCCGGCGCTATACCTGCTGTCTGTGTCTGCACATTAAGCTTTAACACTTATTACCATCCATCCAACTGGCAAATAAGGACTAAAGCTGTGATGCTGTGCTACCGCAGACCTCTCTCTAATAATTTTTCTACTTAAAATGAAGGAAGAGCTGAGCCAGGCAACGCCAGTGCTTTCACTTCGCGCTGGGTTATACGAAAGCCATTGCTACTTTTACCATGGGCAACCACATCTGCATTAATTGTTTACCACAGCCCGGACAGGTCTTTTATTAATATTAATGAGCAACGCAGAACAAAAGGCCCCTTTATTTTTAGCCTACTCTAATTGCGTAGTAATTACTCATCTACAAAACAAATGAGCCGAACTCCATTACCATAGCAACAGAAACTCTGGCCTCCCACTGTACCACATTAACTGGCTATCACTTCTGTTAATTTTAAATTGAAGCCTTTTGTACAATAACAGACAATACAGCAGGAAAATTAAAACAAAACCGGGGCTGCGTTTCACTGCATATTTTCAGTCGCTGTAGTGGGTAGGGATTGCCTGGAGGGCACTTTCCTGCTGCCAATAGATGCCCACGGGCTGGCCGGATGCTCAGGACCATAGGTAACGGAAGATGCTCAGGAGCATTATCCAGGTAATGGAAGAGAAATCCAGGCCACAAAACCCCAGTGCTTTCTGTGTAACGAAGGATCCTCTCCTGCAGGAGAGCCTGAACAGGGCGCCTGCACAGCGAGAGGTGTTGGGGACAGGGAAAGTCTGAGTTCATAAATGAGGGAACACCAAGAGAGGCTGCTGCCCACCCTGCGGTATCTGAGGAGAGTTGGTGGTACCAGTTCCACTATCAGCAGATCATACCCCATCCCCTTGGCAGGGGATGATTTGGGCACAGACATCTTGGAGTCCTCATGGCACTAAGCTCTGGGCTCTTATTTTAACTAGAAGGAAACACCCTTAAAAACACCCAGCTGTGTGAATTTCTTATTTTTAAATAGCTCAAGTTTATATACCTGCAGACCAATTTTGCATTCTCTGGCAATTACTAATCCACACTGTGCTCCTCAAGCTAATCCAGAGCCAGATGCGTGCTAACATCTGCTGCAAGGAAAAACTTCACTGCTTCTTTTTCAGTTTGCTATTTCAGAGAGGAGAGAGAAAAAAAATAACTGTAATTATGTATTTACTTTTAAAGCATTTGGGGAGAGAATCAACATGAAAATACTCACAATAGTATGTCAGTAAAATGTGCGCTGTGTCACATTCAGTAGTTGTTCCACTAATGGGTAACAGCCTGCGCCTGCTGCCAGACAGGCAAGTTACCCCTCAGCTCAGTGAGTACTTTATGCATTTAGTGATTAAAATGCATGAGACGTGCTCATGTGCTCAAGTATCTCATTGCACTGGAGAGCTGATGCTGAAGGCCCTCGCTTCAAACTTTGCAATGACTCGGCTGCATCTTGCGTGGAACAAAGTCTAATTACAACGGCCAAGAGCTCCATCCCTCCGCTTCCACTGGGAGAAAGGAACTAAAACACCAATAACTGGCTAGTGTAAGCCTTTGTAGGGCCAGAGCACAGCTGCCCAGAGAGGGTAGCGTGGTCCCGTGCACTCATGAGCTGGTCTCTGTCCACGGCACGAGGCAGTGGCAGCATTCATGCCGTGTGTCAAGAGCGGCAGCTGAGACGCCGGGATGAGCTCTGCTGAGGAGTGTTTTCCCATTGAAAATAATTCTCCCCATTGAAAAGACTACTAAAAGTTGGCTGCTGAATTCATTAAAGATTAACTTCCACTGTACTTAAGCCTGCACTTCAGAGATGGTCACTAATTGCACTGGAGATGATTTATCAAGTGCCCCAGATTTTCTATTACAAAATTATTGATTAAAGCTGATGTATTTTAACCACAATACACTTCAGCCAGGAGCCCTCTAAACGACCGCCGGCGTGGTCAAGGCCTAACAGCAGCAGCACCAAATTACCAAATTGCTTTAAATCTACTGAATTTTCTACATGTAACCATATGAAGCTCAGTTCCTTGTGGATGGAAAAAATTAAAAAACGGCATCCTACACTAAAAAAGGACAAACTCTTTTCGGGTGTAGCCTGCGTTCTAAAAAGGACCCGTGTGATTCCCACCCTGGACCCACACAGCACTTCTAACCGAACAGAAATGACTCCCCTTTCATTATTCTTTTAAAATTTGGGGTAGTCAGAAAAGTAACTGTAGCACTCACAAAGGAGTAAGGATATTGCCAGTAATGAGGCCAAAACCACCCACAGCAATGCCGAGTGGCCTCCTCTGCAGCTGCACTACCCCAACGATGTAGTCACCACTCGGACACGCGCTCCCTGCAGAGCCTGGCACCGAAGCCCCAGGGTGGTGCGGGGTCCCTCCACCTCGCCCTCCTGCCAGGCCACCTGCGATACTCTCCAGTGCAGGCTGCCTCTGCTATTAAGATAAGCAAAAGATAAAATCCGATGCAGCCATTAATTTTCCGATGCGTCAGCCGCCAGGCTCTGTCACATAATTATCGGCGGTTCCAGTGGAGTGAGAAATTTCAGCCTGCTTGCTGCTCCCAAGTGGTCCACTTGTTAGGTTCTGCCTTTTGAGAGACTACACAGCTCGGATTAAACTTTATGTAGTTTTATATAGTAGAATAAAAGAGGGAGAGCAGTTCTGTCAGAGCTGCCAAGCCACAGGGGAGTCCTCTCAACGGGCTGTATAAATCCCGAACAGGTTCATCACTGGACCTTTGGAACACTCCTCCTTACAGCATTCCTCTGAGCCGATGGTGGATTCTCTCCCTCCACACACACAGACGAGCCAATGTCCCACTTTTTATGGCCGTAATTTGCTAACACTATGGGTGCCTAATGACAAGATTATATTTTAGAGCACCTTCTTTAAGTGTAAGACAAGGCCTCCTAAACCCCATGCAATTTGTCGCTCTGCTGACTTTTAGATACACTCCTCACTCCATCATAAGCTTGGTGCATTAAACAGTGGGTCCCTCTGTCTCCCGGGCAGATTGAGATCTAAGAGGGAAATTATTTTCCCTCTTGACGCACAAGTGTTTCAGCTCCCTGGTAGCAATAAGGGAAGTACCAGGGATGGCTCAGACTGCCTTGCGCAGGCTCGCATTGCATCAGCCCCATCCAAGTAGTAGTTTGCTTGATTTACTTTATGTTCTGTTAGAGGTAAGGAGCAGATACAAATCCTTAATTACATTTTGAAAGCCTGTTCTGGATATTTTATTTCCTTTGAAAGCACTTGCTGAAAGAAGTGCACCAAAGGCTGCCCTGACTCTCCCCAGTGGAGCAGGAAGATGCTCCAACTCAGCACATCAGGTTTGCGGGGACACCCGTGGCGCAGAGAGGAGAGAAGGTGCGTCCATGCCATACAGTATCTTTCCTATTCCCAACAGGATGTTTTCTGACAAGCAACAAACTAAACAAACAAACAAAAATCCAATTCAAGATCTCAATTAGCATTACTGACTGCAGCTTAATCTGTGAAACAAGTTTAAAAGTTTAGCACAGAAATCTGGGCGCAAGAAGAAAAGACACTTGCTGGCTCAATGGCAAGGACGATGAACTTGCCTCTAATTCCTCATGCTGGTATTTATGAAATGTTCTATTCTTTAAAACTGTTCCCTTAAGCTGGGTGACATGGCAATGAATACAACCCACCACGAGCTCAGAGTCTCTGTCGCATAACAAGATTTAAGGTTTATGACCTAAACCCAATTGCTTTGTATCTCAGGACAGTCTGTGGGACGCTGCTTCACACACACGGTGTTATTTAGATACCCAAATGGAGTGATTTGCGTTTGGCACATCTGGTCTACAACTGCCAACGAATGATTCTATGGGCTAATATGGACGAGTAACAGGCTGATGAAGAAACCATGATTGTAAAATGATTTAAAAAACATCATAAGTTCTTTTTAATACAAAATAAAAATAAGAGAATATAGTTATAGTCAGCGTTTTAATTCCTAGGGGATTTAATTTGAAAAAAAAGGCAAATTTACTATCAACATAACAGCATGTGCGGGTTCTTGTACAGAGGGTGTAGGTTGCCTACAGCTGGCTTCAATTTAAACTTCCAGATAATGGGATTTAACAAATGCAGTACTATGGATCCAAGCCGTTAGCAGCTCTCTGCTGTATTAATAGCCCTACGCTTTCAATCAGACCAAGGCTATGCTTTTATCTGCCACTCCTAGTTCACATTGATGATACCTATAATATCAACTCAACAATGCATGTTCTACAACTACATCTACTGCTACCAGTACGACTACTACAGTGCATGCATTTAGTTCAGTCCCACAGATACATACACTCTAAGAACAGGCAAGGGGAGATGTGAAATGTTTTACGGGACGACAGGTGTTTTGTTTTTTAAGTAAGGGAAATTAATAAAAACATCAAAAGAAAGAAAGTGTACAAAAAAATAGAGACATTTCTCAAGAGTTGATATGAGTCGTTTCTTGAACCGTTTCGTCCGAACAAGCATAAAACATGCAACCAGCTGCTACTAACAAGAAGCTGGACACTGAGAGAGGATTAATAGGTGTGGACAAACCTTCCCGCTGAGAGCGCTCAGAAGAGTGTTTGAGAGGAGGTGTGCACGTCCGAGTGTAAGAGAGGCCGGAAAGTATGCCTCAGAGACACCCTCTCTCACAGCAGCCCCAACCAAGCAAGAGAGAAAACAACAAAACATAACTGCTCACACTCACCATCAAGGTCAGTAGCTCACGTTACGAGATTTGTTATAGCTGGCAAGTATAAAGTACAGTAAGGGGTTGTCAGGGCGCAGGGCTCAAAGGCAGCACTGGCAAGCCGGGACTGGTGCCCAAAATCCAGATGTGCCAGGGGTCCCGCCGCGCTGCGTGCCGCCAGCCGTCTCGGCAGGCAAAGGGTGCCCATGGGAGCCTGCGCTGCTCACCCGGAACGGGCACACACGGCTCCTCCCGGTGCCGAGCAGCGGGGGTCAGGATGGATTACGGATGGCCTTATCGGTTTTCTCTCCAGTCCTCAGGGAGGAATAGTTGGTGGCAACAGGTTGGGAACTGGAAAAATCTCAGACTTGTCAATGAACCAAAGAGGAAGGAATGAAAACCCTCTCCTGCCAAATTTTCCTTGTCTCGCTTTCCTGCCACATGAATCCCTCCCATGGCAAATGCAAGATAAAAATGCGCCCCCCCCCGCCATGGTTGTATTTTAAAAAAAGCATTTACACGACAAAAATGTCTTACACGTAGAATATGTCAGGTGAATTCAACAGAAATGTGACATTGATAGTGAAGTTGTCTAGGAGGAGTTTGCAGCATTCAGACTTTTAAGTTTGCTCGTTTTCCATAGCTCAGGTCCCAATTCATTAAAAAAAAAATACAAGAATGGATGAGGTTGTCAAAACCAGCTGAGGGATTCAGCAGCACAGTCCCACCTGGCATGAAGGGATGTGGTCAGACCCCCCCCATCTGCTCGAGGGACCTCAGCTATCGCCTTGTCTCTGGGATGACAGTTGGGCACTGATTTATAAAGAGAAGCATTGCTGTGTTTGTCCTGCCAGCACGTGAGCCGCTATTGTGAATTTAGGAGTGGCACTGAGCTTGAGCAGGGGGAATTGTCCCTTTCTGCTAACTAGGAGAGAGCTGCTGTGACAGGTAAGAGAACTCATTTGACCTAGACAAGGTAAACTGGTGGCTGCATCCTCACCTGCTACAACGGAAAAAGAAAGGGCGAGGACAGGGAAGAGCGGACAGTGCAGAACCAGGGATGGGTGCTGCCCTGGAGCTGGTAATTGCCCCTGGGCAGGCTCCTTTTGCTGGCTGTTAAGACAGCAGTGACGCCAGGAAGGTGGGGAAGATCTGGTAGGATGGGTCAGAGAAGATCAATTTGGAGTGAGCTGGTGGGGCCAGAGAGCTGCAGAAGGGGTGGCAGCCATAGGTACCTCTCCAGCACCCTCTGGGCAAAGCACTCCCCAGTGAGTAGAGGGGCAGTGGGACGTGCCTGCCTGGGTCTTTTCGAGCTCTTTTCCATTTACTGGCAGAAATGGGTCAGTAAGGGCCAACTGTGCTGCACTCTCTGCTTCTGGATTAGACACGCGCGAAGGAGGGCTGTGCAAATTTGCAAAGGAAAAAGGAAAAGCCAACTGAAAAGAAAAGGAAGAAAAAAAACAACCCCCAACCATTTTTCTTGTAATGAATCGGGCCCGTACACTGTAACGCAAGATCCATCGAACTCTACTGCTCCTGAATACAATTCACTACCATTGCTGGATGGAAGTGGCAAACCCAGGATGTCCCTTCCGAAAGCTGTCTTTGGATGGAATGAATCTACATAAAACACCATGTTTCACTGCAAATGTGAGCGGCCGTTGGGTCGGGCTGGTGACAAACCCATCTTCCTCCTTGGGATCTTGGGGCTGGGGAGGGCTCTTTTGAGTCAGTTTTGGGGTTTTGCCAGTTTTGTGCACCCAGTCAATTTTGAGGCTTGAAAGACATTTCCAAACACCATACTGCTCTTTAAACTTGCCAGAAAGGGTGTTGTTAATTTAGGGTTAGGTTTAGTTTCGTATTGCAAGTTCAAAAAAAAAAAAACAAAAACAAAACCAAAAGAAACCAAAACAAACCAGAAAACCCAACAAAAGAAAAACCAAAGAACACTCAAATTAAAGACAAATGATTTTCAGGCACAGAATTGATCAATGCTCAGTTCAGTTGTAATGGGCACCAAAAGCACTCCGATTAAAAAAATAATAATAATCAGGGAAGCAATGTTAATCCAGCCAAACCCTCTGTGCCTCGCTAAGGGGCAACTCACCAGCTCTGTTTGCACGTAAAACAAAACCTGAAGGGCAAAACATGAGGAAGAGGCAGAAACAATGAAGTCTGTTTTCCTGAAATCATATGCAAAATCAATCTGTTTTGGTTTTGTCTTTTTTTTTTTTTTCTCTTTGGGTTTGTTTTTCCCCTTCCATGAAGGGGCAGCAGGAAAAACCAGGAGACGGGGAATCCCCACAACCAGTCTGGCAAGTCACCCCTTAGGCGCTCTCTACATGCCACAAGATGAAACTGGTACAGATAATCCTTTGTAGCCTGCAAGCAGTGCCAGTTTGCATGGAACGGAGTTCTCCTGGTGTCTTTCTTTGGCCTTCATGGCATCAGGCTCGCACTCGAGACACGCCTGGGCCTGCGCCCTCATGGTAACCCCTCACGCAGCGGTTTAGTCGGGTCTTTTCGGGAAGGGCCCGGTTAACCCACCGGGAATGCCAGAAAAGCTTCCGAGAAACCTCTGCTTCAGGACTGCGCCATGAGTGAGCTGGAGAGCCACTGCCACCCACCGTGCCCTCCGCTCCGGTCCCTCTGCCAGGCACATCCACTCCATGTCAGAGAAACCATGTAGGAGGTGCGGGGCTGGCAGTGGCTCCATCCTGGCTGGATTCGGGCAGGCCGGGGAGCCGAGGTGGCGGCGGGCGCGGCCGAGCCAACAGCTCACCGATGGCTGCACTGAACGCTTCATTACCTGAGCAAAGCACTAATTCACGTGTTTAGCTAAATTTAAAACCTGAGCTAATAATGGTAATTGGCAAAGATTTATTTATTTCCCTTAAGGGGAAAAAAATAAAAGTTTTCAGACAGACAGGAAGAAAAGCTTTGGCGTTCCTCAGGAAAGCAGGCTGGGGTTCGGAGCGGGCATGGCCGGTGAACTGCCAGCCGCGCTTTGGTGCCAACAGTGCAAGTGGCAGCATTCGCCCCGCACAGGCTGAAGATGCTGTCGCTGAAGATGCTGCCCCCAAGGGGGTACACGGCCTACATGGCCACCTCACGGTAGGGATGCTCCGTGAAAGCTGTGATGGCCATGGCAGAGGCGACGAGAGCAGCTCCAGGTGCGGCGGGAGCACCTGGGGTTGTGGCCGCCACCTCAACCCAACACCAGCTTTCCGTGAGGAACGAAACCTTTTTCTCAAAAACACAAATTAAATTTTTGAGGGCATCATTTTAACCTCGAATTTAAACCAAAGAAACAAAGAAACCAACGTAATAAAGGAATAAATAAAGAAACAAATCAGAATATCTACCCTGGTTTTGGCAGTTCTTACGCCAATCTCCTGCAAGGTGCTCCAGGCCCCATGGCCTCTGCTTGTAGTTTGGGTTTGGTTTGGGATTGATTATTTATTATTTATAGTCCTTTTTTTTCTATAATTTGTTTTCAGTTCCCCAAGGTTAAGTGTGAGGAAAATCAGAGAAATGATGGAGAGCTGCAGCCACACAGAATACCGACAGAGCTTTTACCTGACCCTGCACTCTGAGGGTTTGCTCTTCCACGGGCCCCCCTACCTGATCCTCTTGCTGCCGCCACGGCTGCCGCTGCTACTGGTCCATAAGCCGCTGCCGGAAAACCTGGCCGTGGAGAAAAGGAGAAGGGTAAAGAAAGAAGCCAGTGGGTACCGCGAGTCTCTGTGGGGTGCGGGGTGGCCGCCGAGGGCACAGCGTTTCCAGAGGTCGCCGTCCTGGCTCTCCATGCCATCAACAGGCACTCTTTTATAAAGAGCCGAGCCCTTGCCAGGTGCCCACTGTCAGTGGTCTGTGCCGGCACAAAAGTGGCCCAAATCCTCTTGGCAGAAGAGGAACGAGGTGGTTAGTGCTGCCTGGCCACGGCTCGCAGCCAGTGCCGAGGTGCTGGGGCAGCTAGACTGGTGGCAGAGCCTGGAGTTCAGCTTCCATCTCCATACTCTCAAACAGCTCGGGTCAGACCGCTTTGCAAAACAACAAGGGAATTAATTCTCTTCTTTGCTTATTTGCAAGCGATAATAACGTGCTGATGTACAGACATAGCAGTAATGGAAAATATGAGGAGGTCCTCATGTCAAGATCACAGATTTGCTGGCATCAAGCAGAAAAAACTCACTGGAATGTAATTTAAAAAAGAAAGAAAGGAAGGAAGGAAGAAAGAAAGCTTTTGAAAGCAAAACAGCCGCAGATCAAGGAGCTCTAAGACATACACCCTGCTACAGGGGGAACGAGCCCTTACAGATGAATGAAACGCTGCTAGCAAGATTACAGATTTAGTTTCTTTACTTAATTAATATTCAAAAGATCTGCCAGGGGCTCTGACTTTAAATACATGTATTTTAAGAGGGCAATGGCAAGGTCCAGGTGATCAGCAAGAACTCCAAACCCCCTTGCTGCAAAGTCAACAAAACTCTGGGAGATTCCTGGTCTCTGAGGAGCTCCGACCGCTCCTGGCGCCTGACAGGACAACCCCATGGGTAGTCACCATGGGACCTGCTCCTTGAGTGGGCTCCAGGACTTTGATCACAGCTGCTTTGCAATGCTGAATAATCACAGAAAACCAACTGAGGCAACAGAAAAAGAGAACAGCGAGCTAGAGGAACGGAGAGAGTGAGACCCAGCAGACTACAAGCCCGCTACCTCTAGCACTATCATCTCAGCTACAGGTGATCTAACAGACAGAAAGAAGTAGAAAACAACTAGGCTAGAGTGACTTGAAGCTACTTAAAACATCAATTAAAAAAAGACATACTTGCATTTAAATATGGTAATAGGGCTGTGGGGGAGAAAAAAAACATAGTATAGGTAAATGTATGCACAGCTACCTCTGGCTGCTGCCTGCTGCTGCTCCCCATGCGCAGAGCCCACGCACCAGGAAAACCTGCTCCTTAACACCAAGCTGAATCTGTTTGTTTTTACTATGTTGATGAATTGGTGCAGTCTCTGTGGAGTGGGATGTGGGAGGAAGCACATCCAGAGTGGGGGATATTATAACCAAATACCCAAGCACTAAATTCCCTCTTGCTGGTGATGGAGCCATCAACCCTGATTGGGTCCCCAACGCACTTTAGGGCTAGAGCTGTGATACGCCAGAGCGAGAAAACCTTGGTGTCAAAGTCAAGCCAGCATCCAAAGGGCAGGGAAAGCATATGAAGGACTAGGGGTGAGGCTCTGGGGCTTTGTTTTCCAGCAGAGCCATGCCTAGGCCAAGCCCTGAGCCCTCCTGCTGTGGGTTAGGCAGGAGCAGAGCTGGCACCGGCCCTACAGCCTCTCCTCTGCTCCCTGCTCACCGCGGTGCACATCCCGCTAACACGTCCCCAGAGTTCCCATGGCACGGCAGGTCCAGCTGGCCACCAGCAAATCTCTCATTTGGAAGCTCCAGGGGCTCCCTAAACCATTTGTTCAGGGATCAGAGGAGCTGTGGATTTTCCACGGAATAAAATGCCTCTGCCAAAAGCAATCAAATACCCTTCAAATCACCAAGCATCCCCTGAAAGCAGCATAAAAAGCAGGGCTGGAAAGTTTGTTTCTCTTGTCCAACTGCCAGGGACGCTCAGTATCTATTTGAAATGCAGGACAAAAAGTTTTGCCATGCAAAAGAAGAACGAAATAACAAGGGTGGAGAAGGCACTCCACAGAAAGAGCCTGAACAAAGGATCTGTTATTGCATTCCCCTGGACAGATGTGTGAAAAATTAATCCCTCCACCCCCAAAGAAAGCTATTATCCCAATTCTGAGATAAAAGCATCTGCACGACATGGCACTCCAAACAACTCAAGTGTGATTGGCTGCTCACACTTTGCCTGGAATGCTGTGGTCGCCCGCCAGGCAGAGGCTGTTGCAGCCCTTATGGCTGTAGAAGCAGGAGATGGAAACAGGAATTGATTATCAAGATTGGGAAAAACCTGCTTACCAATACCAACTCACAGGCTGTCTCCATCACTGGAGGATCCCTAAACCAATCCAACATACTGAAAGTAATCAATCCCCCACACTGCAATTACATTTGCCAGGCACTGCATTAATCAGCTCGTTCAGCTGAAAACAAATTTCACCGTCACGACGCCATCGCGCGCATTAATGCCGTGCGGCGCCTCACAACTGCACTAAGTTACTGGGAGTCTTCTGTGGTTGTCTGCTCCTGAACCTCTCGGCAGCGCTCAGCAGCTGACACTGTCCCCACATCACAGATGGGATAAAACGAGGCACAAAGAAGCAAAACGACTTGAGAAAGACATCTGCAGACAGCCAAGGGTGCAGCTGGACTCTCAGAGGTTCTGGGCTCAAGCTTCGGGGCTCAAGCTCCACCACTCACCTCTGCAATTCCCCTCGTACCAACCCTGCAGCATTATTTAAGCACTTTAATCACCCTCTATTATTGCCCCCCCCCATTGTTTACAAACTTCTACACCAGTGAAGGCTTCAGAGTAGCACTACAGTGACAGTGCAATTAATATTGAACCTATTTTGTGTACTGCAACAAGCCTCTGCCTCTACCACCCCTCTGCCTGCCTTGCCACATCATTTTATTACAATTTCAGAGCGGAGGTACCTGCAGCTCTTTAGCAAAGAGGAAAGCATTAGCAGGCACTTTTGCTGTTTTCCAGGCCCACAGAAGGAACCTGCTTGACCAAGGAGCCTCTTGCTGGTCCCACAGACCACGGTGACGCTTTGGGGAGGCTCTGTGCCTGCACACATTTCCCTCTCTTGGCATCAGGGTTTAAAATGAGGCACAATGCAGCTGCCGAGTCCCAGTGGAACCTTCCCAGGTGCTGTTCCCCAGGCAGCAGCAAAGGTGGATGTGCCATCCTGCTCTGACTGATGGGGATCCCAGCACAGGGCACCACGGACACCTCCAAGGAGAAGTGTTAGCTAGCAGAGCCCAGCATGAGACATGCCAGCACCACTGCGTTTCCTTAGCAATGCTTGTTAAGTGCAGGCTTCTCTGGGAGACAGAGCAGTGATCTGGGGGAAGCAGGACTGCCGGGTGCAGGGAGACCCAAGGGATGATGGAGGGCTGTGATGCCACAAACAGGTGCCTGGATCAGAACACCTTGAAGTCAGCAAGAGCCTTGAAAGCAGCATGGTCTGGAAACCACCCGAAGCGATGATGCTACCCCTGGTCAGGCAGCTGGTGCCAGCCTGGCTCCCTCCAAGCCCTGTGCTCTCAGAAGTCAACTGGAAAATCAAAAGGGTGGAGGGAGAGATCAATTCATTCATCGTGTTTGTTTAAGGCGCTCCGATTCCTGTCTAAACGGTCACTGTCCTTTTTTGTGTAGGCACTGCTTATAATTGCCTAGAGAAAACAAGATACCAAAGCTGTTCAAAAGGACAAAAGTGCCCACTTTAGGCATTGCAATTAGAAGATATTTCACAATAAATGCTTTGCAACGGGCTCACACACTGTCCAGGAAAGCCCTGAGGATTCACATCAATTTCATGCTCTCTTATTGCTCTGAATGAGCTAAAGCCAGTATTTGGAGTTCAATTTTTCACAGATAAATTTTGCTGCTTCCTGCATCAATAGTTTCACTTTAAATACTGAAGCAGCCCTGTGCAAGGGAAGATGGACACATCTGTTTTTAAATGCTTTACCCTAAGGTCACTTATTTAGTCAACGTCTGGCTGCAAGCAACCGCCTTCTCCAACGCACAAGTTTAGGAGAAGGGGGATCAGGGGTGCGTGCGCCCAGGAGCAGCAGGGCTAGATTTGGGCAGGCTGGTGCCCAGCCCCACCATCTCACACTTGGCATTACAGAGCAGAAAATGCCAAGAGCCAAGGATTTAGAGGATATTCCCAGGGCTTTGTGAACAAATCTGGCGAGCGCTACGCTGCTCGAGCAGGGCCAAGTGTTTACAGGGGACTCGAGGGGCTCAAGAGCTCCTGGTGAACAGCACCCTCCCTCCACAGGTCTCTGCTGTGTCCCCCTCCTCCAGTGGGATCGTTCCCTTCTCAGTCCAGCAATTTCTTCTTCACCCCAGCCTGAAGAGAGTGAAAAACACAAGAACCAACCCCTTTCCTCCATGCGTGCTTCCAGGACTCCCTTGCACGCAGCCCTGACTTTCTCTGTAAGAAATCATTGACTCCTTCAGACCCGCTCTGCTCAGTCCCTGAAGACTCCAAATATTCTTCAAGGACACATTACCCCGTCCTCTACAAACAGCCAGACAATAGGAATTAAAGAAAAGAGAAGTCACAAAGTTCATTAAATTAGTTCTTACATCAAAATCATCATGCAAAGAAACCTCTCTGCTTCCAATGGTTAAAGCACTTGGGGCACAAGAGCTGATACGTTTAGACTTTAGCAATAAGCACAGGGATTTAAAACAAGAATAAAACCAGAAGCTGAGATGGTAAAGTCATCACCTAACACTAGCATTGGACTTCAGAAAATGACCAAAACTATGGGACACACATGGAGAATAAAATAAAAAACACCATAAAATTGTGCCTAGCGGGTAAAATCCTTCCTCTCTGTTTACGGATTGCTTGGAGTATTTGCACACGCTGGCAGAAGAGTTGAGTACCATGGCTCAGCCTTGCGAAGTCACGGTGTCTCACGCCCAGGGGATGGAGCTCTGAGCCTACATCACCCCCCCAAGCACTTTGCCTCTTACACCTATGGTGCTCCCCAGCGCCTTGGTCTGACACTGGTCATTTAGGAGGTTCACTTGATCTCCCGGGAAAAAAGTGCCAAGTCTGGAATATAAAATCATCTGCAGGTTGAGTGGGAAAAGGAGAGGGGGAAACTGATATCCTCTTTTCAAACAACGTTACCAGCAGCTTTGATCAGCACAGAAAAGCTTCGCGAGGCTCACAGCTGTCATTTCAAATGGGTTCTCGCTTGCATTATTCTTTCCATTAGGCAGTGTTATCCTCTTTGTAAGATCTTTAGGCTTCATTTCAAAAGTATCAGAGACTCAAAACCATGAAGCAGAAGAGCCCGGTAGCTTTTTTTTTTGAAGGCAGGCAGGCGTGGGTCCAATTTACTGGACAAAAATGTAGCCTTTAATGGTGAGCAAACACAAGGGAAAGCTCCATCCCAAAACAATCCCTTTATGTTTAAAACCTTCATCTTTCAGATCTCTCTGTCTCAGACTCCCCCTCCCTTTCTAAGAAAACAAGAATGAGAAAGAAAAAATCCTGCTACCTAATGCTCAATGTTTAGAGAAGAATATACACCCAGAGAAATCAAATTTTATCTAGAATTGGTGAAAGACTGGGATGCTACCAAGCCACTGACAACACATTACCATTCTTTAGCAGCAATTGACAATTTGGGATATGACTGAAGACTCTAACAAAGCTCTCCCAAAGTCCAGAGGAAGGGAACGTGGAGGCAGCTACAAGTCCTGCTTGAAATGTCTCATGTTTCCCACCAGTGACTCTGGTCTGCTGGTAAAAAGCAGAACAGCGACGTCCGTGCCACAGCAAACAGATGGGACCAAGCAAGGTGCAGGTCAGACCTCCATGGAAATGGAGAGTTTCCTTCCTAAGCTTCTAATCAATTCTATGAACACCTAGCATCTCTCACTCAGAGTCCTTTATTGTGACAGCCCCATTAAGTGTTTCCCTTTGTCTTTATGTGCTGTGTTACATCAAGCTTATTAAAATCTATTTCACTAGGTCAGAAAATTAGAGAGCTTCAGATACATAATGGAAACCTCATCAAGCAGCCCTCTGCGTTATTGAAGGCACAGTCATCTGCTGCTTAAAATGTACAGTGCATGGCAAGACTTTGTAGGAGAATTCTCAACATCAGATGCCCCTAACGCGCTTCACACCGGATGCCTGTTTGCAGATGGATGTTATTACAAACAAATATTTCTGCTTTGGAATTTCAACAAAACAATAAAACCCAAATATGGTTCATTTAAAATTTGGCACTTCCACTTTACATACAGTAAACGACCCGTTTTTCAGCTGTTTACTACTCTCAGGCCACGGGTTTTAAAATGAGAATGATGCACTTTTGTCCAGTAATTACTTTATGCATCAGTGAGACAAAGCCTTGTTTGTCTCCAAATTATCATTCTGTGTTGTTTCAAGTGTAATAACCCTTTTGCAGTTATTTCACTGTACAGAAAACTGGGAAACTTCTCAAAGGCAAATAGTTTATTCTAAGAAAACTAGTTATTTAAAAATATCCAAGCCAACATGCGAAAGTGGTAGCTGATTTAGTTTATTTACTCTACTTCAAAATTCTTCCTATCCTATAGCAGCTTCAAGGCATCCACTACACTTCTCAAATGTGTCCTATGAAAACTATACCTCCCACCATCCAACACTTGAACTCAATATGTAATTTGGATTCTCCTTAATTTAGTAACTGGTGAAACAGAGAGAATTATGAGCTTCAAGTGAATGCAGCTGATGTGGATGAAAGAGAATCTCAACCAAATCGCTTCCTAAAACCAAGTAATTCTGTTAAGTACTAAGTTGATCGCTCCAATGAAAGCATTTCTCATTTTAAAGCTCAAAGCCAAACATTTGCCATTGATTTTTAATAAACAAGGGAAGTATGAATGTAACGTTCACTGCAGGCGGAGGAATACCTGTGAAATCGCTGTACCCAAGCTGTCACACAGCACAGAAGCTCTGAATTTCAGTTACCTGCTGCTGAATGAACAAGGGTAGGTTAGATAGAACAGCATTAAGGCATACATTTAAAGTTCAGCAAAGTGGCACTGATTTGTTTCAAGCCTCATTTCAGTTGCTTCGATGGTAGACAAAATGAGCTATTTGGTTAAACCGCTCACTTAAATTTTTATGAATGCTCTAAACTATCTGGATAAGGATTATTAAAAGACAGATTCTTGACAATGAACAAAGGCATAAAAAGAACTCATGTCTGGAGGCTGAGGCTGGAAAAATCTGACGCAGACAAGAGGCAACTATGTCAAAGAGAAGATAATTAATCAGAGGACAAGGTTATCAGAAGGTAGGAAATTTTCCAACACCTACATGTATGGAAGTCGCGAGTGAATGCCCCTCTCAGGCAGCCACTGCATCTCACTGAGCGCACAGCTTTTCCTGGCGGAGACGGGGAACTTCCCATCGCCTTCCTGGAGGAACTGCCACTGGGTATTCCATAATCCCCATTATAAAAAAGGTCAGAGGAGAGGATTGTGATGCTGAGCCCAGAAACCTTCAGGGCATCGCTGCAGCGACTACACATTACCGCTTCTGGGCAAAGGAGGACTTGGAAATCCTGCTGCTAAATGTGATTGAAAAACATTCACATTCAAATGTTTTTGTGCTTAGGGAGACTAATCTCCTCAAGTTCTTTGCAACCCCCAGCTTTCGATTTTTAACAGCTTTGCAGTTAAAAATTGTATCTACAGAGGCATAAGAGGGATAGCGGTCGCGCTTTGGCTAACTCGGACATGTAGAATTCCTCACAGCAGAACTGGCATTACGTCCTTCTTTCCATAGGGATATCTGTGTTTTCTTCCATACACATGTGTTTCTGCCTCTTTACTCTTGTGAGTAATGATTCTCATGGCACTTCCCAGTGGCTGCAGCTGTGGCCTGCTTGCAGCAGAAGCGATCACTCAGGGGTTCTGTTGCTGCAGCATCACCCTGAAACGCAGAGCTCCAGAGAGACCAGTGGGTTTGGGGTTTTCTCCTTCCGCTCCTCTCTGTCCCTTTATGATCACTCATTTTCAGGGCAATGACCTTGAAGTTTTAAAGCCTGTCATGACCTCCAAGCATAGATCGATGAGCAGTTGGGAATAGCACAACCAGCATTTAAGTTTAGTGTTCGAGATGTTCTTATTGCTTGAGCAGTTATTCAAGGTATCAGTAGAGCAAAACCTAATGAAGGACCTGGGCAGTTTTGGTCCTTCGCCAGACAGGCTGTCTGGGGAGATCTTAAGAGCAGCCTCACTCGTACAGAAGTGATGGGGCAAGAAAAGGGGGACAGGCAGCGTTTTTACTGACCACTCCGCTGCCATTGAAATTGGTGGAAGCTGCACCACCAACTCACATCAATAGTTTAGCTGTTGAAAACCTCACCTTAAATTTAATATCCAGGAGATTGTTTTAAGGAGTGAGGGAAATGGGAGGTGAAAAAGGAACTTTATGTAATTGTCTACAACTGTAAAAAAATGCAATTCTTAGAAGAAATGTGCTGAAGAGGCAATGCTGCTTAAGCTCTGCTCAGACTCAGGGAGCAGCTCTAAACACCTTTTTTTCCTGCACCAAAACAAAAGCTCCTGTCACATAAGCAGAACTTGAAGGAGAACCTTCTGGCTGGAAATTTATGCGCTTTGCTATATTAATTGCTCGGTTTGCTGTCTGCAGTTCCAGCTGCTCCTCACTCCAGGGATGCACCTGCAATGTGAACGGTCCTGCCCTCCGCCAGCAGAAGAAACCCAAAATCTTAATTTTAAAACAGGTCCAGTCTACAGAGTCTTTGTTTTCACTGATGGAGGCTGAAATGGAGAGGCTGGAAGAGTGGTAATTAAGGTGGTTCTAGCAGATTTCAAATGCATGTTGTAAATAATTTTATGCCATGCAGATGCAGCAGTGTGTTTTAGGTGAAAAAAAAGCATGCAGTGCAGGGATGATTAGAGCAGATTTTAAGCAGTTAAGAAAAGATTAGACAAAGGAGTGAGAAACATTTCCAGCTTTGTTCCACATCCCTTACTATTACAAGGCTCAACTAACTGAGCAGGCAATTTAAAATATGTTTTGTATTTCTTCCTCCTGTTTTGTAGCTCCCAGCAAATTTTCCTTCTTTCTTAAGGTTGATCATTAAAGTATCATGACCAGACACACTTTGTCCCCCTTACTAAGCATTATACAAGTCTTACACATCATTGCTCCCTACTTGTAAGGAAACCATGTGTAGGAAGCATCACCACCTTAAAACCTCCACATCACCAAAAGAGCCGGGTGCTCTGTGGCACGGGGTTGAAGCACCACGTGCATCACGCTGGGAGCCAGAACTTGGCTGATATGAACTGGCAGAATGACAGCTAAGTCCTATGTGGGAATTTGATTTGTGCTCATTCTGGTGAGCTGAACGCACCAACTCTCAGACCCTGACAGACCACACTCAATAGCTGCACCTCCCAACTATGGTCATCACCCTACCACAGACGGAAGGGCCAGCCTTGCAGTATGTGGAAGCTATAACCCTGCTCTTTTCCTGCCATTCCCACTGCACTCCCCTTAGAGGAGGTTTTTAACCAAGAATGAGAAACCTACAGCACCAATGGAACTTGCAGCTTCATAATAC
Source organism: Dromococcyx pavoninus (assembly GCA_033558185.1). Lineage (NCBI taxonomy): Eukaryota > Metazoa > Chordata > Aves > Cuculiformes > Neomorphidae > Dromococcyx > Dromococcyx pavoninus. The sequence goes on from JAUMJL010000861.1 coordinate 82,662, forward strand.
AGCTGGGTGTCCTAAATCCCAGATACAGGAACTTCCCTCCCTCACCTCCTTTCTCAGACCTACCAGGTAAGCACCACAAGTAACTTTTACAGAACACCTTCCTGCTCAGAACTGATGGCTCACAAGTGAGCAGTTTGTGACTGGTATCAGGAAGGAAACTAAACTGAGCTCTACAGATTAACAAACAGTTGGCTTTAAATGCTCTTATAATAATGAAAACCATCAGTTTAGACTTTTTACTGATCTTGCGTTGCACTTTCACAGCACCGGGAGCTGCAGGAGCATGACCCAAGGCTGGGCTTTGCAGACTATGGAGTACCATTATTAATAAGCAAGTGTATTTCCCTGAGCTCCAAGAAGTTTGTGAAAATATTTGTTTTTCCCACCTCTCCCCATATACACAGGTTTTAATAAGCTTTAACAAACACACAAGCAAACAAACCCTTAATTAAAAAAAACCCCTAAATTCCTGAGCCGAAGGCTTCTAAGTAACTTTGATGATCCAGACAATCCATTCAGGTATTGATGGAAGGAACTATTAACTGAGAGGGACACAGTGATGGTCACATCCCCACCTCGCGGGCACGGCCAGCAGTACCTGTCCCAGCACCAGGTCTGCACCAAGAACACTGGCTGCCAGCCCAGCCAGGGCCCTGCTCTACAGCAACAAGAGTTACCTGATTTCCCTTCCACTTCCAAACAGCAGCAACAGATTCCTGCACGTTAGTGCCAGAGAATTTGCAAAAAGGGTTTCTAACACGCTTATGGGTTTGATGCTTAAACCCACTCTGGTTGCTGGCACAGACAGCACTGACCACAGTGGTGGAAGATCAGACTGCTGGGAATACAGACATTTTAACACAGAGTCACTCCTCTCTCCCCAATTTACAACTGCATTGTTGTATTTTTGGGTTTTAATTTTTGCTATAAACACACCTCACATGTAACCGTTCATCTGCAGATTCTTCAAACACTGGGTCAACACACTTAGAGTGATGGTTGTTTTATTGCTTTATTAAATCATCATTGGTACTGGTTATTTGGTGCGTCCAAACCAAAATATTAAAACTGCAAGCTAAGAGAGCAGCAACACAGCACATCCGTTGTAAACAATTTATTATTTTCTACCTCAGTTACTTACAGGAAAAAAAGTCATAAAAAAGAAAAAAAAAGAAAAGCACAGATGGACTATTTACAAAAAATGAGAAAATTCACAATAGCTGAAATGTTTGCAAATCATGCACACTAAGACAAGTTCACAAAAGCAAAGCAATTCATAGCAAAAAAACCCAAACAAAATAATAAGAAGCCATACAGATTAAAAAAAGCTATTGCCTGCAGAAAAGTAAAAAGAAAACTAACCAATTATTACATCAAGCATCTTTAATGAAATGAACAGCATAGCCGTGTATTGTAGAGCCTTTGACACTGACATTTTAAACAAGTGGATTAACAAACATTAAAATGCATTACAGTTCTACTGTAAGCATGCAATTTACTTCTCACAAACTTATAAAATGGGTAGAAACACTTGAAGTAAAATAGAATTTAAATAGAATGCATGGTTTCTACCCAAATTCCAGAATCTGGTCTGGTTAAAACCAAAGCCAATGGATGGAGGCATTATCAGAAAGGTTTGCAGCTCTTCATCGATTTGGGTGGAGATCGGGAGGCGCGACACAGCTTAAGCTGCCAGGGAAAGCTTGGCTCTCTTGCCAAAAGTTAAATAATTTGCCCATGATTTGCAAGCAAAGTCTGGAAGGAGAAGCGACTGCGCAGAGCGTAAGAGCGCGGCTGCAAGAGGAGGGGGTGGTCAGTGGCCAGGAGCCAGGGCAGGGACCTACGGGAGGGGCAGTGACCGCCTGCACCTGTTTCTTGGTGGCTCCCAGCCATGGTCCTTGCAGGACTATGGCAGCTCCAGAGAGAGCCACCACCCCAGAGAGAACCAAACAGGAGAACACACGTGGGTCTGCTGCACCCACAGCTGCCAGCGCCACAGGGACAACCTGTGCACACAGGGCACTCGTTTTCAGTAATTAAACCCTGTGATGCTGACGATCCTAGCCACAGGAGATGCTGGTCCCACTCCACCCTAAGCATGATTTGCACTACTGCTATATTAAAAAAGCGCCAACATCTCTCTTTGGGGCTATCTGTAAGACCAAATCATCATTTTTGCTTCCTTGATAAAATGAGTTCTAAAAAGTTTGTGAGAAGTCATGCCTTCATACCGCCCCTAACCCCAATCCTGGTGAGTTACATTCCAAGTGGGCATTAAAAACTCATAACAAAGCAGAGGAAAAAGATAATTAAAAAAAAAAAAGCAAACTCAAAGCAGTGAGGATATGGAGCCTTTAAAAAAAATAAAAATAAAATAAAAAGTCCAGTCAATCAAACCAGCCAGCAAGAGCAGCAATTTCTCAGTGGACATTGATATTAAACATGGACCACCCAGGCTTTTTCTGTCTCTCTCTCTCATTAGCACTGTAGTAAACCCCGATTAATTTGTTATGCATCTTTAAGAACTAGTTGATAAAAATTATGTCTTGTGAAATCGGCAAATAGTCTGCAAAGTGAAATAAGAACAGAAATTAATAGATTAAACTGAAAAGATAAGTCCCAGAAATTAAAAAAAAGACACAGAAAGGGAATGATTGCAGTTAAAAAAAAAAAAGGCTATGTACTGAGTTGTAAAGGCCTAGAGGAGAACATAATGTGATGGGAGAAGATAGAGCAGTCACCAGTGATTGCGTGTGTCTCACCATGGAGCAAGGGGCTGTCCCCATGGATAGGAAACAGCAGAGGATGTGGGCGAGGGTCCAGACCCTGCCAGCAGCTCCGGCAGCCGCCGTGCCAGGGACAGGAATGGAGACGCAAAAAGTGAGGGTGTGATATTGTCACCGTGCTTCACGTGGGCCACAGTGAATACCACCAGGACAGAGCGAGTCAGATGGGCATCCGGCTTTGCTTTTGTTAGAAGAGTAAACTGGGAGTGTAACCTGAGCAGAAGGGGAGTGACGCCCGCCAGCAGGCGATGGGCACCACAGCCCAGAGCCCAGCGGGATGGGGGCCGCCCCCAGCCCCGCTCTGCACTGGCACTGCTGGGCACAGGCACCAGGGCAGGACCTACTGCAGCACAAAGCAGTGCCAGGCCATCTCTAGAATGAACCACAGCAAGCCAGTGGGAAATTCATATGTATCAATATTTAAATGTATATTTCTACATCGGTGTGGCTGCAACAGCACCGCTGTTTAGGTACCATGGAGCTGGGAGGCAGCTCTCGGGCACGCTACCTGGGATGCTCCTGCAGAAACCGCCAAGTACTTTGCTTTCTGAATCATGGCACTGAGCACATGGGCACGACAACTTATTAGAAAAGCAGATCTCAGATTTCTCCCCATCAGGTCTGCACGTGCTCCTACCTCATGCTCCAAGTCACAGCCATATCACAGGCCCCATGCTTCTGCAAGCATCAAAACACATGAGGGCAAGGGGAATTCGGGCTCTTTTGCGAACTACGTGCTGGAACCACACTTGTGCTATTTGTGCCGTGGCACCAAACACCCTTTCCCAAGCTCTCTAATCCATTCCTTCCCACTGGTGTCTGGGGGGGAGCAGTGAGGGCTCCACGAGCCCTGTGCTGTAGGTTGAGCCCTGAGTCACAGAAGGAGCTCTGTGCTGCAGAATGCAGCTCCTTCCAGCTGAGAGGGGTGAAAAGAAAGCAGTGAGAGCTACACAGGCACTTGAGAGACGGCAGGACACAGCTGTATGAGTGACACTGACTTCCACTACTGTTCCCATGGCAGAAGGAAGCAGTGGATGCTGGCACATCCCTATCCTCATCTGCGGCTCCAGTCCCCTCCTGAAGTGCTCTCTTGCACCCTGAGCTGTGCTCCCATGGGACAGGGCTCTCTGCCCCAGCACAAACCTGGCTCCATCAAGAGGAACAGCTCATCCTGCTGACGGGCACCAAACTCCTTGTGTCGTGCCTCCCAGCAAGGAGGGCTCCCACGCCCTGTGCCGCTCTGACAGGTTGTGCTGCTAGAGACTGACTCTCAAGCCATCTGAGAAAAACAGTCTAACAACTCTGTTAACAGTTCTGATTGCTGTTGAGGAATATATTATCTGAATAGGAGTGGGGCAAACAACACGGGCAGAGTGTTAGGACAAGGAAATCCACGCAAGGCGATGGAGATTTCTGAGCATCTCCCCTTGGCTGCCCTGCTCCCCGAAGGCACAACTGGTGCCTGGGATGACATGCATCTGCTTTTTAGTGGTGACAATCCACTTTGATTTGCTTCTGCGTATTCAATCTCTTCAAGAGACTGAAAATAACCAGCAAATAGCTGGAAGGCCTGTTTTGAAAAACAAGGCCCTTAATAAAAATATGTATAATTCAGGCTAGAGTCAAACGGCACCTCTGCTGTCAGCTGGCAGACACATTCACTTTAGAAATGTTTGTAATTACAGTCATCTAAGCTCTGCCGATTTTCATCATTTAACTTATCAAAGGTGTCTCTCATTTAGCTGTCGTTGTACGAATCAGCTGGTACAAGGAGTCGTGAGGACCTGGGAGGAAAGCATGAGACACGCAAACGCCTTCTGAAGCCTCTTCCCTACATCCAATTGCTAACGGATCCAACCCTGCCAGCCTGGACTTCTGCCCGCTGCCTTCAGCAGTGCCGCCGGTGCCAGCAGTGTTGCCTCCCGCAGGGGCAGCTGTCTTGTCCCCACCAGCAGCCTGGTTACCCACCGCTGCACTCCCTCCCTGCCCAGCACGCCATCCCAGTAGCTCTGCTCTCAGCCCTCACACTCAAGGTGTTTTGGGCCTGGATCTGTTTGGGAGGGCGGTAGTACAGGTGCGAAAAGGCAGATGAGTTCAAAGCACAGCCCTCGCATTTGTGAGGTTTAGTAGCTGGACAAAAATAAACCCCCTAACAGCACAGTTTTCTTTGGTGTTTGCAGCTACTCCTGCACAAACCAGCTCCACAGAAACTACTGCCCCAAAGACATGGTTTGTCTTGAGGGTGTTAATAATATCTAAATTTCCAACGCGCTGTTTCATCCTAATGACCCAGTGCCAAACACAAGGCTGTACTTTCACCCCAATGTGCTGCAGGCAGAGCCGAGCATCCCTCCACATACTCACCCATCCTAAAGGACCTTCCCATGAGGGTGTATCTTTCCTCTCTGCGGAGCTGCTGCCTCTCCCACTGATGCTTGCTAAGGGGAAGTTTCACTCTGTTTCTCAATTGCCCTGAGGAGAGCTGTGTTACCACCTCTCCTTTTCTAAGCCATGAGGAACGCAGCAGCGGGCGGTGGGACCACTCGTGTGTGACCCCGAGACAAGTGCATTCATGAATTTAATGCACAGCAGAGCAGTTTTCCTCGCCACAGTCTCCAGGTTGGCTTTGGCTATTGAGTGAGCTTAATCATAGTGGTGTTGTTTGGCTTTGCTAAAGCTACCCAGGTACTCCGAAGGTGAAAGCAAAGGAAACTCTGCCCTGTGTAGTGTCAGCCCCACCTGCAGGACGTGCAGGAATGGAAAGAGATTTTCATGATCCCCGCTGTGCTCCGCAGCTGCCCAGACCCGGTCCTGCCAATGTGGCACTTGGAAGATATGCCAGGGAGAGGGGAGAACCAAACTGAAGCCAAACCAAACCATCAACACTTGGCTATAAACTATTTCTGTGAAGGACAGTGGAGACATCAATAAAGAACACGGGAAGGCTGGACTTACCAGCCCAAGACTGCACTTGCAATGAATGTACACTTACCACAGGATAGCATGGGAACGTGTGGGCAAGTCTCTGTGTGCCTGTGTGTGCCTGTCTATAATATATCTGAGAAGAAAAACCCATCAAAGGGAGGGTAATAGCTCTTAAATTATCTCTGTTGCTTTATGTTTTAGTTTAATAAGTTTGTTTTCAAATAACCAGTACCAATTTGCACGTTACTAAAAATGTATTTAGAATATGTATATAGAAATATCTATTTTAAAGTAGTAAAAAACTTGTTGTTGTGTGAGATGCTCCCTGCAGACGTGCCTGTCTCAGCTTGCAGCTCTAGATTTATAAAAAAGGAAAAAAAATAAAGAAGGAAAGAGGAGAAAGAAAGTAAATCTGCAAATGAAATGTACGTACCTGGGAACTGATAGCTGTAACTTGGGGCAAATCCAGGATATCCTCGGCCATATGTTGCAACAAAATTCGGGTAACCTTGATCACAGAAATGGAAAAAAAAAAAGAGAGAGAGAAAGAAAAAGAAATTTGAAGATCAAACCCAGCTTTTCATTTTTTAAATACAATGCAAAATGATAAGGTGGATGGGTGAGACTTGATTTTACAGCAGGTATTAAACCCCAAGATTTATTCTGCTCATGCAAAACTGCAGAAAGGTTTCATTATTATCCCAAATGGAAACATCGAGCCCTGGCCAGCTTTCCCGCTCACCCGCCTGCCTGGCTTTGTGCAGGAGACCTGTCACTCAGGTAATTAACATGCACTTTGGTATCTGAAGTCCAAGGACTGTGCATACTTGTTAGCTGGAAGAGTAAATGCCAAATGCTAAGGCTAAACACATAACACAGGTTTGCTCTGACATTTGGAGAGCTTACAATGAATGTACTTTGCTTCAGAGCTATTGACAGTTGGAGATTAAGGTAGTAGTAATTCTTCATCCCGGGAGTGTGAAGGACAACAGTTAACACATCAAAGAGTTGGAGGCAGCAGCAATGAGCCAGGGAGTCAAAGAGCTTTTAATTTTTCAGGAAAGTAAAACCCAGCTCTGAGAACCACTTCCTAAAGCCATTGTTGAGATACGCGCCGGAACGCATCCAACTGCGGGCAGCTTTTGAAGTTTCATTATAAGGGAATCCACCACTCAAGGTAATTTTCTTAATAAAGATTCCTAACTAAACGCATTAAGTCATGACTCTGCCTGCTCTAACACAGCACCTGGGCGTGAGAGGCAGTGTTGGCAGCAGTGGGTGTGGGAGGTCCCCCATGGGCGCTGGACGGACTGAGGTACCACCACTCGGCTGTCAGCCCCGTGGTGCTTGGCCAAGGCTTTCACCACGTCATACAGGGCACATCGGTTCCTAATCCCTGTGTAGGTCAGCAGCAGCCAAGGAGTCACACATATCCTCTGCGTTCTAACTTCCCAGCCCTTATGCAGAACAGCTCTCTTCTCTGGTCCCACCATGGCTCCTTGCCACAAACAGTACGGCTGATACCACAAGCTGTCCTGTACACTAAGGAGATCTTCTAAATTTGTAACCCCACTTCCGACACTCAGCACTTCCTTGCTCAGTTTTCTTAAAAACAGGAATCACCCTTTGCAGTTCCAGTCCAATAAAAGCTGTGTAACATTCCTGCTGACGTCAGTGTCAGCCCAGATTCCTCCAGTCTCCAGGAAAGACCTCTCCAGATCAAGAAACCACCAAGAAAAGTTTGCTCTCACTCTGTCTAAAGTCAGTGGAAATCTCAGCAGTGCCTATAGCAGCAGCCGGGCTGGACCCTGAAACCAGATTTAGCAGCCAACTGGTTCTTCTGGGGGTCTCCTGTCTCTGCTTTCATTTATTCTTTAATACACTCATACATGGTACAGCTATTTTTCTGCTGCACCAAGTCCCTCCAATTCTGATTAGATTCATATATATGTATAATGTACTATTAATCATAATCTAAAACTAGAAGAAGATAAAAACGCTTGGATGAATTTTGATTATGGGATTAAAGCAGTGCTGGGGGAAAGCAGCTCTGCGATCCCAGGACAGCACGCTGTGGCTTTCAGCGATATGTACACACCGCTTAGCCCTTGTGTATTTATTTCACAGCTCAACAGCTGGATTCCCTTAGAAATTAATCACCTCTGTCATTAAATCAGATCTTTCAGAGTTAAGCTTTACAAACCTTTTTTCCTTTTTTAAAAACAACAATATTGATAAATGGATTGTTTGCTAAGTAAGTAGCACCATTAACACCACTGCGAGCTCTACCATGAAAAATCACTCTGTGGTGTCCGACTGCAGCCCCTCTCCTTGCCAAAGGGAAAAAAAAAAGTTTTATTCTGATTTGAACAACTCTGAGTCAGACCTGTCAGCCCAGAGTGTTGGGGCTGCAGGGGACCAGCATGCCAGGCAGTGCCTGAGGGCTGCAGTGTGGACCTGATTGGACCAGGATGCTGATGGATGGAAGTTACTGGCACGCCCCTGTTGTTTTCGGAGCTCGACGTTGTGGTGCAGGATGGCATCTATTTTGCTGCCCCGCCCTGGAATGCTCTGCAGGGTCAGGGATGCTCCTGCCCTGGAGGATTTGCCTCCCAGCCCAGGGCAGGGCGCAGCAGCAGCCCGACTCTCCCCAGCCAAACCCAGCTGTGCCTGACGGCAGCGGCACCGGCAGAGCTGCCTGGGAGGCTCTCGCCTGCATCGCCAGCGCTTAACGCTCTCTAGGTCAGGCAGATGAAATCATAAATTTATAATACAACATTACTTCAATTTTCCTCTTCATTTACTGCTGCAGTGCCCAGCTCTGCTCTAACGAGTCAAAGCCCGATCCGCGCAGGGGAAATTGCCTGGCTGAATATCAATAGCGCATTAACACCGTGCCCATGTGGATGCTTCATCAAGCCAAATTATGGCCACGCTGACCTACCCACCGTTTCCATTAGATGCCATTCTCATCCTGCACTGGGCACCAAACAGTTTATTTGCTTCAGTAGTCCTGGGGAATGATCAATCTCTCTAATTATCCCTTGTCGTTAAACCAGAAATCCAAGTTTTGCCTGGATTACCTCCTTCAAAGCAAGATCCTCCTGACCGTGGAAGCACAACTCAAATCAACAACCAAAACTGCTTTCACACCACCACTTCCATCCAGCCTCTGTCTGACACCAAAGCAAGCAGGTCCAATGCACCCACCCTGTGGGATGGCTGAACTTCCAGCCCCTGTGCTGGAGCCTTGCAGAGTTCCATCTCACAGCAGGCCAGATCCTGCCTGATGCTGGATGCTCTCCATGTAGCACTTGCACGTGAGGTGAGAGTGGTGGCTGCTGGAAGCACCACGCTGACCACCCGATGGTCACGTTCCTGGTGAAGATAACAACCGATGCAGCCACAGAGTCCGTTACCACCGCAGTGTGCGCGCAACCACTTGTTGCAGGGATAATTTCCCAGGGGAAAGCAAAGGCTCTCCTTCCAGAATGAAAACTGCAAACAGATAAACCAGACCTTTTTCCTTGCAGTGTACCTGAGGGCATCACGACATTCCTGGTGGGCCTGTGGTAAAGTCCAAGCACTACAGGCATTCTACAAAAGGGGAGACTGGGCAAAGGGCCCTTCCTTCCATTCTGCACAGGAGAACTGTGGCCCTGGCGACCAAGCAGCTGGCCATGGTGAACACACAAGGCCACTGCAAAGGAAGGAGAACCCAGCTGGACTCTTGACTCCCCTCCATCCCACCAGCACCTCCAGTGGGAGAGATTGCTTCTCTGCTCCAAGAAGGGAAGTGTCCACAACCACTGTATCAGGCTATGAAAATGTCTTTTCATGTTTAAATTTGGTGATCTGAGGTGGACACAGTTGATGGTTAAAATGTGGGAACATTGAGCATGCTGGGGCTTGTGGTCTCTACAAAATTAATTCAAATGCTCCCATAAATGAAAGCAGTCATCCAGTGTTGCTCAGACCAAGGAATGCCACGTCCTTTGCCAAAGCCGCAACAAAAACGCTCAGGATCCTTCTCAAAAGAAAAGTGCTATGACCTTGGCATAAGCACCTGCGGCACGAGGGAATGCAAACCAAAAATCACCTCCTACAGGCACAATCGGTGGTCAAATACTAGGGAGCAGCTACAGAGAAGACACATCTGTAGAGTTTTCTCCCTTGGACCCATAAATTTGACCTGTCCCCTGCTTCGATGGAATCAAAGAGCTAAGCTAATGCCAACTGCAGCTGTGTTCATCCGCGATGGATACAGGGGGTGCTGCTGCAGGAGCCCAGGGGGTTCCAGAGTTGTTCCAGCCCCTCGGGAAGCCTGGGCTAACGAAGGGCTCCCTTTCCTGAACCTTGCTTCAGAGGCAGCTGCTACTCTATTAAACGTAGTCTGATGGAAAAAAGGAATGACTTTCTTTGAAGGGCACAAGCTCCTTTTATGCATGAGTTCAGCCTACCTCGATTGAACGTGTGCAGTAATGCACAGCCCTGCTCTGCCTGGCGTGGCAATAGCAGCCGCTGGTTAGAGACTTTCAGAAATCTGCTGCTCAGATCAGACAATTTTGGCAGTCAGGGGGTATGTGCTTTATGGGCCGAGCACTCTTGTCTCTGGAGGGGTTTGCAAGTTAAAAAGAGCCCAACTTTAATACTAAACCTCAGCAAGTCTAAGATGCCCATTCCCAGAAGAAATGAGTGCTGTGGGCTCCCAGCTCAGATTGAACAGCGTGGCAGCCACCTCCAAAGCTGGGTGTCACCTCCGGGACCACTGCAATGGCAGCAGCGATGTCCCAGACAGACAGAGATGACCTCCTCTTCATGTTGTTCCTTGGTTGCTTTCTTCTTTTCTCTCTTTTTTCATTTCTTTTTCTAAATTTTCAGGTACAGACCTGAATAAGGCAATGCACCCACACATCCTTGGGTGATGGGGCTCCTGCTTTGTACACCAGGACCAGCTGGCAGAGGTGAGGCTTCTGGGCACACGGCAGGCTTTTCGGCCACCGAGCTGCTCCCACTCAGCTGTGGACATGTATGGTGCCTGCTGAGGGGGACACGGTGCCCGCTCACGAGCATCCACGCAGCTGGGGAGCAGCTCCTCCTGCTAGGTGGGCTGCCAGGGAGAAAGAGACCACCTTCCAGCCTGCTCTTTATCAAGAATGGCTAATTAATGTTCCTGATCTCCTCTGAGACTGTGCGTGTCCCATCAGCAGACCAAGGCTGAGGCGGCCCAGAAGTCCCGGCAAAAGGCTCAGCCTGCCCGTGCTCTTGGAGTAAAAAAAATCCTTTCAGAAGAACACTTTAATTTTGTTCCAATCAGCCAAATCATCACAGAAGCAGCTGCCTACGCACCTTTAGACCCCGGCTGCTGCAGGCTCCTTGGGGAGGCTGTGATTAATGAAAAAGACCAACTTCCTTAATAGCTTTGGAGGGAGTCGCTCTCCGCTCTTTTCTTTGAGTTGTCTTGTGTGATCGTTCCTCTCATTCCCTCCCTCTGTCCATGAATGGCATCTGGAGAAGGTGACCTTGAACAAGGACTTCTGAAAACAGGTATAAAATGCCTTCAAGGGCACCCCAATGACTGTGTTTGAGTCCAGCTAGGCATATAAAAGGAGGAACAGGGTAGAGCTGACATCGGCCTCCGGGGATCTCGGCAAAAGGCTCGTGTACTCCAGATGCTGCCTCTGGCACTATGTTATTTTGTGTGCCTTGTCATTTGATGGGTTAATTACACCCTTCTCCCTGCAGGGCCAGGGCTTGGGAAGGAGAGATACGGTCTTCCTGCCGAGCTGCTGCCCACCAGCTCCCTTGAAGCCAACTCCTACAGGCAGCCTTTGAAAGCAGGGATTCATATTGCCCATCCAGACAGCCTCCCTTGTGTGTGTTGCAGTTTCCTTAATTATTTAACACGATGCCACTGTAGCAAGGAGGAACTTGGAAAATGGATAAAACCAGCAAGAGCAGATAATGAAGCACCTGGCTTTCAACATGAATCAATCATTAATTCTGAGCAAGTCACACTCATTTGAAATCTAATAAGAGCAGGTTGTGAGACTGGCCGGGGCAGAGCCGGTTGGGGTGACCTGACCCACCCCACGGCAACGGGATGGGGATTTGCCAACAGCCAACCGTGGCGCTTGCTCTGTGCAGATGCAGATCTGCTCACTGAGGGCTTCTTCCATGTCTACTTGCAGCTTGAAATGATTTTTTCCAGAGAGGCAGCCCCAGTGGGAAAGACTCACGCTGCACCTGAGGGCTGAATTTTTCCTTCAGGTCATTGGGGCGGACCCTGGCTCCATTCACTCCTTGCCTGGCTGCAAGGAGGTGGTTTGAGGCAGCTCTGCCCGTCGTGAGCAGAAGGATCCTGTCCTGAGACTTTCTGCTCAGTCTGGGTGCCAGGCTCTCTCCTCCTGTGCAACACTGGCCAGAAAGACTGCACACACCTCCTCCACAGCCCAAAACCTTGAGCACCACAAGCAGCAAAGAAAGAGAAACAACAGAAATAATGTACATGTGCTCAGGCACACTGGGAACACACAGGTAACGAAATCACTGACTGACTAGAAGAAGATAAATATTTTAACCATAAAATGCAATTTCAAAACACTGTGGGGCAGGGCGGCGGTGGAGTGTGGGGACAGAAAAATAGATGATCAGCTGAAATAACCAAATTACACATCCCAGAAACAGATTGCTCCAGCCATATGAACAGAAGCACTATTAATTCAGAGATAAAGCAAACATGGCAGGGAAGTTTTCCCTATCAAATCAAGCAGTGCCTGAAGTCAGACAGCTCAGCATAACAGCCCAGTACTCATAGGAACAGAGTCCTCTGACCTGACGTTCACTTCCAGAGCCTGGGGGTCCTCCAGTGTCTCAGACAGCCCGAGGACCTGCCTGGCAGAGCACAGGACAACCAAGCACCAGCTCTCAAGGCTGGTTTTTGTGCTCAGCTTCTGGGATCATCTAAATCCAGGACAGAACATCCAAAGCATCCTGGAGAGGCTGGGAAAGGCTTGTTTCTGTCTGGGAACACCTCCAGATGCCCTGTCACTCATGCATGTTTTACGGACTCAGCAGGTGACAACCAAGGGAAAGTCCAGTGATACAAAGGGAGCAGAAAGTTGAAAACATAAGGGGTTTCATAAAAAATACATTGGCAATGGAATAGCAGCATTTTGGCTTAATAAATCTGAGAACAGAGTACCAAGAGATTGTCACTTTATATAGAAAGAAGAACTATCTAGGCAGAAACAAATGAGAACCAATTACAGCTAAACAGACCTCATACACAAATAGAATTTTGCCATTAAATATCATTTATCCCATTTAATTAGTATTTTCTGGACACAATACTCTGGACTAAAATACTGTTCCATCTCCTTGAAACTTGCAATTATTGTTGCGACCTATACCGTGAGGCATCTCCCTGCTTTCTCCATCTTGCATGCCATTTAAGAACCGGCAAGATTTTCAATTATCTATACTGAACTGTCAAAGATACCTTTAAAAGAAGGGGAATAATGTGTGACTCAATTCCTCTAAAAAAGGGGAGAGATCATTTTTAGTCAGAATGAACACACTGCATCTTTCATCATTCTATTTTTGCGAGTAAAAGTAAAACAGGCTATTAAAAACATCCATTTAAATGCAAATTTTTTATATTCCAGGAAGGGGGGGGAGTTAATAATTTACCAGACAGGATTCTTTTCCCCCACTCCACCCCTGCTGAAGTTTTAGACTCGCACCCACACAGATGCAGGGATTTGCTCACCCCTATGGCTTAAAGCGGTCAGAAATTAGGGAGACAACACGCGAGCCGCTGGCTCTGGGAGACGTGTGGTGGCTACAGCACTTACCCAACATTCCCATCCCTAGCATAAAAGCGTCCATGGTATACGGTAATCCACGTGCCCTTCCTCTCGTCCCTGGTGGAAACATCACTTCTTTAGGTTGTGCTTTCTTACATTCTACCTATTGAGCAGAAACATGTACAAATGAGATGCAAATGAATTCCATGTAAATGTCAAATGCAGAACTGATCTACTTAAGGGGGGAGTTTTATTTTTAGCATTTGCCTCCCCACACCGCCTCCCCCTCAAAGGTGAACTTTAAGAACAGCGTAAATGGATTGAAAAGAGCAAACGTGTATGTCTCTTTAAACACACATAGCAACCCCCCACCGTAAAGATGACAGAAATGCTGATTTAAGAAGTTGTCGTGTTCCTGAAAGGAAAACCCTGTGCTGTGTTCACTCTCAATGGTACTTGTGGGTGTGGAATGAATGGAGGGAGGTCTCCAGCACTGCTCTATTGCAATCGATAACAGAAAATGACTCTCGGTGATCATTACAAAAAGCTCTTTTTAAAATAGGAATAAAGAATCAATATTTCTGCCCAGTAGAAAATTTCTGTAAACCCTATTAATAAATGATCTGCATTCTTTCACTTCCTGTTATTCCTCCTGCCTTTTAAAGTGCCTTAATGCCACTTGAACCCTGTTGTGAGACTCTACTGACACCTTATGAGAGGCAGTGACCCAACTCAGCTGGTGGCAGGACATCCAAGACCCCCATCTGCACCCCTGGGTCCTGGTTCTCAGCCTCTTTTTGGACGGGAAAAAGGAGAAATAAAGCACTTTTCCATGTTCTCCAGCTCCAGCATTGCTGACTGTCCCCCCTATCAGACTGCTCCTGTGCTCCCCGTGGCACTGATGGTATGGCCGCACAAGTACGCTGGTGGGGAACTAATCAGAGTTATCCCAACCCACTTCTATAGCTCTACATCTTAGTCCTAGCTCTGAGCAACAGTAAAATGTGCAGACTTGCAGTGCAGTCCTGCACGGGGTGTGGGGAAGCCCCAAGCTGCTGTCTGCCCCAGCTGTACAGTCTGCACGATGAGAATCGCTGCTCTAAGGGTAAGGGTCTCAGGCTCAATCCAAAGGTTTGAGCTTTACGTCTCTAACTTTGTTCTTCGACCACTTCCTTGATCCTCTTTGCACATTTACACTCCCCCAGCCCTTGCCTGGCCAGACCAGAGCGAGAGCAGGGGTGCCACAAGTTGTGGCTGTGCTCCTGGCAGACGTGGTGGCATGGCCTTCTACAGCCCTGTCGCCCCCAGTCCCGGCTGTGGCATCGCCAGCCTGCACGCAGGGGCTCAGGAACGGGACCGCTTCTCGTGGAGGATTAAGAGGGTCAGTTACAAGCAGGGTCGTGCCTCCTGCAGCACCTCCATCACTCGGGAAACAGGCAAAGGTGGGTGTGTGCCCTGCATGGAAGCAAACCTGGGGATGTAGGATAACGTAGCTAAATGGCTCGGTGCCTAATAGCCCGATCAGTGACGGCGTGTTCATTGTCTTATGAAAACCAACCGCCCGTTCCTAGGCAACCCGATCAGCGAAAATTTCAGGTTTATACAATTTTCATTTAGGTAACATAAAGGTTAACTGACTGTAATGAGAGTATTTTAAACAAAACCACCTACTCCTCCCTTTCTGCTGCAAACCTTCACAAACTGCATTTACTTTGCTTGCCTGCAACCCTTCCCAAAGCTCCAATTGCTCAGACACTGCCAACGCTGTCAAAACACGTGCTTCTCATAAACAGGTTGCCCCAACCCAGTGAAGTTTGGAGTGAAATTCTTCAAATTTTGCTACTTTTCTACCAAGAAGTGTTTGGGTCCTTGCAGGAGGCAGCAGGAGAAAGGACAGTGAGGGACTGGGGATGGCTGGAGCGGGGAGGTGTGTGCACTCAGCCTGGACATGGCTGCACAAGGGAAACAGGGAAAATGGGCGAGCAGGAGCAAGAGCAGGAGAGGTGTTGAAGAGACCCACTCTGTAAACTTCCTGAAACTCAGGCACAGCCACAACAGGGCCAGTGGTTCCCTCCATCTCATCCTCAGTGTTGTCAGGGCAGCAAGTACTCTGGGAGAGGAACATCGCACTGAGAGCTGCAGCGAGGACTGCTGTGTCCTCCGACTGGGGCCACCAACCTCTACACACCCTGTCACTGCACACCCATGGACACCCTCCTGTGCACACACACAGACTCCACAGGCATGTGATGGTGCAGACACACTACTGAGAGGGCAACTTCAAGCCCCATGGTGCGTCACAAGGCCCCTGGGCCCTGATATTAAAACAAAAAGAGAAAGAAAAGGAAATGGAAAACTTCCCATCAACCAATGATGCTGAGATGCTGCTGTTGGAGTGGGGCTGGGGACGAGGACAGCACAGGATATGTGGTGCCTGGTGCCCAGCACCATCACTTCCCCACAGGGATGAAGCCTTCAGAGCTTCCCAGGAGGGTTAAACCTGAGCCTTGATGTTGGGTTTCAGCCTAATTGGGCTGTGTGCCCCCCCTGAAACCTTGGTGCCTCCAGAAAGCCGAACCCAAAGCCAGCTGCCTGCTGCTACCTCCCCTCTCCATCCACTGCCCCAAGACCCCAGGGACACCGTGACCTCCCAACACCCAGCACCAGCGCCAACCTCCCACCCTGCACGCCAGCACAGCAGCTCCACGACAGCTTCTCAGACTATCTTTTGCTTATTTGTAATCAGAGGGGCATCTAACAGGCGCATGCCAACCTCATTTCTCCAGCCAAATAACCAGGAGCGAGCACCACAAGTGTGTCATTTCATTTCAAAACCACATCTTTGGGGTTCGCCACCACTCCACACGTCACGGCAGCATTGGTTACACCTCGCAGCCACTGCCGCTGCGAACAGTCAGGATGAGAAAAACAATCTAGCCTGGCTCGACGGACAATTAACAAGAAAATGAAGTTTGGATTAGCACCGTTAGAAACAATAACCCAGTAATTAGCTTTTGCAACCACAAAACAGCCTACCGCTGCTCTCTGAAAGACCAGCGTAATTTATGATTTTCACAGCACAAGAGGATATAAAGGGAATGGCAGTGAGCTGCAAAGAAGTTTTAACTGGGATTTAAAAGGGAAGAAAAAGTCATCAGTAGGAAAGAAAAAGAATTTGTAACCCTTTGTAAACAAATATACCCCATATCGAGGGCAAAACCACTCTCCGTTATCCAGCAGAGACTCTTTCCCTCTGGAAGGGATGACATGCAAAATATGTGTCCAGGAGCCCCAGCCCCACTCTGCCATCCCTCAGGAGGGGGCTTCGTGACTCCAACCCTGGCAAGATGCCTTGGTGGGTTTTTACACTCCCCATTTGGAAACATTAGGCCTTGAACTGCTCTGCAGAAGCTGCCCATGCTCCATCCAATCGATAAGTGGCGAAACAGGAGGTGAAGCACCATGGTAGCAGAATGGTGGTGGGCTTGGATGGTGCCTCTTCACCAACAGAGGCAGCAAAAGCGGGGAAGAAAGGGGCCAGGTTGCTGTTCTGCAGGAAAGCCAGCCTTCTCTTCCATGAAGAATGGAATGGAGATGGCTGTAACCATCCCAAAGCCATGGTTACCGCAAGGGTAAAACCCTGGAGGCAGCAGGGATGTCACACACGTGCTGGTAAAGCAGGATGTGCAACAGAGCTTCTCCAAGAGGGAATGCAACTGGATTTACGAGTCAGTGCTCGGCGCTGTCCCGAATCACCCCCAAGAGTCTGCCCAATGCGGGTACTTTGTACATAAATCTGGATCCTGCACAAACTTTCAGTTCAACACTTCTGTGCATCTTAATAATTTCCAGATTTTTCCACCTCCCCTGTATGAGGGATGTGCTTCAATTTCAGCAGCCTAACAAAGAAAGTTTTAACTCTCAGGCTAAAAAAAAAGCAGGGAAACTAAAATTCACTATTTTTGTTTAGTCTAGTTTGGAGAATTAACATTACACTGGGGTACTCTTGGGTCAAGCCGAGCAGTCAAAGCCACTAGAACCCAGGACAGCTGAGATGAGGATTGAAAAGCCTCTTATACCCAGCGCAACAAAACAGGCTGTCAGCTCTCAGCACCACGATGTCTCAAAAAACCCATGGCTAACGGCTTTCCAGGGAAACGAGGGCTATTTTGAGGAAAGCAGAATGTGCACATACTCACAATGCACAAACCCCTGTTTTACCACCCAAAGACAAGGCAACTCTGTCTTGCCAGCAGCGTGCGATTCAGTTAGCCGAGACTCGATTACCTTGGGGAGGCCACGCTGTTCATGCCCTGGGCAAGCCAAAACTATGGCTCCTCCAACAGAAAAATCTGTATTCGCCCCATCCTGCCACAAAGGCAGGGCTACACCAGGAAGGTTACAAGCATATTTAAAAAAAAAAACATTAGATCATTGACAAAGGTGGATTGGGGACAACGGGATCAGATGCTGCTCAGTGTGTCCTCAGACTGTAAGAGAAAAAGTTGGCAGCTACAGGAGAGGAGTCTGACGGAGTTTCTTGCAATCCATCAATTCAGTTTGTCCCCAAAACACCTGACTAACATAGAGCACTGGGCTGCTCTTACTGTCCTGTGCGGGCTGGAGAACCAAGTCACCCTTAGAGAACCTGTTAAGGGCAGCGTCAACGCATAGCTCAGAGCTACATCATTTCAAGCACACTGAAGACAGTGATACAGGGGTGCATCCAACCTACAAGCAGCCCGCAGCTTCCTTCAGCTGACACATGGGTTTCCAAAGCTACTGCACCTTCAGCCTCCTCCATCACCATTGATGTCAGTGACACCTTGTGTGCCTGCCTGCCCAGCACCGGGTCCTACCACCCTCACTCCTGCAATGAGCCCTCTGCAGAGAACCTGTCACCTTGCCCATCTGCCTCTTTGTGTGACAGCTCACAGCAGTGCCCACACGCGCTCTCCCACAGCAACCAGCCACGTGTCAGGCTCCTCTACAAGCTGGAAGAGTGACCCTACAGTAGGAAACAACAAACACTGACTCTCTCCCGTGATCTGCTGACAACCAGACTCCCCAAAGGCAGGCACACCTTTAGCCTCAGTGCCCGTATGCCCCTTTCACGATGGCAGCTCCCTTTTGGTAGGTCCTACAGATGTGTCAATTGAAAGGACAATCCCAGCTCCAAAGAGTGTCCCAGGGATTGCAGGTCCTTGAACTGGAGCTGCCACATTTAATTTCTGGCCACTGGAAGTTGTTTCTTAACTCTCCTGTCACTTGCTTTGAGTGTAAAACAAGGATTAATGCCCACATGGAGGGCCGGAAGGGATGAGAGAGCTGCAGAGTGTGATGAGTTCGTGTGCTTTGTGATTTGGGACAAAAGCTCACAGCTTTGGGAACATGATTACAGCACTAAACCAATTTCCTCACAAGGGAGAACTGATTTTTGGACCCACATGAAGCATGTGGCACACGCAAATCTTTCATGTCCTCTAACTTTCCCTTTTGTCTCTCGATATGCGTTCTGGACAAGCCAATACTACACCTCATTTTCAGCCCTACAGCTACTCCCTGACCCAGATGCTCTGTATGCAGAGGTGGCAGAGTAGAGGTCAAGCCTCCCTGAAGACATCTGCTCCAGAACAAGCTACCTACAACACCCCAGATGCCTGCAGCCCAGAGTTGTGCCTGCAAACAGCCAAGCAGCCCTGCATGCATCTCCCCTGCGCTATGCTCCATATATCCCTCCCAACACAACCAGCAACCCTGTTGTCACCACCAGGAAGACTCCAACTGGAGAGGCAGCAGGATCATGCATGAGGGCCAACACTACCTTTGGGGCTGACCTCTGCCTTCCGTGGTTTCCAGCTGGCAAAGGACCCAGTGGCTTCTCAAAATCTCTGTGTAAGGCCAGAGGTGGTTTATTGGCTACACCTCACATTTCCTTCACTCCTGGTTACTGCAGGGACCTGGGACACCAGTGGGCTTATGCACCCTTCAGCCTTCTGCACAGTTTGGCCTCTCCAGGAACAGAGGTGCCTTAGACTATTGAACAATAGGATGAAAACCCAAAGGCACACGGTGTGTGTGACATACAGCGCATCTAAAAACATCACCACACAGGCTGCCAGTCAAGGGAGAAGCCTGAAGAATGCTGATACATTAAAAAAACCCACCACAAACCCCCCACAAATCCCACAAAATGCCACCATGAGAGAGGAACAGCCACAGGTGCCATGCAGCGTCAAAGCCTATTTTAAAATAGGCCTAACATTAAAGCCTAATAATTTTTGTCAGCTGTTCCAGAGTCCAACTTGAGATCCTGACTTCAAGTACAAACAGCCCAGACCAGCACTTGTCCTACCGCACCTGTGATGTGAACAACTCTAACACAGTGGGATCTAAAGGAAAATAAAAAACTCCATCACATTTCCTCTCCAGCTACTTTTGCACCCCGTTAGAAAACCAGGTTTCTCTTTGCAAAGCAGCCTCCTCATGTCAAAGGAGCAATATTCAGGGAACAGCTTGTTTGGGTTTTATTTGTTCCCCCCCCTCCACAATGTTTGGAGAGCATCTTTGGCCTCCCACGTAAATTCCAAGTTTCATTTATTAAATACCTCACTGGCATTTTCTTTTCACTTTCACACTGCTCGTTTAATATTACATTTGACATTCTAAGCTTTACGGATGGCAACAGAAGCAGAACGAGTAGGCTAAAAATAGCCTGCCAGGGAGATGGGAGGCTAGAAATAGGCTCGTGAACAACAGCAGCCTCGCTACCCTTTGCTTGCCCCCACGTTTTGGGAAACGACAGCATTCAGGAGATGAGAAAGAGCAAATTCAGGGCAAGTTAGTGCCACCAGAGGCGCAAATGCCCCAGCTGAGCAGCCCAGGGATGGGGACAGGGATGGGGCATCCCTGCCCCAGCTCATCAAGTGGCTGCAAACCCCATTGCCCTGAGCTGGGGCTGTGAGAGCCCATCCCCTTTGCAGCTCAGCGCTAGAGGGGGACACAATAAAAACAAAGCTAGAGTGGTCAAGTCTCTGAGGGTGTCATGGACCCCCAGCCAGCTTTGTGTCCCCCCCAGCCATCTGCCTCAGCTCACTGTCACACAGGCGTCCACGAGCTCTCCAACCCCTGCATGGGCTTGGTAATTAATCTGCAGACACATCAGCAACACGATGAGTCAGTCCCAAGCCAGGATCGTGTCTCAATCTCCTCTCTTGGGCTGCTTTTAAAATTAGTGCTGTAGAGAACTAACAAGAAGAGAATGCCCAGAGCATCGTGGCACCTGGACCATGCAGCAAGCAGGCAGGGAAGAATATCTTTTAATTATCTGTGATAACGAAACACCAACAGACCACGTGTTTCTATTGCTCCCTGTGATGTTCCTCGAGTGTTCTTACCCTGTCCCATCCTCCACGTTCCCTGCTCTGCTGTTACTGTCCTGTGCAGCCTTTCATCTGGGAAGAAATCCTCCCAACAACCCTCCTGTCACTCCTTCCCTCGCAGGGCTGCGCCAGCAGCCAGGTAAGATTTCTACAGGGCAGGAGTGCAGATCCTGCTATGATGCATCAATGTGCTCTGCCCCAGTGCTGGCACTGGTTTTGGCAGGACACAGCTCCTTCCAGCCTACATCCAGCACCTTACCAGGGCAACACTGGGCAGCGCTGACCTGCACCAGGTGAAGGCTGAGTCTTGCTCCAGAGAAAAACCTACTGTGGGACATAACTAAACTTACAGAGGATAACGTGAGACACACTCACAGCGATGATGTGGAAGGGAAATCCTGGAGTGTGGCACTGTAGCTCTTCCCTCCCAACTGACAATCTTACCCAAATTTCCATTTCAAGCGCTTCTAATGTGTTGCTGGTTCTGTCATCTGGATGCTGGGGTGGAGGTGGTTGGGGTTTGTTCTTTTTGTTTCATTTTAAGGCAGATTAATCAGCATTTAGTAACTATATACAGGGGAATGAACCTCTCCTACAACCCATGTGTAGCTCAGGTGAGATATCGCTGGTGGCAGGCAGGAGAACCCTGTGGCAGGAGGAGGCTGGAGAAGCAGCAAGATTCTTGGACACGGCAGAAGAAAAAAGCCTGTGACACCCATCCGAGATGGAGCAAGGGTTCCCTCAGGGCAAGGGGGACTGCCCCAGCCCTGCCCTGCCATCCCACCCCTCAGTTTGCCAAGGGAACCCTTACTTTTATTTCAGATGCATATTGCAATGAGGAACAATATGAGGAATATTATTTCAGTGCCCTGGGAAAAATTAGCAAGTCAAATATTGAATCAGGCCTCCAGCATATGCCAAGGAGATTGCTTTGATCTTATCCACACTAAAAGCTCTATTATTGAATTTAAAGTCTGTGAACACATATCAGACCAATATACAATGCATATCTGAATACACATTTGAGAAGCAAAGGATGTTTTGACAAAGGGAAAAAGAATATTTTAGCCGAAAATATCAAAGTTACTGCATCAATTGAAATACAAATGCCCTTTTTCATCTGGCTCAGTGGCTTTACTGACAGGGCAATCCACAACCTGGGACCTGACTGTCAGTTAGGAGAAATTGCGCCCAGGTATGGCTCCTGGTTTGGGCCTGAGTGGAAAGTGATTGTGGCTTGATGGCAGAGAGCCACGACTTCCCCAGGGACACAGTCCAGCAGGCAGCAGCAACGTCAGAGCAGCATAAGGGCTTGGGAGCTCAACCAGAACAGCTATTTTGGGAGCCCACGGTCTTAACAGCTACTCCAATCCAATTCCCTCCTGAAAATCCCTAATGCAGTCGTTCAGCGGCTGCCATGGCTCTTCTCAAGAGCCTGAGAGGGAGCAGGAGGGCTTCTCCAAGACTGGTTGAGAAGCTGAGCAGGTTGATTCACACCACCTCCATCCCTTTGGCGTGCTCTCCAAAAGCTGCTGTGGAGTGGCTGCCTGAGCCCGCAGACAATGCCTGTGCTCGTGGTGGGACAGACCCTGTCCTGCAGGCAGGGGGACAGGAGTAGGGACCAAGGAGGCCGTGGTCAAGGCTCAGAGCCTGTCCCCATAACACCTCCACCAGGCACAGTGTGGCCAGCACCCAGCTAACCCCATGGCCTAGAGGGCCACCACCTGGGCACAAAGGGGGAGAGCTCGCTGCCACCACCACGCACCGTGGAACAAAACTAACTTACCATTTTATTATTGATTTCGTGGAAATGAATTTCACAGACTTTTTCCACCACGTCTTCATTTTCAAAAGTTACAAAGCCAAATCCTATTCAATAAAGAAACAAAAAGGGGAGGGAGAAAGGAAAATATTAGTTCAGTTAAATAATGTCATGTTAATAAAGCATTACTTGGCTATTGGGACTTTGGAAAACTTTCATAAAGATATGCATGTGTAAATACACCTGCTGTGTATGGAGCTGTTGCTGAACTTATTACAGACTAATGGAGGGAAGAAACATTGTTTCGGGGAAAATTAATATGGTTCTGTTCCAGCTCTTCCATAGGATTTAATGGAGAATTAAAACCTCTGTATGGATTTTTTGATCCACCCTGCAGTATTTAATGGATAGTTACACCCCAGTTACCTGATGGTTCAGAAACTACAATAAGGCTGTATTTTCTTTTACATCTTATAGGTTTTTAAGAGCAATCTCCACAAAACCCAATTATATTTCTATAGAACCATATTGATTTTATCTCTTGTTTAATTCCACAGGACTTCTCCATTAGAGCTGACTTATATGACCCAAAAAAATAGAAAACCGGGAAGATGGAAGATGATTCCTCATTTACCCCTAGTGAGAAAAAAAATCCCAATGCTTCCCCAAACATGCAGCAGCACTTTGTGTTTCCATTTACTCTGAGTGAACCCCAACTGTCCCTGCTGCTGCGTGCTGGGGCCACTGCACAGCCACTGCAGCTCCATCCCACGCGGATGCAGCCGGCCCCGCGGGTCAGCCAGGCTCCGGAGGTGGTTATTTGTCCCTTTCTTCCTGAATTACTTCCTCTAATACCTCATCAGGACGTCCTGAGGCCCCTAAGAAACCATTACGCTTAAGGCCTCTGATCTAATCATTCCTCTCTTCTCCGCTGCTGCTTCAAAGGAGCTGTGGATTTGGGCTGGTTTAGGGTGGTTTGATGCCTGCTGCCTGCCCGTGGCTACACACTGTGTTTGCTTTGCTGCAGAGACACCAGGCTGAAGGAACCTGGCAGTCCACCACAGATACCCACAGTCACGTTCCCTGCTCATTCCTTAAGAAAAAAATAATATTGAGCTAAAACCCAAAACCCAAACTAAATTAATGTGCTACATTTCTGGCAAAGGCTGGACGTGTCAACATTGACACCAATTAAGCTAATGAAACCTTAAAATGTAACAACAGGATGAAATTCATCCCTCAAATGGCACTGAAAACTCTGTTGGACTTGATGCTCGAGGTCTTCATCGCAGCAGGCTCAGAGCCAAACAAGCCAGAGCAGGGGCGTCTTGAGCAGCAGCCTTTGCCCCAGGCTTGGCCATGGGGGAAGGAAGAGAGAGAGGAAACCAGCACTTCACAGCGTTATTTTCACTGCA
Organism: Dromococcyx pavoninus; assembly: GCA_033558185.1. Classification (NCBI taxonomy): domain Eukaryota; kingdom Metazoa; phylum Chordata; class Aves; order Cuculiformes; family Neomorphidae; genus Dromococcyx; species Dromococcyx pavoninus. The sequence continues at coordinate 106,740 of JAUMJL010000861.1, forward strand.
TAGTTTTGCCCAGAGAGCATCCCTCTGCTCAGCCAGGCATGGTAGAAAAGTATTTCTGACTCTGAAGGAGTTGGCTCCTGGCTGCCACCAGCCCTGTGTCCATCCATCCTGCACTGCTCAACCCAACCCCCTGGCTGTTTGGGACCTCAGCAGTGAAGCCTCATCTCAAACCCATTTTGCTACTGGCACATCCCATCTGCAACGAGCACCTTCCCAGTGTTGGCTCTGCTCCTCCTCTGGCAGCAGTGACAGCCTTGTCCTGCTGATCTCAAGCGCTCCCCCTGACCAGACCCTGGACTCAGCCAGCACCCAGTAGGCACTTTCCTTGTTGGGGTTCCACAGCAATATTTCATCATTTTAAAAGACACAATAGGCTTGCTTTGATAGGGTACAGCAGAAAACATTTAAAGTATATGGGGGGTGGCCACCTACAGGGACAAGACGCATTTTGCAGTCTACAATACTTGAAGCTGTGAAGTGCATTTGCTGGCTCCCACACTGGTCAAGGTGAGGCCCGAGCAGCTCCCAGGAATGCACAGTATGCAAAGCAGGGAGGAATGATTCCATCCATCTTTGGACCCTCTTCTTTGGGGGGAAAAACACTAGAAATCTTTTCTAGATCTCCTCCTAGGCCTGACACATCATCCGACAGCACGTCACACTTAACCCAGCGCTCAGAACACTCTTTCACTTTGCTCTTAAAGCATGTAGCAGCTTGAAGTATTTTACTTAACTCCAGTCTTTCATTTGCCTTCTAAATTACTCCATTTAAATCTACCTTAAACAGACCTGTAGTTAAAACTAAAATTTTTGTGGTTAACTGGCTGAATATGGCATCCCAGGAATCCCGGCACCCGCTGCGCCAGGCAATTACCGGAGCCGGGAGCAGCGCCGCTGGGGACCAGCTCTGCCCGGCGCAATGAGATGGCCAGTCCAGGGCTACAAGTCATTAATTGTTTGAGCACCAGCAACATCTTCATCATTAGTAACTCATTAGTGAGTACTGCAGTTGAGAATTTCTCTTTCAACTTTTGTCAGGTCTCACTGCCAGGATGGAGGAGAGAGAGGGAATTTAGCAGAGATTAGCCTTAATATGCATAACACCCAGAGAAAGCCCACTGCACTCATTAGACATTTGGACTCGGAAACAAGTTCCCCATTCTCATCCCACTCCATATGGCTTAAACACAGGTTTATGAAGAAATTATTTGACTGATTAAATCAGATAGCCACCCGGCTTTCTGTATTTACAGATTTTATAACAAGAATAAAATAACAATCCATAGGTGTCAACACTCATTTGCAGGTTTTTAAAAGATCTACGCTACTTCACACAGCCCAGCCCAGCTGGCTTGGCACGAAAAACCAGAGGTGACTGGGTCTATAAGGAAAAACAACACCATCTTTTATTCCTTCCTTTCTGGAACCGATTCCTTCCTTTCTGGAACCGGTGGACAGGCAGGGTGGGCAGCTCCAGGCGCAGGGAGCCCATGAGCCCACACAGAGCACCCGATCTGCAGTTGAAGGCTGGCAAAGTTTTACCTTTACAATTACTGATGGCTTTGACTGACTGGAAAGCAACCAGAGGATTTTAATCTGCGCATATCCAGGCACTTAAAATCCATCGGATGCTACTCAAGTGATGCTATTGCTCCTTAAATGAAAATTCCCCAAGAGATCATATACCTCAGAACTAAAAATTTCATAAAAGTGACCGGTAATGCGTCCTTTTTTTATTCCACTCTTTGAATACCAGATTCTAACTTTTAATAATTGCACACACACACAAATATTACTGCATGCATGCCCTATTAGTTAGCATAATGAACACACGCTCATTTTTAAATTACCCAAACTCTTAAAAACCTTCCTGGACTAAATAGACAATTATTTTTCTGAGAGGTACTAAGAGTCAACAAAAAAATTGGTTCTCGGAAAGTGTATGAAAAAGATTAACACAAAACAAAGGCGGCTGTTTAAAATGGTGACATAAATAGGATTCCGGTTGTCAAGGAGCACACATTTTAAAATGAAATTATACCACATCCTTCTGAATGAAGCTATTATTGGAAGCTAACAAGCTCTATTTAAGAGATAAGCATTTAACAGAGTCAAACGGTTGGGTTTTTTATTCAAATGAATAAAACTGAATATTCATTTGAATAATCTTTTCTGTAAAACAAAAGACAAAGAAGAGGAGAAAATATAAAATAAGAGGCAAACAGATGCCCCCAAATGAGAGGCTCTGAGCCAAGTGCGATCACTATAGCAAGCTGAGACATATTCACGACCTCCAGGTGAAACACCCCTCCTTTGGCACCCGCTCAGAAAAAGGAGTCATTTCACTCTATTCACCCGCTGGGTAACGGCACTGATGGGCACTCAAACCGTGCACGAGGCTCTCTGAGAGCCTGGTGGCAGCAAGCAAGCCAGCGCCTGCAAAGGGAGAAGGTTTGCTTGGCTTGAGGAAAGGGCAGGCGCCTGCACGTGTGCTGAGCTCCAGCTCATGACCAGCAACGACCTGGGCGAGAGAAGGCGGTGGAGGGGGCTGTCCAGTGGAAAAGCTGCTTGGCAGTTACCCTATCAGAAAGCCCAGTAATTCCGTTGAACCTTGCGGGTGGCCCATCAGCATGGGGCAACATGTGCCACCACTCCTCAGGCTCTCTCTGCCTCCAGAAGACAAACCACCCCAGGAGCTGCACCCCTGGGCAGCAGCTCTGCTCCTTCCCAAGTTCACCCAGCCTGGCAGCCCCCCTGTCCAATGCAAGACCAGGCTTTTCCCTTGGGATGCAATTTCAGAGACATACCTGGAGATTTCTCACCCATCACCACAACATCAAATGGCCTTCCTTCCTACCTCTCCAAATGCACATCAGCATGGAGATACTCAGGACATCCAGCAAACCACCCTGGTTAACTTCTGCTCCTCATGACTATGCTCACAGCTGCTTTGCAGCTTCCAGTCATCCCGTCCACAAGGACATGGAGATGCCAAAGCTTCATTTCCGAGGGGTGAGGATGAAGGCTGTGGCTCACAGGCTCTCAAGGAGGACAATAGAAGTGCCACCCAGGGGCAGATCCCCTCTGGTCTGACCTCATTGCCTGAGGTAAACCAAGCAGAAGGTACTCAGTGCCCCTGCAGATTGGATCCTGTTTGGGATGGCTGACTGAAAGAACAGTGCTTTTTTAACATAAAAGGGGATTTTTTTTTTTGCTAGGAAACAGATACAAATGTATGAGTCACAGGGGAGGGAGAATCTGGTGAAAGACATTTCTTAGTGCAAGGCAAGATACTATCAAGTATCTGAATAACCCTGAGTTCCCCTGGAAAGATCTCCGATGTGCCTGCAGATGCCAGCCCAGACGCCTGACGTCCAATGGCACAGGACACATCCTCCAACACACCTTTGTCACAGCAAAAAGCCTCCTTCGATCCAGAGCCTTGTTCAGCCAAGCAAGCTGCCCAGGCCTGCAAGTGGACGGCTGCGTGGAGCAAAGCCAAGCTCAGCTGCAGCACTTTCTGCCACGGTATTCCAGAAATAAGAGAAACATTGTTCAGAAAAAGTGACTGAAACTGTAAAAATATTAAAATAATTTAAAAGAAATTGATAGAAGCCATAAATAATACTAAGAAAGCGTGCTGAAGATACCAAATGCCAGTGCTCCCACGTTCTGCATTTTGTTTTTTTGCACACTTGAACCAACTATATTTCACACCTTTGTTGTCATTTGAGAGGTTTTAAGACAACCTTGGTAAAATACAGCTGAGATGACGACACCATTGCTATGAAATATATCTACTTGCTCTTGCAGGCTGGCAGCAACTATTCCACCACCCGGGTTTTATCTGTGTGCACAGTAATGTGTATTGCAGCTGCATTTGCACAAGCAGAGGACGTCACTCGTCAGTAGAATTACACAAAAGCAGCTTATGGGGTTAAAGGTCTCGCTCTTTCAAGCCTCTGCGAGCATAAAAAACAAGGAAAACCAGGTGATCGCATCCCATGGAAAGGTCAAACCTAGGCTAATTCTGGGGTTAGCTCAAAGAGGGGTCTGATGCAAATAGGACCCCTGCAGCAGCCGGAGCAGTGCCAAAGGTGCTGGTAACTCCATCACCATCTCGCAGCTTGGCACCTGAACCAAACCACCCTCACTGGAGACACGCACACCCCTGCCTAACTTGCAGGCACTGCTGCTCTGTGATGGGGCTCTGCAGCCATCAGAAAGATGCTCTCGTGGATGAAGACACCAGAATGAGAGCCAGAGGAGCCTGTATCAACAGCCAGGCTATCTCGGGATCACCTGCTGAGGTGGAGCAAGTAAATTCAACTCATCTGCATCTGCAGTGCTCTTCTTCCCCCAAGCTATATCTGTATTGTCTGGATAGGCTGTAGGGTCTTTGCAGCTGGGACTGCCTCACTCTGCATTCATGGCATCCTGAGAGCTCCATCAGGGGTTCTGGGAAGTAAGCAATCACCAAGGCTCTTTTATTGCTGCACAATAATCCCAAAGACCAAGAGCAGGAGACAAGAGCACAGAGAGAAAAAGGGAAGAGATTTACATGGTCCACATCATACCAATCAGTGATGCAGGCTCTGCTTAAATCTCACTCCTGCTGCTAGACAAGAATAACCCGACAGTCACCTGCTGGTGCTCAGGTTAGTGCAGGATCAATCTCCCCTTACAGATGTAATGTGCTCCTGAGGCACCATCCTGCTCCAAACCCCAATCCAGGTGGCACGGCGCAGCCCCGAATCCTCGGGTGTCTGTGGTCTGATGGATGGGAATATCCAGCTGCAGCACCCAGCATCATAATGAGGAAATATTAGCTCAGGCTGCAACCTCCTTCTGCATCAGGTCCCAGTACCCAATGTGCTCATTCGTGTTTGCTCATATCTTGTCTTCTCCCCGTGTTTAAGTTACTTAAGCTTTCAAAGAGAGGACCGTCCAGTCCTGCTGTGGCATTATTTATGCACCTGCTTTCTTGCTTATACCAATAGTTTTGGCAGCCAGACCTGTAAACTGTAATAAAACGCCTTTCAAAAAGTAAAAAAAATAAAGATGAAGAAATATGACCAGACAAGCCAGGCATAATAACATTAAAGCCCGTGTCAATTAATTTTTCCTCTTCTTGATAAACGAGCCCCATTCCATCCATTAATAATGAGGGAAGAAACAAGAAAAGTTGACACTAGTTTAATTTATTTTCTCAACTTGCCTGGTCATATTTCTCCGTGTTGCAAAGGTTTCTGGTGCTGCTGGGAATTGCAAGTGGCTCCCACACAGTCGATGCATAGATTGGTGTGAATCAATACCGCTCTGCTTTATTCACACATCCCTTATAATCAGAAGGGAAAAAGTTACTAAGTAAGCTACCATGCATCCCAGACTGCCATGCCACCTAATAATAATAGTAATAATAATAATAATGATGATGATACTACTACTAATAAAAACCTAGAGGGGAGGGGCAGAGACGGGGACATAAAACCCAGTCCTGTAATCACTGTCACCAGATCTCGTTTTACAGACAAACAGAATGAACCAAGCAGAGGGGCTGGGACATTTTAATTGCTCAGACAGCAAACCATGGATGTTTGTAACTTCTTGCTGTCTGCAAAGGTAATTCAAGTCATTACCCTGGGAGGATGGGAATGGGGACCTGCAGGTTTCATCCTGCCTCTGGGAAAAGCCATTCGTTTGTTAGTGCCAGAACCCAACAGCCAGGACTCAAAACCTCATCCCTGACTCTTAACACCTTCTTATGCTGTGTCCTTGGAGAAACTGCTTAAATCTTCCTCGTGGTGTAGGTCCCACGTTTCTTCCCTCTGCCTTTCTAGTCCCTTCCTCAAAGGTTTCATCAGCTGCACTGCAACATGGCTTGTTAAAGCTCAAAATCGTCTGGGACAAAAGCTGCCAATTGTACCTCGTTATTTTCTGTTATTCCAATTTCCTGTGCTGCAAACACACAGAAGGAGAGGTTTTGGTTTCCAAAGAAGCAACTCTCTCCTGATTCACAGAATGCAACCTGAGTCTGAGACACATACTTCTCAGGTTTTACCTCCTTACCTCTAAGGAGGTGTTGGCTGGGAAGAGCGATGACCACACCTGAAGGTACCTCCTGCTCTATGGAGAACAAGATCTCACCCCACTCTCATGGTAACCGGACCAGGAGAAGGATGCATCAAGAGATGGAAGGGGAAAGAGAAGGTTAACACATCCAGTCTAGGATAGAAAATATCATCCTAATTTACCTGTAAAGTGTGCTCTCTAGCAGTGCTTCTGTGAATGACACTCATCAAGACAGATGATTAGCCTGCACATTCATTTAATGTTTATGTGCATCTTGGGTTGGGTATGGAAAATAGTCAGGTTCTGGGGGCAGACGCAGGCAGGTATTACTGCTGGGTAAAGTGTCAATATCTACTCCATGACATGAGAGTAAATTCTCAAAACTAAATCAGCAGACAACTGCCTTAGATCAAAATCTCCACGCAAGGTGCTGGCGTTTCAATGCCAGCGCGGCAGGAGAGCAAAGAGCTGAGGTCAGCTGCGCAGCTGGATAAAGGGCACCAGCAAGATATTCCTTTGCTTTTGTTCTGGAAGGCTGCAAGACTCGGGCTCCTTGCTCTGTCCTCCCAGACTGCGTGACATTTGCAAAGGGAGCATCGTTTGAAAAACAAAGGCACCTTAGGATGACCAGCTGCTGGGCCATGTAGCAGCCTGCCCCTCTGAACTGGTAAAAATCCACCCAAACTGGACTTGGGGAATGATTTTGCTTGATGGGAGGATGAAAGGACTTGTCCCTTTCTCAAACGATCCATTTTGACCAAGGATTTCCAGGCTGAGGGGCTGTGCAGACAGAGCCAGGACGCAGGTCCTGGTCGCACAGGGCACCAGCACCAGGAAGGGGAACCCCACCGCGTGTCACAGACGTTAATGTAAGCAGTACCTGAACTTTTCATAATAAATTTTTGATAATAACAAATCTTCATTAAAATTTTATTCTATTAATGTTCTGAAATCAAACTGATGCGCTGAGTACATAATGACTGCGACGCACACTACACGGCAACTTACTAAATGCCAGTTCTATCATATTCTTAATTAACAGAAACCATTAATGCATTCACAGATCATTTAGAAGCATTAGCATTGACCTAAGAAAAATTGCGTTTATGTGTGATACACTTACGTCTGCATTTCTTTGCATCTGAATTTTCTACACAGGAGGCCCCAAAGTTTGTTCCTGACTCAGCTTCTCCCTGTTGGAGACATCGTGTCTCAACGGGCGCATTTTTGTCAGCAGCTCGAGAATTAATGCACGGGGCTGAAACATGAGACACTGCAGGAGAAAGTTATATCAGGCAGCGTTTGCCTTTCCATCAGTATTTAACTCCAGCTCCTCAGTCGTGCTGGGAGCAGACCCACCCGTGCCCCTCATAGCTTTGCACTGCTCCTCTCGGTTCAGGTACCGATTTCCCAGCTCTCCAACCAGTCAGTTACTACAAAAGTGATGGGAATGCAGCTGGGCGGATGAAGCGTGGCATAAATGAACAGACTTCTTTTTTGCTATTAAAGAAGAAAACCCCAAATGCTTGTAAAATCCAATACAACCAGAAGGGGAACTTCATGCTTTAAGCAAATGCTTCTCTCTGTTTGTTAGCAAGACCTGCAGCACACAAAGCGAGAGAGAATTCCGAACTCTAATTTCCATCCTCCATATGAGCACCCTGCAGCCCCTCACTGTGCCACGAGGCAGGCCAAAAACATTTATACCTATTCTGTCTCTGCTCCCCACCTCTCCTACAGCCAGAGAGTGCAGATCTGCCTGCAGGGAGCCAGTGTGGATCCCAGTCCCCTGCCCCTGCTGCCCCAAGGGCCGTCACTCCTTGGGTACCTGTTAACCCAGTTAGGTTCTCTCATCACAAATGAAAGCTGCTCTTAATGCGCCTGCTGTAGCCATTGCTCGCCGAGTGCAAAGTCCTGCCATATTTATCTGTTTGCCCAGAGGCGTCGAATACTCTCTGCCTGTCAATTTTTCCACAGTTTATTACCAAATTTCTAAAATATTACATTTTTTATTATATCCAAATTCACTTTATTGCATTTGACAATACAGATAATCACATACCATATGCTCTAATGTTTTGAAACCAATGCATGTTGACAGCAGTTTTTATTCATGATGCATAATTCTATCCAGGGCTGACAAAGGCGGTGCAGCAGCGAGCCTGGTGTTACAGTTTTGTTGTTGGGGGGATCCTTTTTTCCATTTCCTTTTCTTCATCTTAACAACAGATTCACAATACTTGGAGGAAAAATGCTTTGCTTTCAGTAGAAATAGGAAATTGGCTGAAAAGATGGGCTTATCAAAGAGATGTCTTCGAAATATTAATAACAGGTGGGGGTTGGTTATTGTAATTACTTGCATGTGAAACCTGCTGGTGATGGGGTTAGGGAAGCATGACGGCTCATCTGCAAGCAAGCAGAGGCTGGGGCAGCACGGTGGGCATGAAGCTGGACGCCTGCTCCTGCACACCTCCCTGCCTGGCTCTGGTCACTCCTCTCTGAAACCAGCTCCTTTTCCCAAGGAAGACTGTGGGAAGGAAAATGTTCATCCCTAGCATGAGGGTCCCCACATGAAGCAGACGCCTGGGCAAGTGCTACCTGAAACACTTCTAAAGCCACAGGTTCTCTGACACAACAAACCCACAGGGAAAAGCCCTACAGCCTTAATTTAAACTTCATTGATTTGAACAAGATGTGAAATTAAACATATGTTGAAGAGCTTTCCTGAACAGAGCCCTCCATTCCTATCACTTCCTGCCCTTCCTTGAAGTGATGCTCACGAAAAACCACAGCAAGCAGAGCAGAAGTGAGGAGCTGGAGAACCCCCCACCCTCTGCCCTGCCTGTGCACATCCCCACCTCCAGAAGCAGCCAGGCTGAAGGGCCACCAGGCTGAGCAAACGTGCGGTTCCTGGTTTGCTGGAGAAGGAAAAACCCAAGCAAACCCCAACTCCCAACCACAGCGTTCAGGCAATAGATTCAACAACTTGAAAGATGGCAACACTGCGCAAACCAAACAGGACGCTATGTCTAAATTAAGCTGTAATGACCTGCTCTGAGGTCTTTATTAGCCAGGTAATGATCATTTAAGAGGAGGTTACTATCTTGAGCCAAGGGCACCTAATACCATTACTGAACTTGTTAAAACCTGCCAAGCAAGTCATTATTTCTAACATTATTTCTTTTTGTCTTAACACAGCTTTCTACCTTTCCCCTTGTGGTGCTCAGCCATAAATCACGTGAGGTTGTGATCACGCAGACTCAGTCGCCCTTCCCCAGGAGGCTGAATTTAGCTCCTGCTCACCACGAGTAGGCTGAATGTGAGACAAACACCCCACAAAAACAGAAAGCATGCTTTGAAAAACTCTGACCTCAAAAGGCCAGCAGAGACAGAAGAAGCATACAGCAGGTAGTGGTCTGCACAGCCTCGTGGCCCCCAAGAGTCAGTGGGCCTTTGAAAGTCATTTGCATCTGATGAGATGTCACTTGGTGCTGCACACGATTCCCGTGCTGCATGGACCACTGGCATCTTGGCTGTCAAGAGAGAAGCTTAAACAACACTCAAGCCCTTACAGATTTTGGGGATGGTGAGATAAAGAGCAGCTTCAGAGCTCATGTGGGAGCCTGGGTAAGCTCACCTCAGGACAACCTGCCCAGTGAGAGGACACTGCTTGGACCTAACACTTCTCCAGACCATGAGCTATCAGGCAGTGAGGCTGCAGCGAGGCCAAGGGCAGATCTACTGCTGGCTTTGAGAAGGACAGGATGTTGAGTTGTTTTCCTACTTGCCCCAGTTACGCTTCTCAGGAAAACAGTTACTTAATCCCCTTCGCCCCCCTTATCCATCTCCGGTCCTACAGAGGCTCATATAAGGAAGAGAAAAAAAAGAAAATACAAGCTAAATCTCAAAGCAAGCAGGCAGCTGCTCCACAACTTCACATAAACTTCACCACGTGCCTGCACACATCTTACCTTGCCAAGCGCAAAGCAGGGGCTCACAGGCTGATCCCTGCCACCCACAGACACACTGGACCTGCCCCAGGAATTGTCCCCAGCTCTGTGGGCTCTGCAGAGCGAGGGAGAGGATCCGGCACCCAGATCCTGGCGACCCTGGCTGGAAATGAGTCGAAGGCGGATGCATTTTACAGTAACCCGGCGTGGACGATATTATGAATGACACCAGCAAGCTGCCAGCTCAGGAACTCATTACTGTCAAGGTACAACGTGGCTGGCTGCCAGGCCCCCAGCTTTCACACTCGCTATGCCAGAACATCCACACACAATTTAATTGCATTATAATTTCAAAAGTGCTTTTCAAACTGGAAAAAGGCATTCACTGATTAACCAGCGAAGAGCAAAATTGTTTATGAAATTGAATACAAAAAGCTACAGAAATGTAATTGGGTCGTTCTAGCACCTAATTTTCAAGCCATTTTCCCACTTATTTAATCACGAGATACAAAAGGAACTAGTGAATTGACTTCATACTAATTAGATTACTCCCCGCGATACTCCAGGCCTATATTCCAACTGGTTGATAGTGCTGCTTTTAAAATGAAACAAAAAATGTAGCAACAGCTTGTCTGGGGCCATAATGCATTTGTTTCCCATCAACCTTCTCCTACCAGAGGGCCATAAAATCCAGGCCCAATTCCCCTACCCTGTGCAGAAATCCCTAACTTTCCTGGAAAGGCATGAGGAATGTTTGCCTAACAACTGTGGCGCAGGGTGGAGATTTGGATGAGAGCCCAGGGTTCCCCATCACGCTGAGCATCACTAGCATCCCCGGGCTCATCCTGCAGGCAGAGAGAGCTCGCAGCGGGCAGCAGCAGCAAGTGAAAACGTTGCAGATGATGGAGGAGTTGCCTGGGATACACAGTCCTCTCCAGGGATTGACATGTGGGTTGCCGGGGCAGGGAAAGGCTGGTGAAGAGTGGTTCTGCTACCACTTGTTAGGTTGCTTCCTCCAATGAGTGCAGAAAAACCCCAACACACAGAGTGGAAATCTGGATCTGCCCCAGGGGTAGAAATGTCCCTTCTAAAGCCCATCACAGAATTACTGCTGAGGATATTTAAGTTGTTTCAAAAATGCAGTGCAAAGTCATCTCTTGGTAGGAAGTGCTAGAAAAGTTGTTGGTAGCAAACTGAGGGAGCGATAGGCGAAGCTGTACGCAAAGGCTGGTTTTCATGCCATCCCCTCTCCATCCCAATCATGCAACGATCAGCCTGGATGGGAAGAGCCCAGCCGCACAGCACCACACTGCACAGCCCTGCCAGAAGCCAGGCAGAAACCAGCTTCAGGAAAAGGAGCCAGGGCAGAGCTGGGGCCTGACGGACTCGTGCATGAACTGTACCATGCCTCAACTTCATGGTCACCTTTTTAGGGCAGCTACACACTTCCCCAAGTTTCAGCAAGGTAAAAGCCATAGTCCCTTAATTTTATTTTAAATCAAGCCACTAAATTAAAACAGGAGGTTTTACTGAGCCTCTGGGTTTAATAAAGGCCACTAATTCTAGTACGTAAAGCCTTCCAATACTGAAAGTGGGCTACAGGAAAGCTGGGGAGGGGCTCTTTATCAGGGAGTGCAGGGATAGGATTAGGAAGAATGGTTTTAAGCTGAAAGAGGGAAGATTTAGATTAGATATTAGGAAGAAATCTTTTCCTGTGAGGTTGGTGAGGCCCTGGCACAGGTTGCCCAGAGAAGTGGTGGCTGCCCCATCCCTGGAGGTGTTCAAGGCAAGGTTGGATGGGGCTTTGAGCACCAGTGAGAGGTGTCCCGGCCATGGCAGGCAGGTTGGAACTCCATGAGCTTTAAGGTCCCTTCCAACCCAAACCATTCTATGATTCTATAACTTTGAAGATACATCTATGCACACACACTCCTTCTCAGCACTTGCAGAAGTTTCTTTAACGCTGGCCAAGACTCACTCCGCACCTGATAAAATCTGCTCACAGCTTTCCCACTAATTTTACATTTTATTAGGTGCAACATAATTGATTATATAATCAAATGTAGAATGTACATTATCAAGATATTGTAGCACTTCACAGGCCATTTAATCAGCATATCTGGGACTGTGCCAAAATGAATTAGCTTGCATTAAATTTCAAGTACATATTATTGGTTGTATTTGTCTCCATGTTTAAGCAGGCACTTGCTCTTACAAAAGAAATCTGAAATCCTTCAATTATAGAAATAGATTATTAAAAAAATGGAAGTATACTTTCCTAGAGTTGATTCTTCCGCAACAACGTGCCCAGAAAATCTCAATCCTTTCCAGACTGTCACTGTGATTGACCAAGGGACCAGAAGTTTTCAGTATTTATCAACTTTGCAAAAGCAGAGCATAAAACTGTGAAGTGCCTTTGTATCTTAAGGATGCAATTAGCAAATGCAGCAAAACCAGAGGCTCTGTTTGCGATGAAAGAAGAGAAAACCAGAGCACCCACAGTGCTGCACACTTGCTGTGAACTTGCAAAGGGTTTTGCACCCATGCCCATTCACATACCCAGTGGGACACCCTGGGAGCTGTGCTACCCTCAGCGTGCCTTCCAGGGAGAAAGATGCTGCCATCCCTTCCTCACCCCTTAGGAACAGGGCTGGAGGCAGAGCTTGGGTAGATGGAGACCTCCCACCTTTGTCTGTCCCCCCCTTAGACCCTTTGGTTGGGCTCCATGGAGTGCCAGGGCTGACCATCCTCAATGGCGCACACGAGCCACATGTCTCCATGTGGGACCCCAAGAGACGTACCTGGGGTCCCTGGGACTGCCCCAGGTGAGAAGAGCCCTTCCCACTGCGCCAGCCCTTGCTCCAGTGGCGGTGTGAAGGACCCCTCCAGGGACTGGTTGGAGGGAGGATGATGGGTGCCCACCTTCAGTGGGAGCATTTGCTGGTGTCCCACAGGGAGGCCGGGAAGGGCAGAATCCCAGCTTGTCCCCACCAAGGCCCATTTGTGCCACATGTCAGCAGCGGTCCAGTTTCGGCTCCTTCTCCAGATAATGTGCCAACAAAGTGCTCTGGTAAATCAGTGTCCCCTGGGGCCACTGCTCACCATCACTCCTGCAAGCCAACGCCAGCCCACCCTGGCAGCCCCTGCTCTGTTCCTGTCTCCTTGGAGATGACCAGTCCCTCCAGACAGAAAATGGCATTTTCAAAGACAGGGATTTCTGCTCGATTTCAGGAAGTGGAGAAGAAGCACGAGGCAGCTCCGTGGCAAAGGAACGAAGCTAAAACGCACCACCGGCACTGCTCCTCTCTGACGCCACCAGCCAAACACAGAACCTGTTCCTTGTTCCTGCCTCTGAAATTTAATTACCACTGCTGGAGAGTTGAGGGGCGCAGCAGCTGCCAGAGGCACCCCGAGAGAAATGACGTGTCTACAGAATTGACTTCGCAGGGGGAAATCTTTCAAGCAGCTGAGAGGCTGCGCTCAAGGTGACTCCTGCCTACCTGGTTACTGCAGCAGCATCACGACAGCCCAGGGTTGGGGGAGACAGAGCCACCACATCGGGCGGGCGCCCTCCCCCAAAGTACTGGCATCTCACAGGTTGCCCTCGGGCTCATCGGCTGCCAGCAGAGGTTACCAAGTCCTCGATTCCAAACTGCAGAAGAGGCAATGCAAAGCAAAGAGCACTTTGCTGTGTACATGCAGGTGGCATCTTTCCTCTCATTAACACACAAGCATCACCTAAGATAGATGGGAAGGCGAAATGCCACACTGGGTGTGCTCTGAAATTGGGATATGGTGGTACAGCCAGGAGCTATTGCTGCAGTACCTAGGCAGAGTGCCCAGCCAAGGCTGCGTTCTGGTGGAGATGTCCCCATCCCTACTGGTCCTGCTGGCAGAAGACAAGAAAGACAACATGTGATGGGTACAGCCTCAACGTCACAGTCTGGAACAACTCAGCATCACCGCCTGGAACAGCTCAGCGCTCCTCCCAACCACCACAGGAGCTGCCAACACAAAGCTCACGTGAACGTACACATGAGGACACGTTTCTACAGGCTGCACCTCCGCACAGGGACCCGCACTGCAAAGAGTCCCCAATCTTCATTAATCTGTTTTTCACAGCTGTGGTATTTGCATCTCACTTCCAAGTCAAATGTTTCTGCATGCAAAATCCAATGGAATACTCAGCGATACGCTTTCTTCCAGGTCTGCATGGACATTTTACCCACCCTGAGTTGAATCCCAAAGTGCTGCAAGCCCTGGCTGGGAAGGAGAGCGTGAACTCTCCGTTGCCCTGCTGACTCTACATATTGTAATGCAAAGGAATAAAGAATTAGGCACCAAACAACAAAAACTATTCACGGAATTGAAATAAATGCTGACTGGGGTCAAGGGAAATATCAGCAAGAATGAGAAGCTTAGCCTCAGGTTAAAATAATACCTCTGAGCCGTGCGGTATGACCCCTCCAGGCTATAGCTTCAGGCAGCACACAACATTCTTGGACATTATTAATATCCTTGGCCAGGGCTCCATCCTTGCTGCTCAGGCACCGTATCAGGATTTGCCTAAGCAAACAACACACTACTGTGAGAAAGAGTGTCTGGCTATGACAGATGCTCCAAATATATGCACCATTTGTTTCTCTGGATACACATGTAAAGAGCAAAGTATTTGCTGAGCTATTCCTGGAAACCGGCTCCCACCACCGGGGAGAGGTCACGTGAGGGGGTGCAAGAGACAGCCTCAAACAGTCCTCCAGATGCTGAGATACCCAAGTTTTTCCCCTGTGCGCACGGGTTAAAGCCCAAAAAAAATTAAGTCCAGCCCCTCTGGTGTGCTGTTCCCAGGAAAGCTCTGCTCAGAAGAAAGAGCAGAGAGGGGGGGATCGCCCTCTTTTAATACAAGCTCAAAGTCTGCGTTTTTGTTCAAGACCACAGGCAAAGACAGATAACATCAGTTCCTTCAGTACATAAATGCTTATCAGAGCGAACAGGTTCAGGTTTAGCATGCACTTCAAGCAAATGATGAATTACATTAAGATAATCACTTTCTTACGTATATATTTAGAGTTGGGATATGGGGCAAAAGCCCTCATCAATTACATTAATGCCATTTAGAA
The DNA here is from genome assembly GCA_033558185.1 of Dromococcyx pavoninus. NCBI lineage: Eukaryota > Metazoa > Chordata > Aves > Cuculiformes > Neomorphidae > Dromococcyx > Dromococcyx pavoninus. The sequence goes on from JAUMJL010000861.1 coordinate 121,882, forward strand.
ATTCATGTCAGCTTTTACTTGACAACTTGAGAATCGCCTGTAGATTTAACTGATAGGGCCCCATCCCAAAGGCACCTCTAGTGTGGAAGCAAGCACGGGGTGGCTGTGTGGAGGGTGCCTTTCCTCCTGGCTGTTGGCGAGCGCGCCGAGTGACGTTTCATTACTCTGCCGCGCCGAAAGCAGCGGCATCTCTGTGGGGTGACAATCTGTCGAGAGCCGAGACGCACGTAAATCCCACTGAATTGGCGGCACTCGCGGTGTCTGTAGAGCAGGCAGGGCTGCTCCTCAGGACTCAAATGAACAATGCTCACCTGTTTACTCCTCCGAGCACTGGCAACCTTATTTTTCCCTTTTCCCTTGGCAATGTCTGTATCAAAAGGAGACAGATTTGTCTGAAAGACCCTGCGGTCAATTTGCAGGGCCCTTTATCACAGAGAGCCGGGCTTTGATTTCAATGGCACTACACTTTTTTTTTAAGGTACTATATAAAGAAGAAATCTTCAATCACTGCATATAGACTCTTTTCTTTCCCAGTAAGCCAGATGGAACCTGCTGTGGAAATGCACAGTTTACAAGTGGAATGCAGGCAAGCAAAGCGCTGTGACAAGCACCTCACATCTGAAGAAAAACAAAGGCCACATAACAAGACCCTCCAAAAGAACTGGCAAATAAATAAAAATATTACACAGCACACGCACTCACAGACTATAAACGCTGCATATTCCTCGAGGTCAGAAAACGTACTCTTCTGCCAAGTCAATGCAGCCCGAACACAAATTCACTCTCATGTTTTGGGGGTTTAGTTTGTTTTTTCATTTTAAGAATGTTGCAAACCAAAGATGTTTCTGCAAGCACCTGCTGCCACATGCGCCTGAGGCTTCTCTCAGCTCCCCTAACCAGAGGCAGAGAACTGCGGGAGCCTTTATACTCATGAGAACTTGAGGATGCAGTGCCTTCACCTGTGCCTGTTCCTGCCTTTCCACAGGAACCCCCTCCCCTGGCCAGTAGCTCTCAGGGCCCATCCAGCTCCTGCTGTGGTCCCCAAGGCTGCTGCCCATTGGACACTTCCTGCACACCTCTAAGCCACCTTCAGAAGTGCTCATGCTCTGTACCTTCTCGTTGCTGGGCTGGCAGGGATTTCTGCAAGCTTTCCATGCACCAGATCCACTTCTAGCCCTCCTCGCTGCTGGATGAGGGCACAGAATGTGTTGCAAGGAGCTTCCCTTAGCATTATCTCACGCAGCACAGGATCCCAGCCACGCACTGCTGGTGGCCATCGCAGCATCTCCTCATTAACACCACACACACTCTCAAACCCAGCATCCATCCAAAGCTCCACACTCTTCTTCTGAAACAGGGCACACAGCTTTGTTTTACAGTCACAGTTCCAGATAGTCAGGAACTTTCAGGTTTTGTATGCGTCCAGTGGGCAGAACTGGCAGTGGCCATTGAAATAGAGACACACAAATTTTAATACGGTATATATATTTTTTTCTATAGCCAACACACTTACCCTGACGTCTGTTCTCACACAAAACTCAGCACCAATACCTGACACTAAGGAAAGCTCAGTTCACACACAGAACACAACTCTGGTTTTACTCCTCTATTCATCCCCTTCAGCCTTCCCCACTTCCTGTCTCCATAGATGGGAAATTGCATCGTGGAGGAGCCGAGCGTGAGGCTTCAGGTCCCAGTGGGTGCAGTCAACGTATGAGCAGCGACTGCGCACGTCCGACCAGATTGCAATCACATCCCAGTGACCTGACACAAGCCCAATGCTGTGATCTTTGCCTAACCCGATCTGTGCTCTATTAAATTCTGGATGCTTTCTGTTTTTTCAGCCGTCTGTCTCGCAGAAAGAGCACGGATAGAGTAAACACACATAACTTCAGCTTTGCTGGAGAACACAAGGAATCCTTTCTTGGTGTTATCAATCTCCTGTTGAAGTGACCAGAGAAAACACCCAACACATCCTAATCATTTTTTCCACTGTTGGAAGCCAGGTATAAAAAAAAGCCAAGAGCGTATTTTGGGAGCACCATTGGAAAGATCCCATTGTTCTTTGCCGCATCAATAAAAGCAGTTTTGCTGTTTAATAGCATAAAGTGTTGAAGAACCAGATGCAACAAAGGAGCAGAACCACCCTGGGAAAGAAAACTTTTAATAGGGACCATGCAGAGCCGAACAGATCTATAAAACGGATCTGTTGGTGACGGAAAAGGGAAACAAGACTCAGACCAAATCCAAAGCCTTTTGCTAATAATCATGGCTATAGTTTCACTATGCTTTCTAATGCTCCTTAGATACAGTCGATGCTTTCCTTCCTCTACAGCTGCTTTTTGAGACCACGCACAGAATGAAGAGGCAGAAGAGAGGTGCTTTCTTTGCTGAGCATCCGTCCTCAAATAATCACAATTTTGTCATCACTGCGTGCCCTACTGCTCTCTTTTGATTGCTGGGGCAGGTACAGCCAAGCCATTCCCTGCTGTGCATGGTTCCCTTGAAATCTGTTGCCCTCCTCTCCCCTGTCCCGATTCAAGCACAAGCACCTTCCTGAGAATGGCTGCTCTGCTCAGTCCTGGGATGTTGGGGAATGGATTGCTGGAGGATGGGCCAAGCAAACACCACGGACTGACAGGTTTCTGCCAAAGTTCCCCCGAGCAGAGCGGGCCATGCTGCTTTTTCATCTGCCACCTTCTGAGGTGACCTTCTCTGGCAGCTTCCCTCCCATTCAAATTCATCCAAGCCCAGTTCCCAGGTGCATATGCCCAGCAGTGAATTATTAAAAGCTGCCTTCTACTCCTTGCATTTTTGGTGACATTGTTTTATGGATTTCCCTTTGTTCAAACCATTGGGGAAAACATTTAAATCTTTACCTTTAAAAAGAAAAGCGCCACGAACAGAAGTCACAGGCAAAGGAAAAGGTGAACTAATTACACACCAGAGCGTTCCCTGAAGTGTTTTCACAGCCTGGGCGCTACCAGCCCAGACCTTAAGCTGCATTTCTCCCCTTGTGCTCATAACCAGCCCACCGGACTCCGCTCTCACCCGCAGCGGGAGCAAACACCTATGAGCAGCCAAGACCACGCAGACCAAGCACGATTCTCTGGTGTGCAGAAGGCTCCTGACCTGAAGATGTGCCTGACTCCAGAAAGGTGTGGGGAGAGGCACTCCCAGTACTGCTGTGCCCTCAGAGTGGTTCATATTAGAATACTCTTTGCTTCCTGGCTTTCAAAACAGACAAAGAAATTGCCTTCAGAGAAGCAGTGTTTATACGATGACCTTTTCCTGTTGTGTCTGCAGGCACTCGAGAACAAAGCTGTGGCAGAAGCTCACCGTGACTCCTGGGCGATGGGAGATGAGCGCATTTAATCACAGCGAGGGAAGCTGGGCAGCAGGCTCAGGGTCTGAGTGTTTTTCCATTGGTGTTATTTTGCTGAGATATTCACCCAGTGCTGAGGACTGGAAACCCACCGTAATGGCTCAGCTCGACATCCTCTCCATGTTTCACATTAGGCTCAGAGTGTTTGTGGCACTCGGAGCTTTTAAGTGCTGCTCCCTTGGCGAGTTCAAATCCCATTTTGTAAAGGGTAAAGCAATCGGCGGGGTGCAGGGAGCTGTGTGTGCTCACAGAGAATGGAACTGCTCACGATGCAGTCCGAGCAATGCCCTGGTCAGGTTTCAAGCAGACAGCTCCCCTACGCAGAATCACACTTGCTCAAGGATTTATTGTGTCAGAGGAGGGCATTGCCAGGACAAGGGCTTCTGCAGACCAAGTCCTTGCCGATTCCCACTCTTGGGCTGCAGCTGAGCACAGCTTCTGCTGCTGCTTGAGCAATAGCAGCTACTGAGCTCAGACATCCCTGTCTCCAAATTCTCCTCCACAAACCTAGTCATATGCCAACCTGAGATGAAACCAGGAAACTTTTGGGGCATAGCATATACAAAAGCTGCCTGTTTTACTATCAGTAAAGGCTGACCATTCCTAGAAGGTTATTCAATGGCAGGGGAGAGGTGGGAAGCCCTGGAGGAGCCTGTCCCGAGGGCAGGACAAGAGTCAAACAACCAGAGGACTGAGCCACCAACCCCTCATCCTGTCCATCCACTGAGCCCCTGCACAACCTTGCAGAAATTCCCGCTCCGCAGACCCTTCATTTCCCCACCCAGAAAGGGAGGAGTTGCTATTTGTAAAGCAATTGGGATGAAAGGACCTACAGTACATAGGGAGGGAAAAAAAGAAAACCCAACAAACTAAGAAAAGCCTTGCAGCTCTGCGAGGCACAGGACAAAAGCCTTCTTGCCAGTCAATGGGAACAGACTATTTATAGCTGAGGATCATTAACTGTATTAAAAAAGTTTGATGTTCTCTAACAATCTATGTCATTTTAAAACGCCGGCCTTCCCCCTGACGGCTGGCTGATAACTGGAGCAGCAGTGCTGAATAGAGGTAATTATACACTAGTTCAATAGGCTGAGCCCGCAACTGCACTGAGCCCCGCTCTGAATGCGAGCATGTCCTTTCCCCAGGGCTCTTATTTAAATATTATGCCAGCTCCCACAGCCTGCCACGGGAAGAATACTGCTATGTATACCCTCATAAAACTGCATAATTATGAATAATGCCTTGGTTTTTAGTAAAATAAATCACCGCACACCAAAAAAGTGCTTATTCCAATCTAGTGCTGGAAGAGATTAAAATGCCAAGTGAAGTGAAGCATCCTTCTTCTGAAACACCAGTGCTCACCGTTATTTATTTCTTTCTGTTGGCCACACCAGCTATCTGGCTGTGGAGCAGGGGTAGGGCTGGCAGGACCATCAAAATGCCTGCTCCCCCCCACTGTTAGCGGGAGGACTTGGACCAGAGGTGCTGAGCATTATCCAGAACAGCAGTTCCTAGACTCCTCCGTTAACAACCCCCAGACACACTACTCCGGCCCCGATCAAGACATTAACAACCAGGCACATTTGATTCTCATCCAGCTCAAAGTTTATCAGCTTGTAGAAAATGTACAAGCGAGAAACCACAGATAATGCTTTGCCGATTGTTATCGCCAAGAATATAAAGCTCTTGTGTTATGACACATTGAACATATGGTTTTAAAGACTTAATGTTTTGATCCACTACACGATGCCATTGTCATTTCAGCCTGGCAAGGCTGACAACCGCCTGACACCACATATCACCCACACTAGGATGCACACTTTACCCTTTGCCAGAGAGTGGAGGACCCAGAAACAATGCAGCTGCCACAGAGGTTTCTGCACAGCTACAGCTCCAGCCAGGTGTGCTCAAGGCAAGTGCTAAATTCATCCCCTTCAGTGGGCTGTGTGACAGAGGAAACCGGTATAAAAAAAGAAGCTATTGACTGTTTTGACTATTTCAAGCCCAGCTGATGCCATCTCCATTCTGCCAGACCCTACTTAATCCCATGAGCTGCCCTCACAGCCCCATCAATCCCCACACTCAGCAAGGCTGCAGAAACATGTTGACCCAGCAGAGCCAGTGGCACCAACTCCCTGCCAGCCCGTGTCATGATGCTCCCACCATCGCCAACCTGAATCCGACCGATGGGAAGCAGTTGCCATCCGGACACTGGTTGGAAGCTGGTGCCAAATATAGGCCACAAAGCTGGGTTTTAAATGGGTGCCACACACATCACAGGCAAAGAAGTAATTGGCAACCTTGCCAGAAGCCGAAGGAAAGGAGCTGGAGACAGAATAGGCAGGAAGGCCTTCCTATGAAAGCATACAGGTCCCTTATAGTCAAGGTATCCTCTCCTCCGCATGGAGGACAGGTCATGGCGAAGGCAGACGCTGCTGGAGGCTCACAGCCTGGCTGCGAGGATGATGAAATGAGCTCTTTGGTGTTTTGGCTGCCAGTCTAGAATCCTTCACTGGTACTAATTTTCTTGCACCGTTTTGGAAGACCTTTGCTTTTGATGGAAATCACCTTTCCCATCTGACCATCACATTGCTTCTCCTCATTGAACACAACCTGGCACCCACACATTGCTAAGCCCTTTAAGGAGCTCCAGGTAGGTGACAAAAGGTGAGTGAGTGCATCGCTACCTGTCACACAGCACAGAGAGGCAAACTGAGGCATGGAGCTGCAAGGGCATTTGCCACAGGCACCAACTGAACCAGCAGCAAAGCTGAAGCCAGACCCTCACGTGAGCTCCCTTTACGCTGCCTGAGGCAGAAGCTCAGAGGAGATGAGCATACCAGGGATCTGGCCATGAGCATTACACAGTAACTCATTAACTGGCTGCATTTTGATTTAAAAATGTCTGAACTTGGCTACTAGGAACTTGCAGGGCACAAAAAAATGTGGAAACCACAAGCAATGACCTCAACTCCCAGCAAACTGAGCCCAAGACCCAGCACATAATGATGCTCCTTGCCCTTGGACCTCAGTACAAGCTTTAGGCTTTGATCTGTGCCATGTCTTTGGCTGAGAAAAACTGAGATTTTCCACCAAAGCAGCAGAGGCAGCTACAGACACACCAGAAGCCTGGCTGGCGGCAGCGGGCACACCACCGGGGCAGGAGGCTGGTATGGGGAGAGCATAAAGCAGGAGCTGCATGGCAGAAACCACACCAGCACCAGCACCATCCCAGCCTGCGCTGTGATGTGCTCTTTGCTGAGTGCTTCTGTACATTCTTAGTGAGAGGCCAGACATGTAACGTTCCGTGAAGCTGCACATTTACTGTGAGAGCAGCAAGCCTAATTATCCTGCCAAGACTCTCTGTGTTTTTAAGCACCTTCCCTTTAAACTCTTAATAAGGGCTCTCCTTCCAAATACGCTGTGGAGCTCCTGTTTCTGGAGTTGCCATTGCTACAGAGCGCTGTTTATGGTCCCTCCAGCCTGGAACAGCCTCATCAGTGTCCAGATCCCCAAGGAAGAGGAAGCAGGGGTTGGAGAGCACTGACCCCAGAGGGAAGGGAAGGGACACGCTGGCTCTTGCTGCCCTGCCCAAGTTGCGAAAGCACCTTCAACACCAACTCTAGACTTCACCAAGCCCCATATCTGCTCCAAGGGGCTTTTCCTAGCACATTTCGTGGCAGATCTTCCTGTCTTTGCTTCTCGTGCAGAGAAAGCTTCTGATCCATCATCGCAGCTGGCCTGGGGCTCCTGCCTCACCATGCTGCTCTCTCCAGATAAACACAGTGCTTTTTAAAATTATCTTTTGCCCACAAGCGAGACACACACAAAGGCAGCCTTTCTGCTTGTCAATAATGGAAACTTTCAATAGATCAGGAACAGAGATATTTTCAGCACATTTCAAATCAAGTTCAGAAAGACAGCTGGGAAAGAGGGGAAAACATTCAGATGTTTGGAGGTTTTCTGCCATTTTGGTAATTTTTCCATCTTCAGTGCAAGAATAAAGGGTTTGGGCTTTTTTTTTTTTAATAAATTGTAGCTTTAAGTTCTGTATTTTTCTCCTCCCCAAAAAACTTTTTCCCAAAGAAGAATTAAGTCTGACCAGAAAATGCATGGAAGTTGCTGTTACCTCTAATGTGGAGGTCAGCGCTTTCCTCATTTCCACAAGCGAAGCAATACACCCAACCTGGCTGTCTCAGTCCTCTACCTGGAAAGAACTCAAAGGTCTCCAAAAAAAAGGGAAAAAACATGTAAAAAGATGAAGTGGATGAAGTGAACTAAAGAGACAAACAGACAGAGTATGCAAATGCTGCTGCCACCTGGGAGCAGTGAGTGGAGTGGCTCAGTACTCCGCAGCCCTCCTGTACCTGGGCCCTTGGGCTCCTGCCAGTGCCAAGCAGGGATGGGAGCAGGCAGCAAAATGAGAAAACGGAGGGGTTTGCTCTGCGAGGCAGCTCCATCCTGTCCCCACAGCCCTGTCACACTCTCTGAGTGCCCAATCCGGGTGGGCAGGGAACACAGGTGCTGGGGAAAACCCCACTGGCTTGCAACAACACCCTGCACCCCACCAGAGTCTCCCACTTGGTGCTGTGAACTCCCAGACATTAGCAATGCCTGTCTCTCAGCTAATCAGCAAGCAATTAGCTGGAAGAATTCAGAATGCAGCTTCAGATGAAGAGTAAACCTTCAGCCACTGAATTCCATCCTCAAATAATGAGACTTTATTCTAATTTCACAGTGATGATATTGCACAGCATCCCCTCCCCTTATTTACCTCCAGGAAGTTATTTTAGCATTAAAAAACATTAAAAAAATATCCAGCAACCAGCTTGCACCTATTCCTACATATCATTCATCATTTAATTCGAGAATTAAGCTCTGTTAACAGACGCAAATGATCATTTTGAGCATGCAGGCAGTGTTAATATTTGACTAAGCTAACAACAACAAAACATCAAGGATTAATACATGCATGGTCATTCTTTCTAACAGGAAGGATTCAGTTTTAATTTTCACAGAATATTAAAACAAATTTTAATTAGATTATACTAGTGCCTCCTTAATAAGAGCATGCAAAGGGAACTCCATTGTACAGAAATATGCTCCGCAATACAAGAGAAAAACTTGCCAGTTAAGTAGCTTAATCACTGAAGAGCTCTGAGGCTCCTTTTTTTTACTGTAGCCTTCTCACACTTTGCAAAGAGGTTGTCAGAGATGTTTAGTCATAATCATTTCTCTGGAAAATGAAAAGTGAGCTTGACAAACAGGAGTGAGATCAGAAAAGAAAGAGAAGAAAAAAACCTGTCAATATGTGAAAGACATCCTGTTCCTTCCCAGTGACCCAAAACGCCGAGGTTTGCTACTTTAAAAAATGAAAAAGGGAACAATCTCCAAGGAACAGCTCGTACGCAGTGGGGACTGCTGCTGCCTCCATTGTGTTTTCTTTAATAGCTACAAACCACTCGTGCACTTTTGCTGTGAAGGAGAATTTACAAACCAAACAAGAAGAGGAAAGAAGGTTAAATATGTAGATATCGTATCACCCTTACGTAAGCCCACATCTGTCATGAAGGTCAAAGCTCCAATGGCAGTGATGCTCAGCACAGCTGCACAGAACATCGCTCCAAGACATCTCCTCCTTGTTTTATTCCCATGAACTTATGGATATGACTCACTCTCCCCCCTCTCTCTCTCTCCCCCCCCAGGGTATGTTGCAGCTTTCGTTGAAGTCAAAGGCAAGTGGGCAAACTCAGCACATCCAAAACCCAGAAACCACCTGTAACCCTGTTTTTTCTCACCTTGACAGACTCTGCAGTCCAGAATTAACTCTGGCTGGGAACTGCCCTACTGAGCTGTCTGTCCACTGCCCTGTACAGGGCCTGATGCTGCTCTGATGAAAGGATGAGCCCATTTGAGATGGGGGATGCCCAGCACCACCTCGAGGGAGCCAGGTTCTGCACTGGGCAGAGTATTTATTCACTGCCCCTGGGAAAACTGAGATCGCATCAACCTCCTTTCTACATCACACAAGATAATCAGGAAAACAGTTCAAAAATAATCTCTGTTTTTAAGTGTTCTAATTCTAATTAACAAAATCACACCAGGGCTGTGTTGATCCAGCCCTGTGATTACAGGTGTAGTTATCAAACGCACACAGTGACCAGAAATCTCTCCTCTCCTGTGCATCCCCACCAAAGCAAGACCTTGAAGCTGTACAGCAACAGAGTTAGGGCAAAACCCAGATTATTTTGCCAACTACACTTACACAAGCTGCTCCTCTAATATTGTTTCTGATGACCAAAGCTGCTGCAGGGCTACCCAAGCAGCACGAGGCAGTCCCCTGCTCCAACCCCAGTCAGTGTAGTTTGCTCATTCCCTTCCCAGGTCTGGGCAGGTGATCCAGAGTGTCCCAAACGCTGCAGAGCACAGAGACGAAGGAAGTGGGAGACTGGGCCTGTGCTGAACAACACAATAAAGAATATACAGACACAAACCAAAAGGAATAGAAAAGCAGGATGCAGAGCTACAGCCCCAAAGAGCCATTTTTGAGATACACAGAAGAAAAGAGTCTCTCTTCCCTGTCCACAAGCTGGCCAGGAGGCACAGCACTGCACACTCGCCCAGGGCAGGAGTGGGGATCTCACTCCTGCTGCTGCTGCACATCTCCAACCTGGTACTGTGCAAGTCTCAGTACATGTCCCAGCCTCCCAGGCTCTTTGCAGGACACAGAATTCCTTAATCCTTGTGGTTCTTTTGAGAATGAGGGCATCTTCACAACTAAGTGTCCCAAGTTTAACACTTAAGTTTTCAAATGCAATTAGCAGCTCTGCAGGATGGGACCAAAACCAAGAACCAACCCCAAACCTCCACATTTTCCCCTGGTTAAAATAAATGCCAAACTTTTGGTTTTCAGCTGAATCAGCCTGAACCAGCCCTGATGCCGGTTTTGCCCTGTGATGCTGCTGGACCATGGTCAGAAGGACCTGGTCACAACCACAACCTGACATCAGCATGGGCAAAAGCTGGTGACAGAGCACAACAGTAGGTCCAGCCCTACGGGTCTGCCCTAAATGAAGTGCATCCCCCCTTCCACCATACAGTGCTGCTGTAACTTGTGACCAGTGGCTTTTTCATCTGTTTTTCTTCCTTTGTTTTTTATTCCTTCCACTTTTTACTCAATCGGCCCCCGTGTTTACAGCTGACTACACCACAAATCCTTATTTCATGTCACCCACTGGCCCAAGCTGTCCCCACTCACTGTTTCTCCTAGACAAGTTAATAAGATGGAAGGCTCCCCGGAGGCCTCGAGCCAGCGAACATTATCACTTGGAAGCAAGGCAGAAATACTGACACATCGGAAATGACTTCAAGCCTATTAATTACCCTTTCTTCTCTGGCAGATCTTTGAGAGAGAGCTTGACAAATTGAAAGGCAGAAGAGATCATCCTTCCCTGCCCCAGAAAGAGCCCCCACCCACAACAAAACACTCCCCCTAAAAAAATCCAACCTGTCTTTGTTTTGTTATCAATTAATTCATCAAAAATTAGCAGAAACAGAGGCTGCCTGTTAGTGCCAGATCTGCCCTTTCCCTTTGTGCTCCCATTTCTCAGAGGACAGGGGCAGGATGCCGAGACGCAGCCCCACAGAGAGCGGGAGAGGTTCCTTGTGGGGCTGGTGATGGCTGGGAGCCCTCTGGCACCACAGGAGCATCGGCACAGCTCTCTCAGCCATTGGAGCACACTGAAAACCAGCTGCTGCGGCACTGGGAAAGCGGGTCTTAGTCTGCAGCTTCCCATCACCAAAAGTCAATAATCTCCATTAACATGATCAAACCTCGCACCCCAGATGCACTTAAAAACCCCAGCGAACACCCATTCTTCCCCTCCCTCAAAATGTGTTTTAAAGTCCTTGCTGGCAAAATTGATCCTAATTATTATAAGCATTAGATATTAAATGCATTCCTACATGCAATGTGGCTTCAACTATGGGCTTTCAGCAAAGTCTATTGTATAAATGAATGACTGGATTTCTTATTCAAGAGCTTCAGATTTGACAGTATTAATTTTGATGCAAAGTAGCCACGCAAGTCTAGATAAAGTCACTACCTTCCACTATGGCTTTATTTTTAAGTTGATTTTCATAATTTCTGGTTTAAAAAAACCTCTAGAAAATAATCTGAACAAAAATCTTCAAGCCATTACCCAGAAAACTATCATTAAATCATTTGTTCATTTTTTATTAGTATCATTGTAATTAAAGAGAACCATATTTCAAAAAATATATCTTCAACAGCACTTATCAAACCTCATCCCTGCAGCCTATCAATTAGTATTACAATAACCTCGCTCCCTTGTTGCCTTCGCTATTAGCATTTTGATTGAATGTCTGTTGAAAAGTGACTGGTAACAGAAGATTGTGTTCAGAAAGTAATGTTTCTTTATTCGCTTTCATTGAAGCTTGTCTAGTTGTCTCCAGTTCCTACTCAAAAGAGACAAGACAGTTCCAAAAGCAGTAATTTTGATGCAGGATTATTTTTTTTGCTTCTTGGCGAGGTGAGATAGATTGGGTTAGGTTGGACACAAATGCTATTAAATCACTTGACAGCAGATTTGGGGGCTGCTATCGGCTCTGACCGAAACACACTACAAGAAACACAAATGACCAGAGAGGTGGCACAGCAATAACAGCCAAACCACGTGTCCCCAATGAGCTGGGAAAATACACACCATGGGTCTCTGCAAATGACCTTTCAAGAGATTCAATAATAATAAGAATAATTAATAATGCACGAACCGCTCAGGGAAGTTTTTGGCTATGTTTATTCCTAATAGTACTGAACATAAAAAGCAACAATTTATTAGATAACCCTTTGCACCATGGGAAGGTATCACTGCAACTGAGAGAGTTAAGTTTGCCAGCTGTAATAAAGCCTCTAACGAAGGACAGATCTGTAACTAACGTCATTACAGAGGGGAAATGGATGCATTCGGCAAGTACCATGAATTATAAAGACAAGAGTTCATTAAATCTACTATATTAAAATAAAAATGACCTGCCATGTCAGACCATTCTATTTACTGATATTCCCACTGCTGATGCCTTCCCCTGATAAATCACATTCAGCAGGCACACGCAACAGTTATCCAAAAACATTTCAATTATTCGGATGCGCTGGAAACATGAGAGCAACACTGTGCCACCCTATAAAAACACCACAATCCCAAGGTTGGCTTTTACAGCTGCGAGGGGAACATAAACTGAGCCTCCCACCGAGCCACCCTCTTGCCTCTCCCCGGATGCGCTCCCTCTGTGGCAAGGACAGTCAATTATACTAATGAGTAATGGAGCAAGGATGAAAGAGAGGGAAACATGCAGCAACTGTTGGCATTGCCAGGACACGGCCGGTACCAACTCCTTCTAAGACACCCCCCTTGCAAAAGGATGCATTGCCAAATGCAATGGGGTCGTGGAGGTCCCTGCTACGGCCAGTGGGGCTCAAAGGCAACGGCCAGGCCACCCAAGGAGAGGACCTGGGCTGTAGAAGGCAGTGCCCGGTCTCACCGTGCTTCCCCTCATTCCTCAGCATCCTCCACCAGGCACCCACAACCCAGCCCAGCTCCTGCGCTCTCCACACTGCTGGGGAAGGCTTTCCAGAGCCTCTCTCCTCCTCAGCAGCTCCCGGCTCCGCTGGCAGCCAGCCAGCAGTGTATAATGGTGTCAGGTAGCAATTTCATTTTTAAAATGCTCTTATCAAAGATTTAAGGTGAAAGATAAGAAAAGCATACTAAATCATCATAAGGGAAACATTGTATAAGGCATAGTATTTTACAAATCAAAACAGTTATCAAAATGAAAAGGTATGAATATAAAAACAAATGGAGCCAGCACCGAGGAGTGGTGGGGAGGGAGCTCATCGGATTCAGGAGACATTGATCACATTTCAGGTTTTCTTGGCAAGTCTCAAAGCCTGTGAAGAACGGGAGCAGCGAGACTTTCACTGTTGTTTTAAAACAGAAATAAAATGCTAGGTACATTTATACACGAGACCGACAGACACACATCTATACACAAGCACACACTTATTTATATGCCTTTTCATATAGAGAGATCTATAAATATAGATACATATTTTTCATATCATTACCCACGGCTGTTGGGTGCTTTTATCAAAGTCATCTGACCTGGAAAGCATCTGTTGTTAATACCACTGTTTTATTATTTATCAAATCCATTTCTTCATAGAATGACTAATTTCATACCCACAGCTGCTCCCGTCTTCCCTCCGCAGCTGCTCCATCCCCAAGCTGCCTGGCAGGTTATCAACCCACCTCCACCTCCCACTGCCCTTGTGCTGCTTCTGAACCCTACCAGACCCCTGGGCTGGGTGTAGAACCAGTGCTCTGTGCCAGTGCCCTGCGAGGGACAAAGCAAAATCAAGCCAAACAGCCAGGAGAAAACTTGAGATGCCACTGCTGGGGGCAGGGGAATCAGCTCCTGATTTGCAGGAAAAGAAATCCCACACTTTTGGCATCTGTTTTTTTTTTGTTTTTCTACAATTGCAGGGAACTTCCAGACACTGGAGGAAAACAAATGCTTTCCCTTCTTTGTGCCCACAGTTTGCAGGACGGAGCTCATCAGCAGGAGGGAAGGAAACCCTCTGCGCCAGGGATGGGCTGGCATTGAGGGCAGAGATCCAAAGGGAGGGAAACGGGCTTGCAGAAACAGAAATCAGCAACAGCCAAACCCACCTCCAATACCTGTTGCTGATTTCAGCTCATCCGAACTTCCTGTAAGCTAACAGGGGAATATTTGTTGCTACAATGATGCTTAAAGTGTATTCTCTTGCCAGGCTTCTCCCTTCGGATCCTGCCCTAATTTTGAGCGCGCTGTTGAACACGTGTGTTCACACGTGACGCGTGCAATGGGTGAGGAGGACGCTTCCATCACCAGAGCTTTGCTGGGACTGAAGTCAACCACAGAACTCTCAAACGACGCACCCTGGGTCCCACTAAGAGTAAACACAGGGAGATGGTGCTGTGGTCAAAGAACGAGCTCCGGAGTCAGAGCTGACAAGAGCCATAGCTGAGTCGATTCACAGTCCTGTGCCCCTGAATCCACACTTTTCCAGCTTCGCTGGGACAACACAGGGTTTAATTCCCTACATGCCTGCAGAGAGCTCTGACATCACCCAAGGGAGCGCAGCACAGGGTTAGTGGTTCTCTATCTGATGGCTCCTGGCCTTCTTCCAAAGGGGAGAACGAAGGAAGTTGTTAGCATCAGTAAGTGTTTTAAAATGCAGAACAATCTGCAAATTATTACACCAGCTGAAGGTCCCCTTTCTGGTCCAGAAAACACTCAATAAATTAAAAAAACCCAAACAACCACAACCTAAATCTGCCGACCTGCAGTTTTCTGAACGAAGCTGTTTTTCAACTTATTCTATTGGATCCAGCAAAAAAAGTGCCAGGTGTTCTTACTTCAGCTTATATATACAAAAAACATACAGAATAAGCAAAATCACCCCTTGCCAGTACAGATTAATCAAACTAATTAAAGCAATCTTCAGTCAAAACTTAATGTTTTGGGAAAACTGCTATGGAGCACTGATGTGAAACGATGCAGACTCTGTGTGAGCTCCAGGAGGCTCTGCCTGCTACCACAGCCTCTGGATGTCGAGATACATGGGGAAGCAAGCTCAAAGGGTCTCATCTGAAAGGAGGAAAGAAGGGGAAGACGAAATGGTGGTCTTTTTTAGAGACCTTTTGTTCTTCCCTTACTGCTAGTGGGGAAGTGAAGACAGTGACAGAAAGCCAGCCTTGCCCTTTTTCCCAAGCAGTGGGAAAGAGCCAGTAAAGCAAAGCGCAAAGCCCAGCTCAGGTATTGCCCAGCAATTCGTGCTGCTCCTCTCTAACAAAACAGGAGCCAAGCACAACATCATCACCTCATCCCATCACTGCAAATCAGGGCTCTCTCCTCCTTCACTTGGAGCTATTTGCCACAGACTCATCAAAGCCAACAGATATACGTGATTTACCCAGCAAACTGTTTGCCCTCGCAGCTCTTACTTGTTCAATTCCCAGGGCAGGGACTTGGCTCTAACTGCAGTTCAGAGCTTCCAATTTTGTCTGTCTCCTTGGTGGAAAAGTCTTGGAAATCCTGGATACATGAATGCAGCCGAGCCTTCAGGTAACAGTTGCCCACTCACAGAATTCAGCAGGCTCTCTGTGAGCATCAAATACCTCGCTCAGGCACAGCTGAAAACCAGAGCTGAATCAGAGGAAACCAGAGAAAAGCAACAGGTTTTCTTGGCCGATTCTCCAAGAATATTCTGAGCTGGATGGCCTCCCATGAAAAAAATCACTTCCTGACCAACAGCTGCTACTTCCCACATGCTCAACCAGCCCTGCGAGCGTAAGACAGCTCCAGGAGGAAGCCAAGATCCCCAGGCTGGAGCCCTGATGCCGAAGGCTCTGCAGTCATCAAAATCAGACAGAAGATCACGGGCGGGCAGTGCATCCAGCTGCAAAGACTCTGGGAATCCAGACAGCGAAGGGGCAGAGGCAGCTGCCTGCCTGCACCTGCCCAGGTGAGGCAGCTGGGAGGTGAGAGGGGCTGCAGGAGGGAGACGGGCACACCGGCAGCCGGGGAAAACTGGAGCAGGAGAGGAGGACAGCTCCACAGGACCTGCCCCGAGCCCAGATACTGCGTTACTGCAGCACGCACTTTACATATCTAAGCCAGTAATTTTAACAGCTTCTAATTTGCTAATACAAGAGGATTGATTAGGTGGAATGTAGACATACAAGAGCTGTAAACCGTTAATTGCAGGGTAGCGATGTTTCATTTACGCTCCCCATTGCAAAGCCCTCCTGCAGCAGCAGAGTCACCCGATGTGTCCGCCTTGCAAAAGAGACCCCAGGAGCTATTTCTGCTCCATGGGTACAGAGTGGGGCCCAGATCAGCCACCTGCTTGAGCACACCCACCCTGGACAGCAAGGCAGAAGCATATGTTTATGTACCTTTTCAGATCACCCTATAGCTTAGACCAGCATTCCCCATCTGGATCACCAACAATTCAGAATAAATGCCCAGAAATCCCGAACTGCAGCCAGGGATGGTGAGGGAGGACACAGAGATGGCACAGCAGAGCCCGCTCGAAGAGGAGGCTCCAGGGTGACAGCCTTCTCTTACATCACCAGCACTACTTGTGTAACCCACATTTCCGCTGAGTGTCAAGACTTTGGGGATAGGGGATGTGTTATCTGTTTGTTAAAAAAGATCACCAGAAAGCTTTACATAGGGCAATGATCTTGTAAAATCAAAGGCTTCAGCCGCATCCAGGTTCCAGGCGGGAGTGAGGTGGCAGCTGGTGTAGGCGATTTCTTCTGAGGACTGCGCTGGGCACGGGGAGGCACATCAGCGTCTTTGCTGAGACACCAAGGGCTTTGGCCCATCGTATCAGCCCCTCTAGGCTGCTGGGAACGTCCTCCTCACCTTCAGTAAAAGTGCTCCTGAAGCTTTATTATCAAAACCAGCAGATGTAAAAGCACAGATATAAAAAAAATTAAAAACACCCCCACGTACATTTGAAAGGACTCACCCAGTCTGCTTTCAGAGATCCACTGGGAGAAGAAAATAACACACCAGGGACTGAAAGCTGCACAGGGTCTCTCAATATTTTCATACCACAGTTTCGGGCACAGGCACACTGTGAGTAGCTGCCTATTTTCTCAAGGTCGCCATGCTGATTTTAATTCTGCTCGTTGTATTAAGGCTGTCTGTCTATGTAAATGTTGCATTTTTGTTCTCCTCCTGTTTCTGGCCTTTCCTCAATTAACATTTTCAAATAGTCCCACAAGACTCAAAGCACTACCTGCTAATCATTTCACTCCCGCATTCTGGAAAGCAAAAGGGTTTTGGATTCATCAGCAGAGCAACTACATAAGCAAGAACTTATTCACGGCATTTAAGGTTTCTTTCCATTCACAGACAATCATCAAGATTTTTGCTAATTTATCTGTCACTCAAACTGGCTGCTCAGCAGTGACAATGAAGATGGCAAACTGAAGGCGTATTAAAATGACCTCACTGTCTTGACGCAGCCTCAGCTGGGAAGATGACGTTGTCTGTTCCTGACACCAGCACTCACCCTGGCAGGGCTCACACACACCAACTCCCTGCAAGCGTACCAGAACTATTATCATAATTTAAAATAAGTTCTTAGATGTTTTGCACAACTCTTGCTTTATGCTGAAGAAGCTTTCAGAGAACGGAAAGGCTCTAGTGATTTACTTTGCACTCTCCCATACAACCGTAGTCTAATTGCATTAAGCTGTTGATACTGATCATCACTAAGTGAAAGGGGAGATTTTTCTTTTCAAGACAGTGACTGCAGTTCTATGGGAAGGAAATGTCCAGTTCTCTGCTCACAGTCCTGCCACTGTCTAGTCCTGGGCATCATGCACGTAACTTCTGTGAGACCAACACTGCCGCCTCCCATCTCCCATCTCTGCTTTTCCATCCAAGGCATCTGAATGCCAGCCTCTGGAGAGCTGCAAAACCATCATTTATTGCATCCCAGTAATTTCAGAAAACTTAACTGACACTTGAAAAACCATTTAATATCTTCTACATACAGGTGCCACAGAAAACGTTAAATTTCCTGCTGCACACCTCTTCCTTCCTGCAGGTTTTATGCTCTGGCTGTGACCCTCCTGCCCCACAACCATTCCATCATGGGAATGAGAGCAGCATGTTGCCTCCAACATGTGCAAGCACCTAACAATCACCCTGCAGAGCTGCTGGTGCCCTGGTGTGGGCCATCAGGGCTGCCTGCCTTCACCTCGCCTCCCACAGGAGAGGGCGCAGAGAGAGCGCCCCAGACTGAGCGCTTCCATCAGTCCCTCAGTGCCTCCTCCTGTACCACCTGTATTGAGGCTAATCACAATGAGAAGGAATAAATTAAGGAGGTCAAAAAGGTCTGGCTGTGCAGGGTTCTCCCTCTGGGGAGGGGGAACTAAATAATCTGTTTACACACTATCTATGAAGGCAAGATCCAAATGAGTGTTACAAACCGACTATTCTTTACAATATACTTTAAGTTGATATTTACCTTAAAGTATGATTTTGTAACTGAGGCATCCAAACTAATTGCTGGGCTGTGTTTGCAACCTTTACTGGATGTTGGCAGGATTTTTTTTCATATTATTATTCCATTTGGTTGTTAAACAATAAAATAAAAACGTCAAGCCATCTCCCGAGTGCTGCTGCCAAGCCGAGTCTCCCCATTTCTTTACAGAGAGCACTTGCACACATCTATTCCTTGGGTGCGTCCCGGTCAGGGCAGCTGCATTCTCCTTCTCCTCCTCTGGATGTAATTTTCATTACTGGTATAAAATTAAGCAATAAGGTCTGACAGACAGTACATAGCCGGGCAATTATTCCAAGCCTCAGGTGGTGCTATCCAGCACGAGGCTGGGGGCAGAATGACTGTAACCACCCGAGACGTTCAATAATCGCCTTGAAAAGCGTGGCCAGGAGCCTTATTTGCTATTCTGAAACGGAGTCTACTGGGACGCAGGGCTCATACTGGCTTGAATGCATTTATTTTTACACTTCATGTAAGGTGCCTCGATGCAGCAGCAATAGGCACTGGCCAGGAAATTAAAAGACAAGGGAGATGGATCCAAGAATTGGCAGCTTTTCCTTTTTGTTTTGTGTTTATTAACACCAAAGCAGGGAGCAGCACCGAGCCTGTCGAGCTCGGAGCCACTGACACGCGGCTGTACAAAGGCCACCACCCCGGCAGCGGCTGTCACCCTGGCCCAGGGGGATAACGTTTGCAGTCCCCACCGCCCAACGCAGAGGCTAAGGGAGAGAAACTGATGCCAAAGAGGAAACTGGTGGGATGTGGCCACCCGGCCTTGAGAGCGGGGCTGAAACCATGAGCCCCTTTTCAGCAGCCACAGCCAGCCCAACTCCTCCCTTGGTTCCACCTAGGACGGAGGTGAACTCACAACACGAAGCAGAGATGCGAATGTCGCTCTTCAGCGTTGCAGCCGTTAATGTGTTTTATGACATGAATATTTATAGGTGAGGATAATATTAAAAACATACACACATAAAATATTAATATGGCACATGTCATCGCTGCAATCTAAACAGATAGGCATGACTGACGGGATTATCGCTCAGCCATCACCACTTTCACCGATAGGTCTGTAAACGGCAAATAACATTGAGTAATGAATCTTCACAGCCCCCATGTGAAGTTTTGAAGCAAATATTTGTTTAAATATCACCCTAAAAAAACCCGTCTGCAGTTATTTCTCCCTCCAGTGCTCTGTGCCTTTGGCAGAAGATAACCTGCATGCCTACACACCAAGGGTTAAAGTCTCTCTCCGTGTTGCAAAGCCCAGGTCCCTGGAATGAATTTCACCGGCTAAGGAGCAGCAAGGCCAAGCCAAGCGAGCGCTTCTCTCAAAACAACTGCACTCTCTGGAGTCCCATTTATGAAGTGATACAACTGACAAGGGAATAAAAGCCCGTCTCATCTAGGAAAGCAATAACAATAATACCATCTTCATTTATATCTCCTGTCAGACTTTTCATCCAAAGCCCTTAAAGCACTTTATGCTCTAAAAAAACACCACAGTGTGTTTGTGGATGCTTCTCCAAAATCCTACGGTCAAACCTGGCCAAACAGCAGCTCTCCCTTTAGCCCCATCCTTCTAAAAGCAAAACTAGATGAGCAGGCACAAGGTTACCTCCGAGCTATCCTCAAAATGCTCAGTTCTATCGCCAGACTGCTGCCAAGAAAAGCTGCACTGAAAACTACCAAATTAGGCAATTATTTCCATATATTTTAAATACTCTGTACTCAAAACTGCCTGGGGATGTATTTTTAAATGCACATGACCTTGCCTATCTTGAGAGAGATGGCGATAAACAAATAATTGCAGTGACTCTTAATTATATTTATGTCTCATCTATAAAAATGTCAATTATAACTTCAGAGGTCAACTACAAAACTGAGGTTTGGCAGCTGGACAGAACACAAAAGGCTATTTTTCTCCTATGAAAAGCATCATCCTTTGCCGAGGCACAGGCGATATCTCACTAACAACATCACTCCTGTCTCTTCCAATAAACAAAATCATTATGCCAACTGCTTCCACCTGGACAATTACTTTTATGCACTGAGATCTGCTTGATGGGATGGCGCAAACATGAAGCACGACCCTCATGTTACTCCTTGAGAGTGGGGACGGTGGGAAGGACATAGCACACCCTGGGCTCTCTTCTGTTCACTCTTGGTGCTATGAGGGGCAGAGATCTTTCAGTCAGAATTGAGAAAGTTTAGATTAAACCCAGACCCTGGGCACACTGATCTCCCCATGGCAGCAGAGCTCCTGAGTTTCCGCGTGCCCAGCTCCAGGGCACAGCCTGCTGGGAGAGTGAGCTGCCAGCTCACTCTTGCTTCACACGCTGAGCTGAAGTGATGCTCCCCTGCGATCCAGCCCTGTACAAATGCACAGAGGTGCCAGCCAGCCCAGGAGAGCCTAGCCCATGCCCAAGGCACCCTCTCCCTCCTGGGAGGCAAGGGAAACAACAGGAATGTTTACAACAACTGCAAAAACCCAATGCATGTTAAAGCTCTCATTTTAAAGCCTGTCATTTGGAGATGTTTTAACCCCTAACACATAGGATATTGTTTGCATCACGCAGACAGCCTGCCTTTCTTTAATTTTGTTTAGTTTTAAGATTAAAGTAGTCCAAATCACATCCTGTCACTTCCCTCCTCTCTCCCCTGCCATTCCTAACTGTGCGAGAAAGTTAATTGATATGAAAATAACTCTGGGGGCTGTATGGCTTTGAAAAACATATAGTATTACATTCCATACCGGCAATTACGGCTTGGGGGATTCAATCACTCAAAATCTTTATTGGCCTTTTTACAAGTTTGAGACGTGGGACTGCCACAATGCACACTGTGAGCAGCTTCTGGAGCAGCCGATGGCTACAGGCAAGCACGAAACAAGTACAGGCTGGTGGAGAGCATTTAAGGCTGTGATCAAGAGCATCTTGTCACGATAACAAACCAGCGCACCGCCTTCTCCTGACTCATCTCTACCCTCATGCTTAACGGCTGCAGAAAGGAAGGGGAGAAAAGAGAGCTGCCACACAGATTTATCAGCAGACTCTCCACTGCATCTCCCTTTCCATAAAACACACACAGCCTGGGAAGGGCTGAGCCTGCCCCCACACCCCTTGTTTTACACCATCTAACCCTTCCTCTCTTCTCTTCCGAAGCAGCCTGCCATGGAAGGCGTTCTTTCTTGCCAAAAACAAACCTCCCACTGCTGGGGGCTGGGGCTCACCCAGCACGGGCAAAGCCCAAGGGCAAGGCGGCCGCCCTGCCCAGCCCTGGCTGTTCGACCTGCTCGGCAGCAAATTGGTATGCTTTCTGGAGCTCCCTTCCATAATGAAGTCAGAAGGACATCATCATCTTGCCAGGCTCCTTCCAGCCCCCAAGATCAATAACTAATGCTGAACTCCAGATTTTATCTGCACTTTGCAAGGGTAACAAAATAACACCACCCTCTTTTTTTATTTCCAATTACTAAATCCTTTCAAGATTGACCCAGTAATTTTCAGCTCTATGAAATTTTAGGCAGTGAAGAAAGTGATGAAAGTGATCTTCCAGAGTGTCTGGAGAACTTTTGTGTGTGGTTTTCCTCCCTGCAGAGAAGTGCAGCAGTACAGTGCAGGGTACTGAAATAGAGGATACTCAACATTTTCTATCTGAAAAGAAACAGCATCTTAGCTGAGGGCATCTTTTAAGTGCCAGCTCATTGAATGCCCACTATCCCAACTAAATGGCCAAACCAGAAGGAGAACCGTTGCAAGAAGACACCACATCCCAATAAAGCCTGAGACTGTTTTATCCACAACACTCCAAAAATTAACCACTCCTTCAATTAAATTACTCACCCATTTTCTAGCCTGCTTTTAATATATCTAGACAGATAGGCATGAAATGCACGTCTTATTTCCCTTAGCGAATATCCAGGAACAGCTGGACATCAGAAAAGAAAGAAGACACCAGCAGCGGCACCAACGTGGTTAGCTCGATGACATTTTTAACGTAATAAAAGTTATGTGCTCTGTTGGCAAGGCATGAAGTTTTATTTTGGGTGGGGTTTTCAAGCCTTCCCAAGGTATTAATAAAACTGTTCAATGACAAGCAGCTGCAAAAAATCTCTCTTACTATGTCTGGTTACATCCAAGCACTTGCACGGATTGTTGGTCCCGTGCCGCACGCGCAGGTGAGTGACCGGCTACCAGAACACACACACGTGTGCCAGAATTATGTCAACAAATACTCTCAATTTGCTTGCAAGGAAATGAATCTCGCCTTCTAGCAGTAGGGAGGGAATTTTAATACTTTTCCTTTCCCTTGCCTTCGTTGATTATTCCAGGCATAGACTAACTCCAGTAAACCACAACGGATATTGTATCTGCCATTTCTCCTTCCCCTGACTGATTTGAAGATACAGATTGCAACCCGCAAGTGGGTTTAAGAATTGCGATTAACACTGCTGCCGCATTTTAAACATGTTTCCAAAACAAGCAGAATGTCACAATTTGTAAAATCTGGGGTGATTTTATAAACGATCGATGCAGCAGAACTCACTTCATCACAACGGCTGCTGGTCAGTTCGTTAGCCTGATTAGCAGGAGCTACCTGTACAGAGAAGGGGAAAATGTTGGAAAAGCCTAGATAAATTCAAGCGTGAAGATGATGATGACTCTCTGCATTTTATACTTGCTTCTTCCTTCCACCTGTACTTGGCAGAGGTAAAGACCCAGAGCTCAGATTTTCATGCTTTCCCATCAGCTGCTCCAGCCACAGCAGCGCAGCCGATCGGCACTGCTGGGACTTCACTCACTTGCAGGAATTTTGGCTAAGCCTGGCAATTAAGAAGCATTGTCCCTCATCCAACAAAAGGGTAAGGCTGTTCCCTAGGAAACAGCTTCACAAACAGCGCTGACCTTCCTGGGTGCCAGAGAACTTTATTTGCCAAAAGCGAGGAGGGGGAGGCCTCAGCTCATTCTTCTTCCTAGACAGCACAAGCAAGCAGGACAGACCCAATTCTGGAGCCTGAGAGCAGTGGAGGTGTCAGGGAGGCACAGGTATCAACCCCTCCACCTAAGAGCATTTGGAGTCTGCTTTTGGTCCTTTTGGACTCTCGTCCTTCCCCCTGAGATCTCGTCTAGGAGCTTACACAATGATGCTAATGTGAATAGAAATGTAATGACTTATATTTGTAAAAAAAAAAAGGCTGTAAAAACCATTAATAATAAAATAAATTCATAGAATTACTGAAGGAAAAAAAAGAGGAAAACCTGTTGCTGCTCATCTTCAACACACGTTGTGGGGAAAAAGCCCTTTGTGAAACAAACACAAAGTTTGATGGCATCATTGCTACAGCTGCAGCCCTCAGCTCCAGCAGTTATGGACCTTTCCTCCAGATAAGACAGTGGAGAGACACTTTTGAAGGAGGAACCATCCTCCAGGGCTTATCGCTCAGGTTCACACCTGATAGCAGGGCTCCCCAGCGCGCTATTCCAGCTTCCCCAAAGAGCACAGAAAAGCTGAACCAGAGCTGCGAGTGCAGAGCTCAGCCCTAGCAGAACACAAACACCAATGCTTCCTGGTGCCCTCACACCTTGGAGAGTGCTTACAGCAGCACAGCAGCACTGGCAGGGGACAGAGCAGGGATCACCTTGAGGAACACAGGGAAAGAGATGAGTATCCTGTTTGCAGGAAGCAAAGGAAGGACTAGCACACCTCTGCTCTATTTTTGAAGTCCCTGCAGAGTCTCCTGCCTGCCTTGGCAGTGCAGCTCAGTCAAGGCAGGCACAAGCTGGTGGAGAGCCCACCAGTGAGCTCGGTGGGCAGGAGCAGGGCTCACTTGCAGGCACACTGGGAATAAAACTCTGGGATTTGGGTCATTTTTGCAAAAGGAGACGTTGCTCCCTGTCTCTAGAGCAGAGCTCTTGTCTGGGGACAAGGCAACTGCTGGGGTACCCAGCCCTGCCGATGGGCTGCAGTTGTGCTGCAGGACAGGTCGATGTCCCCCACATGGAGCCCCCTGAGCCCTTGGAGATGAGCAGTGGAGATCTACTCTGCAGGACGGTAGGGACAAGAAATTGCAGGTCAGGGACTTGTAAACAGGGCTGCAAAAGCCTCAAAAGGGCAGGGCACAGAGATGAACACCAGGATGCCTTTGCCGGCCTATCCAATGTACACCACATAAACTTGCCAGGTTAAGTAACACTTTAAGAGAAGAAAACAAAACATACAAACAGAAGCAGGCAGAAAACTTGGTGAAGTACATTCACAGGAGCCATATCTGTTGAGTATGTGCCTTGCTGGCACCAAAGCCCCTCAGTACCCCTCAAGCCCTGCCAGCAGACCACATCAGAGCAGGGCTCTTGTGCCCGGCACAAAACCCACCACATAACGCAGCTCTTAAATGCAACAAAGAACATGTCAAGAACCTGAATGGGGAAGTGTATTTATGGCTCGTGTAATGGTGGCTGTGAAGAGAAGGGTGGAAAATTCCCTGGATATAAAAGGAAGTTGTCAGGGGCTGAACTTTTCAAACTATATAAGGGTTCTGAATACTTGGTTCCCATTACAAAACTGATGGGCACTGGCTGTTCACATGCCTTCCCTGGCTCTGAAGAGCTTATCTTTCCAAGCAAGTCTTTGCTCACTGCTGTTGAATTTTCCAGGGTACTATGATCCCTGACTTCAGAGAGGGATTACTGCCTGGGAGGGAACTGCTGGAGGGAGGGAATGTTATCCTGGAGGTCTGCCTGACTCACTCAGCCATCCACATGCACTACGTTGCTTGTTAAGGCACGTATCATAGCAGTGAATAATTCCAACAGTGCTGGGAGGTCAGGTAAGGATCCTGCCATGGAGATGAAGGCAAGCTGGCAGCATCTGGGCACTCCGGGTTGCTCCCTTTGCCCATTCCCAGGGCTCCCATCGCTGTCTGGGAAGGCGTAGGCTCCTCCCTAAACAAACAGGCTAGAGGTGTGCTCCAAACAGCAGACACATCCGTGCTGGGACAATAACTGTATCAACCAAGAGAGGTCCACAAAGGGGTCAGGATGTGAAGGGCAAACGACAAACCTTGGGCTACACCTCCATGCCATTGCAGGGGGTCAGAAGCCACAAGCCATGTTGGTTCTAAATGCATATCCTGTTAAAGCAGGGAGAC
Source organism: Dromococcyx pavoninus (assembly GCA_033558185.1). Lineage (NCBI taxonomy): Eukaryota > Metazoa > Chordata > Aves > Cuculiformes > Neomorphidae > Dromococcyx > Dromococcyx pavoninus. The sequence continues at coordinate 147,565 of JAUMJL010000861.1, forward strand.
TGGTGGTACAGAATCAGTCCTGTTTTCAGAGAAGGGAAAAGGGACTCAGAGCCTGTTCCCAGTGCCACTTCTGGTGCCACTGTGGGAGCCCAGGCACATTTACTCCCCTGCAGCTGAATGGAGTGGCTACCAGGCTGCTCTCTGCCTGGAGCTTGGTGTCTCTGCTGCTGTGATAATGTGAACTGCTCGCCAAGAGACAGAGGAGCATCATTTATTTCCACTGAAAGGAATGGCCGTAACACTGAAAATAATCCTCAGCTCATTTCACAGAACCCTATAAGCAGTGATGAAACCTTGTCTCCCTTGTGAAATATGTGGAGGGAAATTCCTCTTACGAAAATTCTGCTTTTTCTGAGCTACCATCACTGGACGACAAGTAGTAGTAGTCCTCAGCTTCAAAACTCCATCATGGCTGACACCTCAGTGGAAGGGTTTAGCATCCCCTAATTTTCTGCTGTCCCAGATTAACTGGCCTTATGCCCATCTTAATGCAACAGTAGTCACCTTGGTACAAACCCTCTGCTCCCTGCAGCCTCACCATGCCCAGCTCCCTGGGCTTTACTATCTCTGGGGATGCCACGGAGCCTGACAAGGGTCCTCCCAAAGTCATTAGACTGACTGTAAAAGTCATCTCTAACAAGAAAATTCAGGTGACGTGGCGTTACAGGCTGAACAACCTTTCCTTCACAGTATCTGCAGGAGAGAGGGGGGCAGTTTCAAACACAAATGGCTCTGCTGATTTACCACCTCTGGATTTAGCCACCGGGTCATCGTGGTGACACTGAGTTTTGGCTGTGCTCACCATGCAGACGCTGTCACAAAATGTGATGTCAGAGCTCCTGTTCTCTCTTACCTCTATGCCTGTTGGTCGTCTTGTCAAACATAAGCATGGCGTCCTCTACCTGCAAGAGAGAAGAGGGGAGATGGGTGCTTTAACACTCCGGCTGCACGGTTTGTAAAGGCACAACAGACAAACTGGGAAGGGGAGATGAAGGCAAGGAGCAGCCTCAGCTGGGGTACGAATGATGCATCACATCTCCTTGCTCAAAGTCAGCTCTTCCTTTTGAAAGTCTGCTGCTTTCAACCCATTTGATCTTAAAGTGGAAAAGCAAACATTAGAAGTTCTGTTGCCCTGAAAAGTCAGATATCTAAGGAGCTCTTCCACCTCTCATTGGTCCCTGTCTCTGCCTCATCTCCGTCTTTTTCTCTTTTGTAGGGAGATAAGGAAGGGCCAAGAGAGGAACTGTGGATGCAAATCAAGCCCATGACTTCTCCAAATTAGAGTCACTGTCTTGGCTGAGAATTAGGAGGTTTCAATAAGTATGAGCAGGGTAAAATCTGGTCAGCCAGGAAAGGTATTCAGAGGCTTTCAAAAGGCCTTTTGAAAAGCTAGAGGAAAGAGGGGAGAGGGAGGAGGGAGAAAGTTTAATTCGCATCAGGCTTGGCATTTCCACTTCAGAAGAGAGATGACTGATGAAATGTATTGAAGTGCAACCAAATTGCCTTCAATTTTCATTACCATTTGCATGATTTATTCCACCTCCATTTAATCTGTGCAGCCACACCTAAAATTTTACACTTATTTGAGAAGGATGTTGTGCTGGGGTTTATTTTGCAGCATTATCACATGTTAAGCTGTTGCTCCAGGGCTGCAGGAGCTGGGGCAGGTCGGTCCCGTGTGCTGCCGCCAACAGCCTGGGCAATTTTTCTGAAAAGAAATTACAGACATGCTATTCCCTGTTTTAAACCAGAGGCTGATGAAAACCTGTGTCACTGCTAAATTGCAGAAGATGTTGGGGGAAGGGAGAAGATCTTCAAAGAAAAGGTTTTATTCTTTAAAGGATTCCACTGGTTATCTGTGGAGTAGGGTTTTTGGTTCATTCTGTTGGGGTTTTTTAAATTTTCTTCCTTAGTAATTTTTATGACTCTCCCATCTTATCATATTCTGGCTTTCTATACATCATTTATTTAGGGTAAATGACTTACAATGCAGTTATATGCTCTCTTCACCTTACACAGAGCCACCAAAGGGTCCACCTTTCACCCCAGCTGCCCCTGTCTGCTCTGTGCTGACCTCTTCCTTTCTGCCAACATGTTTGCACAGCAGATCAAGCCAAGGAACCACTCCAGGTTAAAATGAACCACACTTTCTCTTCTAGGTTAGTTTTAAGTCAGAGCGGTTTCCCAGCACGGCCAAACCAACGCTTGTGCTGCTGCAAGGGACTGGCTGCCAAAGAGGGCAGGGAAGCAGCACCTCATTGGAAGTGGGACCACTGGGCCAGCTTCTGCTGCCTTAACAGGATCCTGGACTTACAGTGGGATCTGAAAGCTCCCACCTGGATAAAAGTCACTCTTCAGGGCGTACAGTTTGACTGTGTCCCCCCCATGAAGGAGAACACACATCCAGCCTAATTCTGTGCAGAATTACTATCTCAGTCTTGGCTGGGCAGAGCCATATTTTGGAAGGGTGGTAAAAACACAGCTTGAACCTTTCTTAACTGAAATATGTTCCAGAAATAGTAAAAAAACACAACGCAGCAAAACCCTACGTGATGCCTAAACTCATCCAAAACCTGTCTCTGGTTAACTTGTTCTTAACTTTTTCAGTCAAAGTCATTTGCAAAATGCTTTAGCAATGGCCTGAGATGGTAGAGAACAGCAGGCCTCCTTGATACTCATCTTGAATAAGACCTAAAGATGCTGATGCACTGAAAAATCCAAACCACGTTAAGCACAGAGCCATTTTTCCTGCTGTCTCTCCTCACTCCAAGGAAGAAAACTCACAAGTATAAGCAATACCAGGAGGCAGATAAGGACAGAGCTCCCCTTCACCCTGCCACCACCGCTTATCTCTGCTCCAGGGTTACGTTTGCACAGCAATCTATTTTTCACTCTCAGAGATCTTGGCCTCACTGGAACCAACGGTTACAAGTGGCACCTAATGCTGCTTCCCACAGCATCATGGCTTCCTCTGCATCAGTCCATGCGAACGTGCCGACCACCCTTTTGTCCCCATGCCAACCGCTGTCGCAGAAGTTTTTAACACACAATTCTTTCAGCAAAACCCTTCTGCCTCAAATCCCACACCAGAGACCAGAGAGATCTCAGACACACGGCACACAGAACCCACCAGCCCAAGGAGCTCCTCTGGCCCTTGACCCAGAGGCTGCCACTGTGCGCAGGCTCTCCCAGCACGACCCACAACTTCCAAAACGAAACCTCCTCCTGCAAGGACATTCCTGGGACTTAAATAGGCTGCTTGTTCTGCTGCTAAAGGGAGAAGAGACACAAGACAAAGCACAGCACGACTCTAACCTTGCTTTAACGTGGCCGTGTCTCAGCCTGCAGTCTCCCAGCAAACTGAAGCCTGAGCTGTGGGGTGCAAAACCTTCTCTGGGGCTCAGCTGTGGCCAGTAGCAGCACCACCATGGCTTTGAACCTCTCGTGCAGCCTCATCCTGCTCCTTCAAGTGTTGCCAGGATAGAGGGACAGGTCCTGGCACGGGACCAGGCACTGGAGGGGGTGAGAGGGCTCCAGGTCCAGTTCCTGGTCACAGTGGGAATCTGTGGTTCTGGTACCTCTCCCACCTTTACAATAGGACGTGTCATCTCACCCACCAGACACGTCCTCTGGGCAAACAACTTTTTGTGCCATGTGTGCTAAGGCCCTGCTTCGCTGGAATGATGATCTTGGCAGAGATCTTTTTTATGCAAATAAAAACCCTTATTAGCCCCTGCGTGGGCTAATCCAGGAGATCTCCACCGTGCTGCCTGGGACCCCAAGGAGCTTGGATACCCCGGAGGTGGGCCCTCCATCCCTCCAAACAGCGGTACCTACTTCTGGGATCAGAATGGAGTGCACAGCCACCTACAAAAGGGTCAGCCCTGCCAGTTCACATCTGAAAACACGCATACGGGGAGAAGCAGCTCCACAGCCGGGTTTCAGATGCGGACCAGGCATACCTTTAAGAAGAAATAATCAGTGGGGTGTTCTTTAAGCCAGCTGGTGCCCTTTCAACAATGTCTAATTGGTTATCTTTTCTGTTTCCTAAGGTCAGAACATTTTATCTCTGTCTCTGCCCTTTCTGAGTTTACCACACCCTGCGTTATTTTTTAGGGCAGCTATTGTAACAGAAGAATAGCCTCTTTCCTCCATAGTCCGGTGACACAATGAGACTTCTTGAAACCTCCTGAATAGATGAAGTGCAATGGCAAAAGGAAAATTCTATTAACGCTTTGCAAAATAAAACATCTAAGGGCTGGTTAGACAAGCAAGAGAAGCAAATCAATATGGAGAGGGCAGTGCGCTTAGAAAAACTTTTCACCAGTTGCGAAAAGGTGGCGAGGGTATGAGAGGGAGGGGGAGAAAAGAGACTTATTAATTCAGAAAACCCATCAATGGTATGGAAATCTGGCAGAACAGCAAGAACTGAAACTAGAAGAATTTGAATATACAAAGGGCTGAATAGAATGAGAAAACCACACTGCCTCACACACACAGCCCGTTTCTCACGGTTCTCTGTGAATCAAACACAAGCGGCTTGTTCAAGTTTTCATCAAGGAGAAATAAGGGACACAGTCAAGGTAACCGGCAGTAAACCCTGTAGTAAGCAAATTGATTCCTATTTCAAGGGAATGAAAAAAAAAACAACCCACAGATGAAACTCAAGTAGATTCAGGAGCTGTGACTGTCCAAGAGTTAACCCCCTCCTCCAGCGCGAGGCTCCCTTGCTCACCCAATGTTTTAAAGATGCTTGAACAGCAAGTTTCCAGGTCTCAACTCAAAACATGCAGATAGCACCTTGCCTACAAAAGAGAAGGTGGTTTTCTCCAGGGGTAGAAATAGGACTAGAAGATGGAATGGCCATCTCCAAGAGTTGGATGGGGTACAGCCAGGACTGATTGCTCACCGCATGCTACCAGTCGATTCGTTACTGGCTATGAAAGTGCCGCCCTGTAAGCGCGTTCTCTTGGCGCGGCGAAACACAACACGTGGCGAAGAGCAGAATTTCTGCAGTACAGGTGTGAAATGGGGAGCCACCAGGCAGAGTCACATCCCATCAGCACTCCCAGCAATCCAAGAATTTACATCTCTCTTCAGATGTAGCATGGCTCAATATAGGGGCTTAAAGAAGCTAATTAATTTGAACTAATTATCAGCATCAGATGAGAGCATATTACAAAATGAACACAGTCTTAGCACTTAAGGTAAATAAAAATAGAAAAAGAAACTTGCTAGATAATACCAGTGACAAATGGGCACTTAAGCCCAACAGACTTCTCCTCTGTCCCAGCACACTCCATATGTACATCTAATTTAGACCCAGTTTCTTATACAAAGCCTAACTAATGGGCTGTAGTTTATTTAACATTTTTTTAAAAATCCACTTGGGGCCCTGAGAAAAGGAAGGGCTACATCACTTCTTTAATCACTGCCTGGAAGGAGGAATAGGGGAGAACAGGAGGAAAGAAAAAAACCCGGAGGAGCCAAAGGCTTTAATAATCCTAACAGTTCCCAGGGTTGTTTAAAATATGCCCAACCAGTTCACAAAAGGCTCCACAGAGATAAATGTATTTGATTTTCTTCCACTTTAATGGAGGCATACATTTAAAGCAACAAAACCAGGGTGACCTAAATAAAATGACTATTAATTGTACTCAGAAAGGCTCTGAATTTAATGCAACTGATCTAACCCGGCACAAGAACACACAATATTCTCCATTCATTCCTCCCACTTTCTTCTTGGTGATTTTCAACTCCTCTCATTTTGGCGGGGCAGTGCAGAGCAGCCAGAGATGATCAAACCTGGCGCCAGCGCAGGGCTGCTCACACCTTAACGAACAGGCTGACTGCTCTGCAAAGGCCAGCAGCGACCAGCGAGCTCCTGGAGGGCAGCACTCCAGGAACCGGGGCACAGGGCTGGCACAGAAAGCTCAAATGACCAAACTAGGACATTTTCTGGAAAATTTCATGTCTCATCTCGTAGTTCTACAACTGCACGTTGTCTGCACTGACCTTCAAAACCAAGAGGTGGTCCACAAACACGCAGCTTGTGAAGCCAGTGTTGGTTTGCATGCACACAGGAGTTAACAACAGCCACTCCTCCCCATCTCCAAGTTCATAGAATCATGGAATGGTTTGGGTTGGAAGAGACCTCAAAGCCCATCCAGTTCCAGTCCCCCTACCACAGGCAGGGAGAATTTCCACTGGATCAGGGTGCTCAAAGCCCTATCCAACGTGGCCTTGAACACCTCCAGGGATGGGGCAGCCACAACTTCTCCGGACAACCTGTGCCAGGGCCTCCCCACCTTCACAGGAAGACATTTCTTCCTAAGATCTCACCTGAATCTCCCCTCTCTCAGCTGAAAATTGTTCCTCCTCGTCCTATCCCTGCACTCCCTGATCAAGAGTCCCTCCCAGGCCTTCCTGTAGGTTCCCTTTCAATTCTTTTTTTTCCATTTTGAATCAAGTTTTCTCATTGAGTAAAACCTCCATGGGGAAACTACCACATTATACCAAATGGACACGCAGCAGTCTTTATGCCTCACACTCCTCCTCACCCAGCCCAGAGATTTTCCTGATCCACAATCTGAGCTTCTGGCGTGTCCAGAGCAGGTTGAGATGTTCCTGTGTTCCTCACCAGGATGGAGTGACCGTTTGTTTCTAACATTCCCCAGCAGATTTGGTGCTACCTTCTCCAACCTTTCAAGGTAAGGAAGAATTAGGGCACACAAATGAAATAACATGCTGTAATCAAACACTGTGCACTTCAGACTGGGTCCTAGGAGAAAAGAAATTACAGAAGGATGACATTCAGCTACACACAGCTGGGTTGTGTTTCAACCCGCTCCGTCCCCTGATCTGTAAACTCTACAGGTCCTTTATTTCTTTGGTCTCCTAAGAAAAGTGTGTTGGATACTCTGGTCTAATTCCTCTAATTATTTACACACACTGCACAACTCCTCCAATATTTTGCTTTCTGAAGCAGAAAACCCTCTTAGCAGTTAGTAAACTGTCAGGTGCTATTATTTTAAATGCGCATGTGAAATCTAAGTGCCAGCAATGGCTCCTGCAGATTTACAGCCCCCCCCCCCCCCCCCATAAATTAAGACAAATGCATATCGCACGCCAGACAGTTAGAAAAAATGGTTCCCCCACACCAGGCCTCTGGGTTTGATTACATTGGAATTAAACAAAGAAACAAATACATTAACCTTTTCCCATCTTTCTGTCAAGCTCCTGGAACGGCTCCTTCCCTTGTCCAAAGGCACCCAAAGCCCCTTCGCTCATCGTCCAGGCGCCTCCGCTGCGGGGCTGGGTCCCTCCCTGCCTCAGCCAGCCACACAGCAGCGTTTGCAGAGCTGTGTCCCAGCACAAATGACCACACTGGACCACAGGTTCCCAACCCAGAGTGTGGCTGGTTCCCTTTCCACCTCCCCGTCACGCTCAAGGGCTCCACTCCTGCGCACACTCCGACAGCTGCCGTCTTGGCCAACGCACCAAGGAGCAAATGGGGGAGCTCCAAGGCTGGAAGAATGAACTGTTACAGCTTCACAAGGCAGTCTCGGCAGCAAAGCAAGATCCATACCCTCTGTGGATCAACCATGATTTGTGTGGTGCTCCCCAGGGGCTGGAGACACGCAGTGAGGTCCCTCGCTGAGCGCTTCCCAGCGTTTCGCAGCAACAACTCACCCACTGAGGACTGACATATTACGCACCATGATAATAATCAATGCCATACTGTGCAAGAACAAATTCCTGTGCTCACAATTTTTCCCCCCAGCAGTCAAGTCTTCAAAAAGTCTTCTTCAGCAATTATTGCTAATAAAACTACAATTTTATTCAACACACACATATCATTGTAACTAATTCTGCTCCATCAGGGCTGAAATTAAAACAGTCACTCAATCATGTTAATCTCGGGGCTCGCTCACCAGCTGTGATGTGGCAAAGAGCATCCCAAATGCTTGCCAAAAAGCACAGTGGCTACTCTTGGACTTCAAAATGTTCCTGCAAAACACCAACATGTTACTCAGTGCTTACTCTACCAAGGGGGATGCAAGAATGACTAATGCTCTCCAGAAAAAACAGCTTTCCACAGCAGGGCAAATTAAAGATGACTGCATAGACGATTTCTCATGAATTCCTTCTCTGCCATTAATAATATGAAGTATTGATGAAAGCAGGGCTCTTGGCCACACTCGGATTATGTTACAAAGTGTATGAAGACTCAGAGTTTTCCTTTGACCTGCTGTGCTGGCTGAGAAATTCCCTTGTCCTCAAACAGATTTCCAGCACACAACAGCTAACACCATCAACTGGGAAGACAAGGTTCTTTAAAAGAAAACAAACAAACCCCACGCCAACCAACAAACAAGTCAGAAACATAAAGACAGCTTCAGCTTCGTTCAGCTTCAGGAGCTGCTGTGCCACTACAGGACCAGCAGAAGAGAAGGCAGTGAAAAAGGAAGCAAGGCCAGTGCCAGTAAGATGTCAGCTTGGGTTGAGTATGAACAGCAGGCATTGTATGAGCTCCTAGGGACAGTTCTCCAAAAGGTACAAGACACCTACACAGTCAGGACCAGCACAGGGGTCCCTGCAACAAAAAGGGATGCAGAACAAACCACTCCAGGAGGCAGTGTTAACAAGTCAACATTCACCCCAGCACTGCAGTGACTCTCTCCTGGTGAGGTAGCCCTCATCTCCCAGTTACCTGTTGTACTTCAGGAACGCCTTTCACAATGGAAATCAAGCTGAAGACAAGAGTGACACAGAGAGGGAGGAAAAACCATCACAGTGCTACCCTCTCCTCAGCTGCAGGGCATGTATATGTTTGTTGTGCTTTTATGGAGACAGAATAGCCGGTCTCTGTCAGAGCAAAGCAAGCCTTGGGCTGGGTCCGAGCTCCACAATCAAGTCCTGCAGCCTGGTCTAATTGCCCAGAACAATTTATGTCCGCAAGTGCACAGGCAGCAGTCCCCTGGGTCTCCTTAGCTTGATGGGAAAGTAGGTTTAAGCACTGCATTTCTGAAATAGAGTAAGAGAGTCGGAGGAGCCAACACTGAGACCGTGTCCGAGAGAGCTTGCAGCAGAGAGCGAGACATCCCCAGCCCTCCAGCCCTTCTCCAAGGCCAGCAGAGCCGCAGCTCAGAAACACCCAGCTGCAGTTCAGTGCTCCGAGATCCTGATGGAAACAGGTACAGAGGGTACACATGACTGCCCTGCAGCAGGAACACGCGACTCGACTCCACGTGGTCAACAGTAACACAACCCAACAAACCGCAAAAGATGGCCTAAGAACCACCTGCTAGATGCTGTGCTCCTCGCAGCCCTGCACTGATGGAGACGCCCACCAACAAAATTTCACCGCAACATTTTTATCCTCCAGACACCCCAGCAAGGCAGGGACATGCCACTACCTCTGCCATTGGACAGGGAGACAAACACTTCCTTGCTGCAGCACTACACCACCTGCAGCCAAGCACGTCCCATGGTGGCTGGCACCATGGAGAACGGCTGCTCTGTACCAACACAGGTCATTGCCCACATTTGGCCCAGTAGATTGTTGTGCCACACCAGCTAAAACCAGTCCTACACTGATGAGGTTTTGCCCATAGATGGGACTCGAGGTCAGGGCAACCCAAGCGCAGTTGGAGCCAGTTCTGCAGCCTGGGGTGTTCCTGGAGAGCTGCTGCCGAGGACATGGGGGACAGCAGCGGGAGGGCCCCATGCACCTGGGTGCCCATCTCTCGTGGCAGAGCTGCTCCTTCCTCTCCAGTGTTTCAGATGCCTGCTGCCACACACACAGTCACATCCCCATGCTAGACAAGCCCCTTTCTTTAAAAAAAGCAAGAGTTAACCTAACAAAGGACAAAAAGCAGACATCCAGACTTGTTTCTGGAAGCATAGTGATCTAATGCCACACGATACACATGTTTACACGAAGCTGTAGCATTTGGTTATCAAAATGTATTGTGAATTAGAGCAGTGCCTTCATCACTGCTGTCATAAAACTCCAATCTACATTTCTGCCAGAAATCAGTGCCACAGAAATTTCTTCTCTGATCAAAGTTGGTCTGTGCTACAGTATGAGACAGGGAACGATTGATAACTTTAAAATATATGTGAGCAGCTAAAAACACTTCAGTATGTGCTAAAAAGCAAGACAAGGAGCGTATTCGGATCTCATTCAATCTGCAGTCAGTGTTAAATGACGGAGCCCCCGCTGCCGCCCTTTACTGGAGATGCAAGAACAGAATCCTGTTCCAAACATCTGCTGGAGAGCCTCCAAACTCTCTTACAAACATTTAATTCACCCTGCCTCAAAACATCTTTGTGTTTTACCCATCTAATGGACAAGGAAGAGGGTGGGACCAGAAGGGAAGCTAAGCTACAGGCATGTGAAGTGACCTGTACGCGGCCCCTGCGGCAACTGCCATCCTGAAGGCCTTTGCCTTGGGTTCCTCACGAGCATCAGATCCACCTCCCACATGCATCCTTCTCTATCAATTTTGTGCACATACGCACACGTCATGCATTATTTAATAACCATTTTCCCAACCCAGTAATTTTTGTTAAGTATTTTCTTGTGAGATCCACAAACGAATGAAGAACTTGAGCTCCACCCATTTGGTCCAGCTCTGTCCCTTCCCCAGCTGCCCAGAGGAGATATCAACTGTTAAAAGCATACAAGAAACACACACAAACTGTACTTTTTAAATGTCTGCACAATAATTTTAAAATACTCCTTTAGGTGCTGACAGAGGAGCCATGAGAGTTTAAACATTTAAGCTTCTGCTGCAGGAAAACTTCTGCTCCTTTGAAAGCAAACGCTGAGCTCCATGTAACCACATCAACTTGAAATGAACCTTAAATATATCAAATATCACAAGGGTTATGGCACAACCACAAGAGATGACAGCACTTAAGTTCATCTCAGCTCCGTTTCTCCACCAGGTGCTCCCAGGCCAAGCCTTCCCAACCTGTGTCCAAGGCCTCACAAGATGCAGCAGGCAGGGCAAGAGCCGCTCTCCCCGTTGCTGGCAGGATGGAGGCGATGCTGCAGGGGCACTGGAGGAACATTGCTCCTTCAGCATTGCAGCAAGCCAGGTGCAAGGCAGTTTCTGATTTTACTTTCACGGAACATTAGCTGCCGTCAGCAGAAATAATTCTTCCTCCCTTCACCGTGCTCGTTTGCATATTAGCACTGCAAAGTTGCAATCTGTTTTCTTTTCCAAACAATACTTAAGAGGTGCTGCCCGTTAGGCCTGGATGGTGCAGGTTCTGGGAACCACAAGACTCCTACAGCAACTCCCAGGCCAGGAGAGCACAATATATCTTCCACAGAAGAAACTCAGATTTTGCAGCTGTGGAGCAGCTTGCCTTGGACCTCGACTCCTTCAAGAGTGTCACCCTCCTCAGCCCCCTCATACATCCCATCACCCACTCCATCAGGTATGGCAGAGGATGTCTGAATCAGTGCTTTTGCTGAAAAAAATTGTGTTGAAGTGCACAATGACAACCCACAGTGACAACCCAGCAGAATTGTCCAAGGGGCTACTTTGGACCACCACCAAACTGTGCAGCACAGACCCTGTTGGAAGCCTTCACCTGCTCCCACTGAAGCCTGGCAGCTGGAGTCTGACTCTCTGCATGTGTCAGCGGGCACTGAGGCTGCTGGCTGCTGGCCCCTGCCGGCGCTGCTCTCGCCTGCCGCATATGCTGACAGAGCAGGCCCCAGCAGCCCCAGTCGCTTCCTCCAGCTGCCCCACCAGCCTTCAGGCTTTGGGCAGGGTCCAGCCTCCCTGAGGACTCCACTAGAAAGCTGGACCCAGCAACGCCCAGAACAAACAAGGCTACAACCTCTCTCAGCAGAGAAGGAGCTTCAAATGCTTGTGAAGCACTTATAGGTCCTTGGGTGAAGTGTGTTACATCCAGGGTGAAGTCTCTTCTTTCCAAACCCAGCATTTTGCCTACTGATGCAACACCAAAACACAAGTAGTTGGTTCGTTTACTACAAACACCCTGCCACATAAGAAGATGCGGAGAGACCATTAAAAGCCACGTGCCAGAAAAAACATCAGGAACCATCTCACTGAACACCAAAGCTCAATACATTGGACTCCGAATCACACGTCGACTGTTGCAGGAAATAGAAACTATCATTAAGAGTGGTTCAATTTCAAGCACGCGGTTAAGCCTAATTAAGTCCTTCCAAAACGTGGTATCTGAAGACAACAGTGGTATTGTCACATTTTCCTTCACTTCTGGAGTGAAAACCTAAGGGACCCACTGGTCAGCACACCTTGCGTTATCACATTGATTTGAGCAGAAAAGAAAATCCAGTTCACCCAGTGACAAATCCTACAGAGGAATAATCTAATCACACCCATCCATATCACATTTGAGAATACAAACACAGAATATTAAAGCACGCCATGGTCTTCCTTATCCACTGAAAGCAACATAATAACCTACAGAGTTTCAGTCAGTGCCTTTAAGTAAAACCAGTTTGGAGCCTTGCCTGTTACAGAGCACACTGAGGAAAACTCCACTCTGAAGAAGGCAAAGGGTTTTTTTTAGACGCCTTTGCAGAGCAAGCCCAACGCAGGCCGGACACAGGTAAACAGATCTGATTAAGACACATCCTGAGCAAAGTAACAGGATCGAGTTTAAAGAGCTTCCTGCTGCCCTTTTTGTAAATACCTGCTGAATAAGTGTGAAGATAAGACAAGTATTGCATTACTGTTTCCTGATGCATGAAGGGCTTTTTTATTGCCCAGAGTTTAAAAAAAAAAAGACCGAACAATTGCCACAGTCAGCTCCAGCAAAGGCTCAGCTGCAAAATGAAACTGTAGTTTATTAGCAAAGGAAAACTCATCTAAGTTTCCCTTGACCGTAATGAATAAAAAGTTTCAATTTATTTCCTAGATCCCTTTTCCTTTTATTGTTCTCTTCATATACTGACTTGCATATTAAAGAATGCTTTTCCAGAGCTAGTTCTTCTAAGCAGAACTCTTTTCCTTTGTCCTTCAACCCCAAACTAAACACAGCTTATATCTATACATTCATGATTTTTTTCTAAATTGATGGAAAAATCCCTTGCAAACCATCCCCTTGCTGTACACACAAAAGGTTGCTGCACACACAAATGGTGCCAGAGGCCCAAGCCCACGTTCTATCCTGGGCTTCACGGCAAAGCGAGGAAGGTGGATGGGTGAAGCGAGGAAGGTGGATGGGTGAGCTCTGCCAATACAGCTCATGCCCAAATCCTTGACCCTTGTGCAGGCTGCTCACAAGGTGGTGATTCGGAGAACTGCACTCGGAGTAGACTCGTTACACTAATGATTTAGGACCTTTGTTTAGGCTGTACCCTTGGCTCAGAGCCGGTGCACAGATGATGCTCCATCCCTGTTCAAGGCCAGGCTGGATGGGGTCCAGTGGGAGGTGGTCCTGCACATGGCAGGAGATGGGACTGGATGATCTTTAAGGTCCCTTTCAACCCAAATCATCCTATGATTTTCCAGTTGCCAAAATTAGTGACAAAACTGAGAGAAGACAAGTCCTTGTATTTGCTTTCCCAAATTGCTTGAACGGGCAGAAGCCTTGCCCTGGCACTGAAACCACCAGAGCTGGGAACAGACACTTCCCTGCACTTACAGCCCACTCGCATCTCTGCATCACTACCGCACATCGCCCACCTCCCAGAGGAGGAACACCACAAACGAAGCACTAACTCTGATCTGCGTGTTCATGGTTTAGACTTGGCCTTCACTTCTTAAAACACACCGCAAAGTCTTGATGAGAAGACAGCAGCCCAAAGCCACTTTGGGAACGTGCCTTTTAAGCCTATTCACCGCAGAAAAGCATCGTTACCAGTGACCTTTGGGGTAATCGCTGCCGCCCCGCGATGAGCCCAGCCTGCCTGCTGTCCCACGGGTTTATGAGATGAGGAACACGGGGCATGAAATGCCATTTTGATCACTCAAGACCTCGGAACGCTCGCTGCAGCCTGGCCCCCTTTAATTTGAGCTCAATCAGGGAGCTCAGACTGGAACATTAGTTTGGGCTGTTGGGATGGATTTTTAAAGTACCACCTTGATTATATTCCCTTCAGCTCCACCCTTTTTCACTCTCCGGTCAGGCTCCTCAGCACGCTGTAATAAATGCTGGGAAAGGCAATCCACCAGGAGAACAGGCTATTAAGGCTGAATACAATATTAAAAAGAAAGCAATTAGCGGTGCTGGCTGCGGCTCGGCACAGCTCCTCTCACACCTCAGCCCCTCTCCAAGCCCCTCCAACACATCCCGCTGAGCCCCGGTGTCACATTGTTTGGAGAGAGATTTAATGCCCGTGGACCACGGTTATTGGTGGGTAAATTGAGTTTTACACGTGTCAACAACGCCAGCTCTCATCAGTTTGACAGAGTCTCACCCAGACATTTGAAACCAAGGTTCAGCTGCAATTTTTAATTACTCCTGGACAGCACGGGGATTACAGGCATAATCACCGTACCTGATTTCTGGGACTACGTTTCTACTCTTTTAAAGCCTACTGCAATGTTTTCTGTTGTGGGCTTTTTGTCTGTTTGTTTAGAAATGCATTGACACCATTAAACCTCCCATAGGTACTTAAAACATCAAAATTATTTCTGTGAGAAAGAAATTATTTTCTGTTTATAAATGAAAATTTAAAAAAAAGGATCCTGAAAAAGGAACCTGCTCCACCCTTATCCATACAATGAGGATTCACGACACAGGCATGGGGTTGACTTTCAGTACAAACTCAAGAGGACGAGCAATGCTCTACATGTGAAAATGGCCCAAAAGGCACCGTTGGCAGGGTCAGGAGGCAGGCACAGGCTGAGCTGAACCACCCCAGCTTTCAGGAAAGTCAATTCCAGCCACTAACACAGCATCTGGCCACGCTCTCTCATCAAACCTGACACGAACATTACAATGAGGTGGTCTGCTTTTCCAGGGGACATCAAAGGGCTCTGCAGTCCCCGCCTTGGTGCACTGGATCTTTCCTGGGTATGGGGAGACCGAGCAGCTTCAGGTGAAGCTGCCTCAACCCATCACACTGACCAGAGCTAAAAACAGAAAGGTAAACCCAACACCTTAACCAAAGCCCACCAAACAAGGCACCCTGTTCACTGAAATCCTATCACACGTGGTTTCATGCAGAATACAACGCTTGCTCTTCACACTTTGGTCTAACTTATTTTTTTCAAAAAAGATGGCTTACTCTTGCTGTTGACAAAAACAACCTCTACTTGCAAGTGTTTTCCAAACCAATGTGTATTTGCAAGAGTTTCCCAAAGTTGCTGTTTCCACTATTACCATTCCCAGGGAAGGGCTGGGAGCAGAGCGTGTGCATGTCACCTTGCTGCAGAGACCTGTGTGCACTCAATCCACCATCAGGAAAACGGGATTCAAAAGGAAGCTCCCACTTTCCCACTCCTTCTTCTCCCCTAAGCCCTGCAGAAGAACAAGCGTTCCCTCCCTCCAGTTCCTCTGCAGGGAACAGCCACTGCCTTTTAACATTTTGTTTGAAACCTCTTGGCTTCTTATTCCCTGCCCAAAAGCTATTTGAATGGATTATGTCCCAGTGATGAAACATTACAAGAGACTCTTGAAACATGGCAAACAGGTTCGGTAAATCAAACAAGCTGCAAAAACAGGAAAAGAGAGGATTTTAGTGTTAAGAATTAGGTGGTGGGTCCACACATCAATCCTGCACGACGGACAAGATGTCCTTCTGAGACGTGTATATGTATTTTTTTTAACTTTGCTTCACTGACTACACTTTATTATGCTGAAATAATGCAAGATACAATAATTAAGCTGCAATCTCAGTGGATTGTTCACAATGATAATTCCACCTTTGTAATTCAGCTTCAAATAAACCCCCTTTGTTCTGTCTTATTACACATATTCTGGTATCATTCAAGTATATTAACTGTAGCCTATTACTGTCACACAAAACCGCTCCCTGAGCCATAGCAAAAGGCTCCCCAGACAAAACTTTATGTCATGTTAATCCAAGCTTTAATAACTGTGAGGATATATAACTGTATTCTAATTGTGCTTTGTGTTTCTGCATACAGAAAACAGAAGATGTCAGGAGTGACAGAGGCAGTCTTCTCCACACCGAGCACCAAACCCTTGCCCTGGATGGCTCTGGCTGCAGCACAGAAAAGCATTTCCACTCGGAGCAGCGGGGCTGAGAGTGGTGGTGGACGACTCGGCAAATCCTGGCTCATGCCAAGCCTGAGTCTCAGGCACAGAGGGAAAGCCAGGCTGGTTGTGCTAAGTGCTGCGGCTGTTACTGCAACAGAAATTAATACCCTCTAAAATAGCACTTAAACAGGGATAATCAGTATTATGGAAATTGTACATATTTAATTCTGGAGTGTCTGCTGAAAACATTACATGATAAAGGACTGCAGGAAGCAGAGCATTCACTCTGTAGCCAATGCTTAAAAAAGGGAAAGGAAAAAAAGGGAAGGGAAGGGAAGGGAAGGGAAGGGAAGGGAAGGGAAGGGAAGGGAAGGGAAGGGAAGGGAAGGGAAGGGAAGGGAAGGGAAGGGAAGGGAAGGGAAGGGAAGGGAAGGGAAGGGAAGGGAAGGGAAGGGAAGGGAAGGGAAGGGAAGGGAAGGGAAGGGAAGGGAAGGGAAGGGAAGGGAAGGGAAGGGAAGGGAAGGGAAAAAGAAAAATAACCTGGAAACAAGACATGAGAAGACTGAGAAATTTATAACAGTGCATTTTCAAGCTGTTTTTGAGGAAAAGTAGAAGGATTGGTCCCATCCCCAACAAGGCTGAGGCTAGAGTGTTCTCTACCTTGTTCTGCTTGTACTATGGCTAACCCAGTTTTAAGTGCCTTGAGAAATGAGATTCGTATCGCGTCCCTAAGCAACGTTACAGTGCTGATCTCACAGCTCCTAAAAGTGGCCGGACTTTAACCTTGCTGCTCCACCCGTGGGACACAGGCCCTTTCAGCTTCTCCTTATTCTCATAGCTGCTCATTTTCTACCACAAGCCTCCCCATTGTATTCCTATAAAATTTCCTTCATTGTAGTAACTTCAAAGCTAACCCAACATAAAAAAAATGGAAAGGACCAAAAAAAGCAGGGAGAAAGAAGTCTGGTGCAGCACCTGATTCCAGGTCAGAAGACAAACCAGGAGTAAAACCACCCTGACCACAGACCTCACGCAGGGCTCAGTATTTCCTCCTCGCAGAGGTGCCAGTTAAACCAATGGGCACCTTTTCTGTAATACTCAGCAACAACTCACCTTTGCTAATCCCTTCCTCCAGCCCTGTTCGGTAAGAGCTGGGGAGACTCTTTAGAGGAACTTGTGTAATGATTAGCCCAAACGTCACTGAAACTCTGACACAGGATGGCTTCCCTTCCTGTGCACTCACCATCACCCCTCCAGGGCTTTCCCAGCACTTAAATGCCAGGAGAATATGGGTAATGGAAATAAATATTTCACCTTATTTACTTCTAATTGATTTATTATACTTAACTACCATAAAGGGTCATTTTGTAATGTTATAAAACCAGGCCCATATTTTACATTAATCTCACTGACAACTCAAGTAAGATTTTAAATTTCTTTGCACGAGGAGCTCTGATGGGCTCTGAGAAATACCCTGTTATAGTAACCAAAGCTGCTGTCTGCCAGGATACAGCCCTCTTAGCCTGTCCCAACTCTGCATCACTGAAACCTATGAAACATTATTGTTATTAAGTTATTCTGATTGAGTGTCTCTCCGGTAAATCCCTGCAAAAAAAGTTTATTTCAGGGACCAATGTGCAGTTATTTTTAATGGCTCCATCCTTTCAAGTTTGGTGCTGGCACTCCCTGGTCCCAGACACAACATTTTATTTTCAAGAGTCGAAAGGTCAGAGTTTAAAACTACTGAACAACTCTGATCATCTCTTTCGGCAGCCAACTCTCCAAGACCTCTCCCTAGTGAAACATAAGGGAAGCTTCTCACCCTCACACCCCTCTCTGCAGGTACCCTCCCACCCCCCGCTGTCACTGACCTCCTCTTGTTTCATGTGGGACTTGCAGATTTTCTCCATCTACACTTTGGGCACCCAGGGAGATCACAAGGATCAAACCTGAATCTGTCTCAAGTGTCAGAAATGTGAGGACAGCTCCTGCAGCTCCCCAGACTCTAATTAGGTGGCACCTTCCAAACATTTCCCAGAGTAAGCCCAAAAGGTATGAGATGCTGTACATCTTTGTGACAGGAGGTTCTCTTTATTGGTGTGAATTAGCCTTGTTTTCCAAGATAAACTTGGAAAACTTCACCAGATATGTTACAAAAATGAAGACAAGTTCAAAAGAGACTGAAGGAAACCATTAGAAAATGTTGGGTTCACTCCTGAAGACACAGTGTCCACCGCAGTGAGCAGGGAAGGGACAAGCAGGGCTGGGTGAGGGAGGAAGGAAAACGGCTCATTTCTCAAACTCAAAGCTCAAAGAGAACAGGAGAACAAGTCAGTCAATCACCTTGTTCTTCAGTACAAACAGTCATATCCAATACCCCTAAGAAATCACCTTTCTCCCAGTTCTTGCCCCACGTGGACTCTGATGTTCCACAACCCATCATCTCCAGATCAGGAGACGCACTTGAAGCCCTACCAGACTTTAAAGAGAACCCAGTTGAGAATTTCACATTACCCTGCTGACACCAGAGCCTCTTGGTTTCATATTTTGAGGCTGTTTTCTACAACACATTTTAAAAATGAAAATGAACAGTCTTGTGTAAATCACAAGACTCCAGAAACTGGAGTATTCAGAAGAAAAAGAAATATCACTGAACAGCCTGAAATACGTGATAAATTGCGAAATTTGGCAGCATCCATCTGACAATGTTTATTTTTTCCCCCAAAAGTTGTACTATGATGAACATTAGATCAAAACAGTTTTATTTGGCAGGCACAGGTTCTGCTCTGCACTCCCCTTCTCTCTGACACACCATATGGACCACTCTTAATGAAATATATTTACAGGGATACTAAGCTGGCTCAGCACTGGTGCAGGCACTGCTGCTCTGGAAGTCAGAGACTAAAAAACCTCACATATTTTTGAACTATTGCTTTTGATTTAGAAGTCCTTAAAAGTGCAGTCAGTAAGTTCAGATTAAAATACCAAATAAAGCTGTAGTGATATAAAACACATACATATAAAAAGCAAAATTACTGCTATTTTTACAGAATGCCTCTAAGTAGCACGCTATAAAGAGAGCCCAGTGAAATGAGAAAAACGGGCCTGGACAGCTTCAATACAGAAGAGATAACAAGACAAGCAGAAATTTATTAAAAAGTGAGAGGTGGTTTTTTTCTGCAGCAAGATAGAAAGGGTATTTTCAAGATTTCTAATATGCTCAGAATATAGGTAAAATGCAAACCTATACCAAGCTTCAACAGAAAGCTCTGCAGCTGCGATGGGCTCTGCAGGGAGCCCACTGACAGATCATTCACCTGTGGATGGTCAATGACCATGAAGATGCTATGGGTGCCCAGACCCTGTCCAGCTGTGGAACCCACAACATGAAGCCCCTGCAGCACTCAGGGACCAACAGCAAAGCCCGACGTGATAGCAGACACGACATCCACGTGTGATGTTCCGGGTCCAGTAGGACTCGGAAGCACCCCGGGGCTTGCAGGGCTTCAGATGAAAGATGGCCAAGATGCAGCACTCCTCAAATCTTCAGGCATGATCCAAAGTGAGTGCAAATCAGCACTACTCCACAAACACCAACCAACCAATACCATTAAATGATGGGAGCTCGGAGTCCTGACTCACACCTGTGGGGCCAAACCCCAGGGCAGTTCAACACAGCTGCCCTCCAACCCGTGGGCATCAGGCTCCAGGAAGGCACGGTGCACCCAAACACAAAAGGTTGAAGGACAGTCTATTTTTTCAGAATGACCAAATTATCCACCCACAAGCCCAGAAACTCCCTTGGGATTTCTATCGGCTTAAAGGAAATCTGCCAGTAATCCCATCAGCATCAACAAGGCAGGAGCCTTTGCAGCAGAACAAATCTTTTAAGGAGCAAAATGCTTTCACTTTGGGGGAAAGATCTGTGTCAAGTTGCTTTTAGTTTTGGATTTCCTCTCTCCCTCGTCCTTCCTCCTCCTCGAGCAAGAGGCAGGATGGACAGGCATTATCTAAAAAAAATCTTGCAGCGTAATGTCAAGATCGATAAGTTGACCTAACAAGTAATGCCAGCTTTAGTAGTGTCTTAATGATGTGATCATTATCTTCTTACCTGAAGTGCAGCAGCAGTTAGCACGTGTGCCAGCAGGAAGGCTTAAGACTACTCCATGCAGAAGACCACAAACACTCCCCCATTTGCACACAGATATTCGCTGCATTTGGTGTCTTGGGGAACAAAAAATTAACTACCCATGCTCCTGAACATTCACAGTGGGCTCAATTAACCAAGCACAGCGAGAAGATACCACTGTCATGGAACAGTTGTTATTTCCCTCTGGGTAATGCAGCCTTCCAGGCTTCTGGTCATTTGTACCAAAGTCTCCTAGAATTGCTTCAGCGCGTTCAGAGATGACTGGGAACTTGTACAGTGTGCGGAGGTGGCAGGAAAAAAGCAGGATGCCAGTCTGGAGCCCTGTGTCTGACTGAATATACCTGGATTTGATGACCCTAGTGGATTTGCTCTGCCCCACATCCCATTTGTTTAGGAAACACTATTTTTGTTAAGAAACAATCACACTGCAGAACTCAACTTGCCTCACTGCTGTACTCAAAATAGCTCCAAAGACTCATGCTTTCCAAAAACATTGGGTTTGCAATGAAAAGGAGTCTCAGTCACATTTTAAAGGTTTTTGCTTTGCCTTCACAACTGCTAGAGAGTGGTTTTGTACCTGGTTCTTTCCACCCACCCACTCCTGGGATGGCTCAGCTGCCCCCAGCACAGCATCGCTGTCTCCTGGACAAAGGCCCGATCGGTCTGAGCACCTCGGAAATGCCCAAGGAGCAAAGATGCAGGAATTAAACAGAACCCTGAGAATGGACCCTTGCAGTTCTTAAAAAGGAAACAGACAGAAGAGCCCAACCAACATCTGCTAAAGAAACCACTAATGACCCAAGCTATCCCCAGCCACAGGAGCATCTTCCTGTGGCAAACACCTCCAGCAAAGGCTGTCAAATACAAACCAAAACGACACAATCAACATCAGAAGAAATTCTCCCCTGTTACCATCCTGCAAACCCTACCAGCCCTGCTGTTTTGCCTCCAAGTTTAATGTGTTTGAAAGGTTAAAACTTGTGCCTGACACTTGAGCATCCAGCTCTGAACGAGCCACTGCCGTACATAATGAAGGTAATAAAGCAATAGGCAAACATCTATGGATTAGCAGGAACATAGTATTTTTTTCTGTCCACTAATAAATTATTCCAAAAACATCCCCAAACCCAACAGAAAACAACGCCCTCTTCTTGAAAAAAGTGGAGGAAAATCCATTTTCCACAAGTAGCTTTTGCTGGCCACCAGGAATAGCAGCAAAGCATAATCATGAAAGCAGTCCCAAAAGTTGGCTTTCAGGCTGTTGTGATTTGTCTGTCTCCAGAGACAGACTGAGAAGAGATGCCACTAAGACAATGCATACTTAAACAGATTTTGAGACTGAAATGTGTGATTTTTGGTCTAATTCCAAAAAACATTAGCTAGTATGGAACATCTCTTTCAGTTGTCTGCCTTGGATCTCCCTGGACAACGCTAGATAAAGAGGCAATTTATCATTCAGCTGAAGGTTGTGTGCAATGCGTTATCTGTCTTCCACAAAGATCCGCGTGGTTTGTGTGAGCCCCGTGTTTCGCAGACTGACCTCCCTCCTCCATTTGGAGGTACCATAGCAACATGAAATTAGCACACACAGAACTGTTAAATGAATAATTTACTGATTTCATAAGAACCTGTCTTGCAGTTTATAGTTCTATTATCTTTTATATCCCTGTCCTAACTTCTTTTGTAAAAAGGCTGCAATCAAGCTAAATAACATTTGAAAACCTAATAAGCACATTGCGGCTCCCCATGCTGGGGCGAGGGATGTGCAGCCTGATTTGCCGCTTCCCGTCTGCTCCGTGGGTCCGGTGCCCCTTGGCTGCCTGTAACGGGGGCATGGGAGGTGGCCTCTGAGCAGCGGTGCCCCTTCCCCTTCCATGCTGGGAAAGGTTCTTCCCATTCCTGGCTATGCAGGCCCAATGAAGGAAGCATCAAGCAGCATCAGAAGTATCGTTGTCTTCCACCTATGAATTGTCATTTAAAATCCTGCAGCTCTGGAAGGGCAGTGTGAGGGTACATACGGCTGCAATGACAACTGGAGTATAAAACATATCTAAAAAGGCTTCTCCAACACTATCAGAGATTCTCTTCTAGTGACTCAACCACATCTCGTCACTCATACTCAATTTAAAAGATATTTATAAAGACAGTATGACGAGAGATTTATTTTCAGACTTATTTACTTGGGTGGAATAGGTTAGATTATTTTGTTACACGCTCTTCAGCAGAACGGATATCTCCATTCGATATACATTACAAGCCACAGATGAGTTTGAGAGATGCTGCAGGCTGCAACTTTCCAGCCTTTCACACCACAGAGAGGCATCAGTTTAAAGAACTAGATTCAGCATCCCCCCGAGATGCCGCTAACCAAACAAGCCCAGAGAGCAGGACAGCTTTCCTTTGATTGCTTTGTTTTTCATTTTCTATTCCTACCGGAGAGTTACTCTCGGGGTTTAAAAATTAAGAACACTGCAGCTATTAAAAACAGTATTTTTGAGGTAGGGGGAGATTTTCAAGGGGAGATTTGGATAACGACCCGTGAGGAGGTGGGGTACAAACCCCAGAGGGTGGAAGGAGACAAACACACCCCACCCCAGAGCCTGGCCTCACCTGCTGTTCCTTAAAACTCATCCTACGTGCTCAGCACCCAAGAGTGCAGTGCAGGGCTCTCCTGTACCGCACGGCCAGTGGGGCTCGGTGCCGGCACAGCCTGCTACGAATCCAACCACAAACACCATCTCCCAGGAGTCTGCAGCCATCTAAGAGGAAAATCACTTGGAGATTAAATTTTTAAAAAGATGAAAGAAAGGGAGAGCACAATATTACTAACCTAGTATTTATGATCTGAAACAAAAACAGTGAGGAAATTTTCTTTTATTACACAGGAGCCTTGGGCTTCTTAATGTGAGATGGTGCAAATGGGGCAAGAACGTGTGACTGCAGTCCCCGGCCTCCCCCAAGAGAGCAAAACAAGAGACTAAAGCTTACGTGGAGAAGGGGTTTAAGCGGGAAAGATGTATCTCAGTGTGCAATATGTAAGAGACTAAAAGCCAGCTCACACAACAAAACTGGCCAAACACTGCTCTCTGCCAGGCTCCTTCATTTTCCGATCTGCAGTGTAACGTCATGCTGCCACAGGGAAAAGACAGAGGCTGGAGGAGGAACTGAGAAAACAGCCCACAAAAATATGAGTGAGCAAATGATAAAAACTACGGAGAGGGAATTCAAAATTTGACCTGAGACAGTGAAGGCTTCTTGCAGACGTCCCTACAAATCACCTCAAAGCAAACCACAAACCTTTCACATCAGGGTTGAAGCACAGGGTTTTAACTAGTGGCAAGTAGAAGAAAGTGAAGACTTCGGCATTTGCTGCATGACTTGCAGATAGGATTTTCAGAGAAACCTCAGACAGGAAGGTGCCCGACTTCCCACAGAGCTGCAAGCGAACAAAGCGGGTATGGAACAGCCACGAATAAATTCAGGTGATAAATCTGTGAGCTTCTCGCTATCATAGCAGCAAGGTGTCAAACAAACTCTCAACAGTACTAGAGAGGGTAAGAAAAGCCAAAATCTTCCAGAACAGTACTCTGGCAGTTTTGGAAAGGCCGCACGATGAGTTTGCCTAGGAGGGTAAAAACCTCAGCACAGGAACTCCTGCACGGTGCTCCCAAAAGCCCAGGATAAACCACTGTGGCCCAAGGGACCACAGAGGATTATGGGGTAAGTACACTGACATGAGGAGGGTTAGTCATTAAATACTTCTTTTTCAGCACCTCAGAACATACAGGCACCCCTCAAATACACACAGATGGAGATCTAGGTGTTAAAAAAAATTAAGCAACGCCAAAATCACAACAGCTCTGAGCTGTACTGAATGCACCTTCCCTTGCTATTTTTACTAATATAGTTGGGACTGAAAAGCAAAATGTGTCAGATTGCAGGAACACTGGAATAGGAAGAAAAGAAACAGTTCTGTTTAAAATCTCTGCTTCCTTTCACTGTTTATTGTTGCTGTCTCAAGCACAGCTGGACAATGGCAAACAAAGCCCTGTTAAACCCTGCTCTTAGCATTTTATTCCCCAAATACCCATCACCTACAAGATAAAAGTGAGGAGTTTGACCTGACCACACTCACAATGCAACTGCTTCCCCATCTTCCGAACAACATAAAAAGGATGTCAAGAGAGCAGATGGATTGGAAGGGAATTTGGAAAACAACAATAACAACAACAAAATGAAACCCAAGACCTATAAGCTGTCTCCATACAAATAAAACCCCTTGCTCTGTTCCGATCCCCCCCGGATTGCACAGCGGGCATCACCGCGCTCTCGCTGGCATCAGGAACCCGGGCTCAGGCTGTCAGAGACACCCTGCTGCAGGCAAAAAAATAGTCGAAGGAATTCAGTGGTGTAATGGGAGCAGTGCATTCGCCACAGACACTTCTGAGCACTTCACGAACATTAATCACATTACCCCTCCACTCTGGCAATGCTGGAAGCTCGCCTCGATGGTTTATGGTTGGGAGACTGGCACCAAAACGCTCAGTGCTACCAGCTCCTGATCCCCTGGCATTAACTGGTGCCCACAAAGGTCCAGGGTTATTGAGGAAAAAAGCTGTTCCTTTAGGAAAGGTTTCACACCTTTCTAAGACTATAAAATAAAATGGAGCTTAGATTAAATTATTTTTTCTAAGAAAACAATGTAGGAATAATCAACGCTACTGTTTAGATTAAATCTGAATTAATGGATTGCTCCCAGTACAGGACACGCTGATGGCCCATCACCCATAGGAGCCCCACATTGACAAGTCTGGAGCTCCCACCAAGCATGATCATCATAACACAACCACCAAGAGCTTTCACACAATCACTTCCCTCCAGGTTTTTCAAGCAAAATCCTCAACTGCTGCTACTAAAATGCCTGCCTCCTTTAAAGAGGGGTATTTTTTGCTGCTGACTTTGGTGATGTTTAATACAACTTTCACCAGGAGAAGGAGGCAGCACAGTGGTCAGGACTAAAGTGCTATTTCCTGCCAAGCCTTCCACAGGACCCTGCCCCGCAGAGCACCCACTCAGCACAGGGCTGTTCCAGGAGGAGAGCAACGCCTGGGGACACCCACTCAAGTGTCAATATGGCTGTTTAGAGGGCTTAGGTCAAACCCTTCATTACTCTGCCAAAAAGTTTTGGTTCTGTGCTACAAAGCAGATGTAGCTGAATTGGCAGTGGGTGCTCCCTTCTCCCCAAGTCAATAAGCGGTGTCAGGTACCCGTTCTGGAGGAGTCACCACAGCTCCTCTGCTGTTAAGAGATTGCTGCACAAGGACAGATCTCTGCTGTTACCAGCTAAAAGATTAAGAGGTACTGGTGCATTGTTTTCAGTAAAAGGCCAATTGCTCGGGTTTTAGAGCTTCTTCCAGGAGCTGCGAACTGCCCACCTTCACTCTGCTCAGTGCTGCACTGGAGGACACACCTAGGGACATGGGGGAGGACACGTAGGGACATGGGGGAGGACACACGTAGGGACATGGGGGAGGACACACGTAGGGACATGGGGTGGTCAGTGTCATGCTGCAAACCCAACATACAAGGCTTGCAAAAGGCCAGGCAGGTTGCAGGAGGGGCTGCCCCGCAGGGTGCCAATTACCCAAACTCAGCCCCCTGCTGACAGCGTTGCTCTAATTAGGGTCCCGTAGCCTGGCCTGCAGCACACCCTGTGTTCCACTGGCCAAAACGGATAAGAAATCCCCTGGAAAATGGAGAAGGCTCAGCAATTATCTTGAAAAGCAACGGCATGCGTGTTTAACGCAGAGAAAAGCAGACTGCCAATAGAGTGGCCACTTAACCACAGCCCCTCTTCACCTTCCCAGAGCTCTCCTCCGCAGACGTGCCGTGTCCCTGCTCAACTCTGCCACCAGCACACTCTGCCTTTCCTCTCCAGCATCCTCAGCTTTTACCTTCTACACAACAGCAGCAATGCTGGTCCTGACCTGTAAAGAACAACTGCACTCCTCTCTCTTCTTGGGCTTTTACTAAATCATCGGTGCAACAGAAGGGATTAGAACAAAAGGTTAAATTAACAACTTGGCAGAGAAGCCTCTCTCAGTTTCTGCTGGGTTTTAGCCAGCATTTCCCCTGAACAACTCAGGTTGAATAAGACTTGCACAGTCACCCACCCGCTTGGGCTGGTATTTGTGCTGCCACCCAGGACAGAGCTGTTCAGCCCACAGATCTTCCCCATGCACCCCTTTCTCTTTGGGCAGGAGGACAGGACAGCCCCTTCACAACCTCCTTCTGCCCCTCTGAGAGCTTCACTCATTCCCTCAGGAGAAACCTCTTATTGCTGCAGCACAAAGCTGCTTCTTAGCTTTCTTTTCCCTTAATAAATAAGTAAATACAACTTTTAAAATGGTTCCCAGTTTAATTACTTGTATATTTGATCACAGTCTGTGTTCAAAGAACAGGCACAAAGCACACTGCACATTAAAAGACCCATTTCTGGCCAGCAGTGTCAAAGCCTGGAGAGCAGAAGCTCCCCAAACCCACCAGCCTTCACAGCCATTCGCAGTCAGTTGTATCTGGAAGAAGTTTTGCACCACGTGCAAACCGATGGCTGCCTGAATCCATCCCTTACCATGCAAACACCACCCCTGCCCTTCCTCAAACCCACTGAACCATGCAAGCATGGGATGGTATCAGCTCTCCAACCAGGAGTAAAACACTCAGGAACTAGAAAACCATTTTAACGAAATTTACTCTAGTAATAGTCTAAAATACTGTGTTATACAAGAGATACAGACCACAATTTAAAGGATTTACTGTGAATTACTGCAGTGGATTAAAAAAACCCCAACAAATTACATAATGGAATTCTTCCATTTACGATGCTTCTTTGCAAAAATCAGTTTCTTGCTGCTTTGATTCAACTCAAGATGCCCAGAACAACCACATGCTGATCAAAACAAGATCTGGGGGGTTTATAATCAGCAGAGATGCAGGGGATGGGGAAAGAGAATGGCAGGTCACAGCCCTGGGCACTATTCACTATGGAGCACATTACGGTCCAGCTGACGACGTCCTTGCCCACAGAGCACCTACCTGCCCACATCAGCCACTTCACCCAGACCTAACACGGACACAACACACAGGGTGTTAGATTTGCCATCTCCAGCCCACAAATTAGACCTCTGTTAAGAACTCTATTTCTTGCAGGGATAGGATCAGAGATAGAGAAGTGTCCTCATTAGATGCTCTTTTGATGCCAATGAAGTAACTTCTGCACTTTGTAATGGCTGGAAACAGATGCAAATCATGGTATATAGCTCTATATGTTTCAGAGTGGCAAACAATTCCAGCTTGTTTGACAACTCTTCCTTCACATGAGTCTAAACTGCCCTTTTGTGCCAATTAAAGACTCACAGAACAGTCTGAACCTACACTGCTGTTTAATAAAGAAGAGAAGAAACAATTGCGCTTCCCTTTTTAAAAAATATAAACATATTCCTGAGGACAGGATGGTTTCTAGTTCATTAATACTCTCAATAACCACGATAAAAGACAGTTGCTTCTCTAGGCAGTTCAGAAAACAATTCTCCTTTAAAGGGCCCCACTGTGAACATCTCCTACAAACAAGGTTTTCCAAACCCAGCAGCACTACCAGGTCAGCCGCTAATTCACTGGAAATCCAAGCAAGACAAAGCTATCTACACAGCCCAATCCTTCCAACCATTCAGTGCAGGAAAAGAATCCACCAAAAGTGAGGTCAGAAGTTTGTGGGGGGGGTTGGGGTTTTAATTATTGCTCCATTTAAAAGGCCATATCCAAAGCCTGGAAGATTTGAAATAATCATAAAACCATAACCAGAAAAACCCTGGAAGAAACCAAATCAAACCCCAAGACCCAGATGCTTATGGCCTCTCCTGGAGGACATCAGAAGCGGATCTTTTTACTGCAGTGCTGCCTCCACACAGACGTTTCCTGGATGAAGCAAATGTAGGTGTCTTTGAGGCACTGGAAAGGTGCATGCCTTGTCATGAGCACCACCGATGACGCCAAGAGTGGGTTTTCTGCCACCTTATTTGAGGTTATTTCCATTCCTTTAATTTTTTAAGTTGTTTCATTACGTAGCTGTAGCCTTCTTTAAGTACTGGAAGGCTCCTGTTTGCATGAGGCAGACACAACTACCCATGAGATTCCAGTTTGATCCTTGCTCCCTTGAGCTAAGACGTCTGCGGAAACCAACAAACAAAAAACCCACGAGCCCGCATCACCAAAAAAAAATGAAAAAAATGCTTCCTCAAACCACTCAGTCCCCTGAAGCACAGCCAGCTCTGCAGCCTCCCTGATCGAACCGTACCAGCACCAGCAGGAACGGGACGGACAAATGCCTCCCGTGCAGCCACAGCAGCTCCCAGACAGCTACCAAGAGAGAGGGGCATTCATCCCCTTCCACAGCGCCAACCACAGTAACCAAAACCAGATTTTTCCATTTCCAAGCACAGATACCTCCTTAGTTCCCTGCAGCCAGCTGGGCTTTACACTGTCCCCAGGCCAGTGCCCAGCCCCAGGTGTGCCCAGGGCACTGCTCTGCACCCGCAGGAGGGCTCTGCTTGGAGCTGCGGTTCCCACCAGCGAGGGTGGTTCTGAGTGTCTGCATGGGTGCACGGATACATACAGCCATTTTATATACACATAAATATTATTTTCCTTCAAACAAAGTCATTCCCACAGACAGAAGTGCCCCATCTCAGGGAGTGTTTTCATTTTTTTTTCTCTCAATGAATTTTGCTCATGGCAATGGTTTAAAGCTGGACATATTCCATACAGAAGCTAACCAGAGGCATTTGTTTCTCAAATAAAAGCCTCAATTGGGAACAGGCTATATAAAAAATACTTCTAAAAGAAGGGGGGGAAAAAAGCAGCCTTTTCTTAGTCATGCAAGTCAAACATTACAGAAGAGGAATGAAATCTAAGTGGGAAAGTCATAGGAACTCAGCACTGGAAGGGACATCCTGTATCATACAGTCCTTCACCTTCTTAAGCACCAGTATATGTTATCCTTTTCACTTACTGATAGGTTGAAAATTAATTTCAACTTCCAGACTACATCTATTAATCTTACTTTGGTTCTCCTGTTGACTCTGCTCCTTGGTCAAATAATCCCCTTGCCTGGTGCTTCACCCCAATACACCCAGGGGAGGCATCACCCTCACTCTGTTTTGCTAGACTAAACAATATGCCAGTTTCCTCCCTTTTTCCTCAATCATCTTAATAGCCCATTGCTCTAACTTCCCAATTAGGATTCAGTTCTCTTAGTGATGGGTAATGAAGCTGAGGTCTTGTGTAAAGGCATCAGTATTTCCCTTTATCAGAAATACCTGGGAAATTGGTGGAGCCAGTTCCCCTTCAAATTCAAATCCACCTCACATGCTTCTCATAAAACTATTTTCTGTTTAATGAGTCCCTTACGGTGTTTTATTTCATTAATTTATCACACTTTACTATTTCAGATTTCACTGTCATTTCCAGCTGGTCCTGTGAGACAAACGGATCCTCCTCTGCAAAATCAATATTTGCAGCTTCGAGTCACGGAGCCAAGTGATGCCCAGCAGGCACCCCATCTGCACCCTGTGAGCACCACAGACACTGATGGTCACTGCCCAGTCCCACAGAGCTGCCAAAATCCTGCTTTCATGGAAATGCTTAAAAAAAATAAATCATGAAGTAAAAATAAGGTTTTGGACTGGGACTGCCCTCCTCACCGCCCAAGAGAGCTCATGAGGCGAACACTGCTCCCCAGCACTGGAGCCTGAGCTGGAAAGCAAAACCCTAACAGTGAAATGTGAACGCAATGCAAAATGTAAACAAACAGATTCAATGACATAAAATAAGATTACCAAGATTTTGGATGTAATCCAAACTTAATAGCACAGAAGGAAGTGAACGTTGAACTTGTGGATTTTTAACCTCCACTGCCTGTTTAATTTTAAAAAACAGCTGCTGGCTACATATTTGTGCGCTACACTTTCACACAACACACACACTGCCTGCAAGAGCCTCCTGCATTTACATAAAAGTCAGACGTAGCCAACTATCACGAGAATGAAAAACAATCTTCCCAAGTCCTGACTGCTCCCAAGGGACACCTGCACCCTTCACCCCCGTCTCCATCGCCTTGGGAAAGAGGTTTAACCCTGGAGCAGTGGAGAGGGTGTGGGCAGCAGCCCCTGCTGGCAGTAACTCCCACCCAAGGGAGACAATCATCAGGCAAGGAGACAACCGCACGAATCTGTCACTCAGGCTGCAGGCCAGCAGCACCCTGAGGACCACCCTTACCCCACCCTGCAGCCCCTTCTACTGGGCACAAGCCAGGCAGGGTGAGAAGGAGCTCGGCTATGCAAAGCTTGGGCAATGCCTTAACCCTTCCTCACCCTCCTCTGGGGATGCAGCGTGCAGAGCACCACATGGAGAAAAATATGCTCCAAAATGGGTCATCTATTCTGCACCCGTGTTATTTGCAGCTAAGTATAATGGAAAAAATTGACTGTTTGCTTGGTGCAATAGGGCATGACTCTGTTTACACAGAAATAATAGCTAAACAGTGATGGATTCTAAATCTCCATTACAGTGAAAGATTTGAAGGAGTAAAGCAGTTAGAAAAATAATTGGGTTTCTTGTTTAGCTTTAAAAAGCCCTTAAACACTGCCAAATTGAGAAGACTTCTCACTTTGTTTTGTTTTTCTCCTTTGGGAAGTGTTACATTAACAAAGGGAATAAAAACAAGTCCAACCAACTTAGGCAAAAAGGAAGGTGTTTGACCTTCACTGTTACTCCAGAAGGTCAAAGGTTGGGAAGCCCAGGAGATGCAGGACCACAGCCCACACAGTCCCATCCCAGACGTGTGAGGCACAAGATAAACATGGTTTAGCACTCAGGCTAAGGCTTTTGTTGTTCTGAGGTTTTTTTGGATGAAGCAAGTAATCATTACAGAGAACTGGAAACTTTCTCTTCTCTTTTCTTTGAAAGCTTAAAGAGATTTTAACTTAACCCCTCTCAACCAAGCAGGAAACCTGGACAGAAAAGCAAGTGTCCCTCTGTCCTGGTGGAAGAGGCACAGTCAGAAACCTCAGGAGACAGAACAGGAAGACTTACACAGCCAGGTTCAACTCAAAAAAGAAGCCTTCCCAGCATCTTTCATTTTAAAGCCAGGCTGGAAAGCAGCACCGACTAACTGGAAATAGCGTAATAATAACAGTAATGAAAACCACGCAGGACTCCTCTATAATGGAAAAAAGGCAGACACTTATGAGTTCAGAGCCCTCTAGGATGCTCCTGAATATTTCAAACACTAAAATGAGAGACTTTATGTTTTCTGAAGGCAGAGACCTTTCTCCTACCCCCAACTCCTCTCAGGCAGCTCTTTAAATTATTTAGCAGCCTAGTGATTACGTTTGGTGCTGGAGGAGTCGGCAGCACCCACAGACCAGGATGGGGACACAGCTGCCAGTGGTATTTGTGGTACCTCAGCAGAGACCCAAAGCACGCAGGTCTTGGGTGACAGTGGCCAAGGGGCTCCCCCCACCACTTTAGGTCATATTCACACGCAAAAGAGCAGCTGCTGTGAGCTATTATGCTGCAAACTTTTCAGCGGCGACCCTCGGTGGGTGCGGGAGAGGGGGGAGCAGCGGATGCAAAGGACCTATTGAGGCCCCATTAATTTTTCAGGAACTCTCAGGCTTTGGCCTTTACAAAACGCGGCAGGAGGAGGGAAAGAGAGAAAGAGACTCCAGCCAGGAGGAGAGTCTCCCCCCAGCAATCCTCTCCCCATCAAAGAGCTTTGTCAAAACAGAGAAATGAAAAGAAGCTGATCCGCACTCCTTGCGTTCCCTAATTAGAAGGGAAAAATCCCGGGTGGTGAGGGAGGCAAGAAGCGGCCCCTCGCCGGGCACACGCTGCACACACACACACAAAAAAGTTTCTCTCCGCGGTCCAATTTCCAGAAATTTATTCCAGTTGTAAACCATTAGGTGCCAATTTTTCAAATCAACCCTACGATTCAATAGCAGTGGCTGCCTAATAGACTCTGAAAAATCTTTTGCTGGCTCACAGCTGAGCAAACGTTATCTAAAAACATCTTAATAAGGCTCTTGCTATTCTTTCACCTTGCTGCTTACAAAAGGGGAGATTGTTAGAGGTGGGCTGAGGGGAGCAGGGATGCTGGGGAGGAGGTACACGCCAGCCAGCTCCAAACAGATACACTCACCCCTCAGCGTCACCCCGTACAACAGTCAGACAAGGGAAAGGGCAGCCTCAGCCTTCCCCACGGAGCTCTGCCGTCCGTGGCCTCCTGCTCTTCAGTCCTTATTAAAGGGTTGGGGGAAAAAACACCCAGTTTTTTGCTGTGTGGAGAAAGAGGTCTGTAGAGGCATCCATCCCTCATCCCTACTGTCGCCCTGCATGGCCTAGAAATAGGAATATTTTTCTCTGCAGGTTCCTTGTGCTGGTAGGCACCATGATGCTGGTGGGTTATCACGGAACGGTCAGGGTTGGAAGGGCCCTCTGGAGCTCACCCAGTCCCACCCTCCCTGCTAAAGCAGGGTCAGTTTGAGCAGGTTGCACAGGAGTGCATCCAGGTGCAGCCTGGTCCACTGCTCTGTCACCATCACAGGAAAGAAGTTTCTCCTCGTGTGTGTACTTAATCTCATACACCTACGTGCAGCCTCTCCAGCACTTGTACTCACTGCTGTGAGGGGGGAGATGTTTTGCAGAGGATGGGTGACACAGGGGCTGAGGGCTCTGACCCAGGGGAGCACAGCAGCTCCTCAGGGCTGGCTGCGAGCAGCCTCCTTGCCTGCACTGTCCCCTCACTCTGCTGCCAGCACGCTCACGTGGCCGCCGCTCAGCTGCAAGTTACAGCCATAAATTACGGCCCAGTGAATTACAGAAAACGAAAATCAGCATCAGTTTAATCTTAATATTCCTGGCTGCGGATTTCAGCACTTCGGCAGCTCAAGGTCATGCTAGGAGGGAGCAAACCAGGACCAGGAAGCTCCACTCTCAGCCTCAGGAGGTCTCTCTCTCAACCCTCTCCTCCTTTTGTCCAAAGGGTCCCCAAAGTTTTCTCTGGGGCTGTTGCTGGAGAAAGTTTAAGAACTGCTACAGAAAAAAAAAAGTCACATTGTGCAGGCTGGAAAGCTGGTCAGCAATGACCTTGGCCAACTCAAAGACTCAGGATAGAGGAAAAAAAATCTAATATCCTATCCCCAGCTATCTGAAAATTCAGATTACACATCTATGCACCTCATGAGTTTTCTGGCTATCCCTCAGGCAATCTGATAGCAGGCATCTTCCCAATATTTTATGTTTAAACAAAAGCGAATATTCTTACTGGATTCCTTTACAAATTTCTGCACACAACTTAAGGAAATAAAGGTCTTATTCCAAAACTCACCCCCAGGCTCAACCTTCCCTCCCTGCTTTGCATGCCATTTATATTTAATTGCCTCTGAAAACAATGCCAGGTGGACCAGAGGGGGAGTTCTCCTGCTTTTGTAGCAAGTTCTCATGGCTTCACAGAACGGCACGAACTGTAAAACCAGAGCAGCTACGAGTTCTCAAATTTGTCCTCGTATAAATGCCACGGCTGAATGCTCTTTGAAGAATGCACAGAGAGAAGAAAGCGTGCTTGCCATGCTTTAAGCTCTGAACCAAGTTTTATAACCAGGATCCAAAGCCCCAAAAGGAGGTGAAAAAAAAAATTAGGCTTACAATGTTAATGCTGACAGATTTACCTTCCGTGCTAATAGAACATCTCTGTACTTAGGAGGAGACAGAGCCACACACTATAATCAACACTTGCACAATATCCACTTGACTGTGTGAATATCCCAACTCTGCTTGTATGAGCAGCTTATAGGAATTACAAAGGCTGAGCTAGCGAGGAGAGAAAGGATTACTGAGGGCCACAGTTCATTCTGCTTCTGCATAAACAAAGTGTGACCTTGATTAAATTAATAATCAAATTAACATTCCCATTAAACTGTTGCTGGAGAGCAATGCAGGCCAGAGAGATAACCACCCACACTTCTCCAGCCCCAGTGGACAAATGGACACGCTCAGGCTTTCCATCTCCAAAAAGCCTAAACAACCGCTTAGCAGGATTAATTTTTAATAACTCAGCACTTTGTTTTTATGTACTTATTAAAATTTAAGACACCGAGTCATTGACCCCTGTAATTTTTCAATTGTTCGAACCATGGAGTCTGGGCTGGCTAATTACGCCGGAACAGCTGTTGGAGACGACCTTGTGATCAGTGGGGAAAAGTGATGCAATTCTATCAGTTTACTAAGCTCCACAACGGTTCCTCTCTTTCTCCCTACCCCGTTATCATTTTAAATAAGTTCATGAGTTAATTACACAGAATAATTCAGAGGGTTATTTGGGAAAACAAACCCTCTTGATAGTCTAACAAACGGCAGCCACAGCTACATGCA
The DNA here is from genome assembly GCA_033558185.1 of Dromococcyx pavoninus. Taxonomy (NCBI): domain Eukaryota; kingdom Metazoa; phylum Chordata; class Aves; order Cuculiformes; family Neomorphidae; genus Dromococcyx; species Dromococcyx pavoninus. The sequence continues at coordinate 182,387 of JAUMJL010000861.1, forward strand.
GATGGGGTACTCGCAAACTTCACCTTCACTGACACCATGGAAAATTCAGTATTCACGTGCCAGCCCTCCTCTCCAATAAAGCTGGAGCAGAGGTGAGGAGTCAGGGGTGCCCACATCCAAACCCTTCCACAAGGAAAGGCAGCAGCATCGGGGCTATTGGCGTCTGCTCCCAGTGTCAGGGGGAGAGTCTCGCAGAATTGTGTCAGGGTAAAAATAAAAGCTGGGTCCGGGCAGATTATAGAATCATAGAATGGTCTGGATTAGAAGGGACCTTAAAGATCATCCAGTTCCAATCCTCCTGCCACGGGCAGGGACACCTCCAACTAGATCAGGCTGCTGAAGACCCCATCAAACCTGATCTTGAACACCTCCAGGGAGGGGGCATCTACAGCCTCCCTGGGCAACCTGTGCCAGTGTCTCACCACCTTCATCGTGAAGAATTTTTTCCTAATGTCTAATCTAAATCTTCCCCTTCCAGTTTAAAGCTCTTCTCCCTCATCCTATCACTACAAGCCCTTGTAAAAAATCCCTCTCCAGCTTTCCTGTAGCCCCTTTCAGTACTGGAAGGCTGCTATGAGGTCCCCTCAGAGCCTTCTCTTGTCCAGGCTGAACCACCTCACTTCTCTGAGCCTGTCCTCATAGCAGAGGTGCTCCAACCTTTTGATTATCAGATGACCCAGCAGAAACCTAGGAACCCCCCTGCAACAACTGCTGCAGTGACTGAAGTGCTAGTACGCAGTCACAAGTCCTCTAGAGGTATCTGTCTCCAGCTGCTTCTGGATTGACTTTCAGGAAGGGGAAGAAAACAATTCTTAGAATAACAACTAAGTGGAATTCTCATCTCCAGGCAAAGGGAACAAGTAATTGAAACAAAGTAAGAGCTGGAAGACAGAGGGGCAAAAGAACAGTAATTATCAAATGTATAAATAATGTGCTGTGTGTCTTATTTACCACGGTTGCCTGGGGACAAGTGAACACCAACGTGAGAACCCTTGATGGAGACCGCTCCAACCCAGCCCTGGCCAGTTGGGTCAGGAGCCCTTTCCCTGCCTGCCAGCCCCACTCCAGCCACCACCAATGCTCATCCAACTCAAAAAAAGATTTGTACACCTTTTCCTTTTATAGCAGAGGGCTCTTCTATTGCAGGCACTGAGGGCTTGGACACCTTGTGGAGGAGTCACTTGCTTTTAAGATGTCGCCTTAGACTGTTCACTCTACTTTGCTGCTGAGTTTGACAAAGAGACTCCGTTCCTCACTAGGTCCAACAATTGCCACCCCCACCAGTGCAACACTCCCAGTCCTGCAAAGGGTTGCTGGGTACCAAGCCAAGTGAAAATTATTTGGTCTAAAAAATATCTATTTCATTACTGGAGGTCAATACACTTCTGGTGGCTGAAAGTGCATCACCCCGTCTCCTCCAACAATTGCACCCTCAAAACATCCCCACCAGGACACATCAAACCTCACCACCTCCCAGTTTAAACTACTGTAACCAGGAAAAGAACGATGCACACATTGTCCAGCTGACAGCAACAGCCATCAGGATTCTTCACGCTCCTGGAAGAGGTAAAAATGTCTTTGAATCTGCAAAGACCACTGAGAAAGATGCTACAAATGCAGGATGCAATTAGAATCAGCAGGAACCGGTACCTGAGAGCAAACAGGAGCACTATGCAATACCCAACACCTGGCACCAAAGCATTCCAGTCACATAAAGTTCCTCACTACCCACAAACAAGCCACATAAACAAAAAATATAAAAGTGATGATTTCTAAAGCAATTAACAGCCCAGTATTAAATAAGCTAGCGCTGGGGACCAGCCATGTAGGGCCTGTAAGCAAACAGCCTGCACAGCCTCCCAGCAAGGGCAGCGAGCGACAAGAAAATAAACTGCATCTGTTGGAAATATTCACAAAACAATTAAAGGTAAATTGGACTTCCTTCTGAAAGACCAAACAAAGCATTGTATTTACAATACTGAGCACGTTCCTGTTTACATTCTGAGACCATGATTTCAGAGCAAAACTTGCTGGAGCAAGCACACAAAAAGCAGGGGGGTTCTAGGTTTCAATCCCACCCATTCCCTGGTATCTGTGCTCTCGGTAGCTAAATGCATTTAAAAGATGAGAAGACCGAAAGGGAAGTTAATAGACAACTGCTGCAATCAGTAGTCCAAACAATTGACTTTGAAGTTTTCCATTAAATCAGAGAGAAAAATGACTGCATGGAGATGCTGACAAACTCCTTTCCCTTATGCAGACAGCAGTGTTTATAAACACACAGAAGCACTGCAAAAGCCTTAGGGTTTGTTTCGACCAAAAATAGAAATTGTCAACAGAGACACCATATTTCAGCATCATGAACTGTTGCAGATTTCTATTAAAAATTAATATGCATTTGCTATTATTACATATGATTTATAGCTGCATATAAACCCCAACAAGCAGTGCCACAAACACACGTCAGGGTGTGACCGAGAACACTCTCAAAAGCTTGACCGCAAAGCAGCTCGGGTGCCCTTTTGTGAACTCCTCACTGAGTTCAGCTGCACTGAAGCGAGCGGGCTTTCCTTTGCAGTTTTTTTAAAGCTATGCACAAGCAGATGTTCTTTTCTTTTTCTTTTTTTGGGGGTAAGGGTGGTAATAAAGCAGAACCAAGTGCTTCCAGCACACAGACCCGAGAGCAGCTCTGCGCAGCTCAGCACGCTGCCCTCCCGCACATACACACAGCGCTTCAGACCCACAGCCTGCACAGCTGCCACTGCCAGGCATCTGTTTACACTGCAACAAATGTACACACATTTTATTGCAATTTTTCAAATGTGCCTTGTATAAAAGATTATATCCTTCCACGAGGGTGGATTCTTCTATTCTTCAGTCCTGCATACAAATAAGCAAGACACTAAAAACCCACTGTGTTCACCTGCTTTGCCTGGGTTTCTCACAGCAACCTTGGGAAGCACACATGTGTCTTCAAAGTGCCCCGCAGCTTCTGGGCTGTAGTTTTAGATCCTCCTGCAAGCCAAGAGCTGCTGGTGGATGGCAGGGACAGGCAGGCACTGCTCCATGTGCAGGTGCATGGGTCTCCTCTGTACCTCCACACTCCTGACACAATGGATGAGACTGTCTCCACCTCGTCCTCACCAGATGTTAGGCCTGAACCACAGTTCATATGATGCTGAGCACACAACATATATCAGTGCTAATGGTCCTGGGGTCTCTCAGGGACTCACAGACATACAACATGCATTCAAATGTTAGTGTTGAACATACAAGTGGGGTTGTGTGAGGTACAGGGGGAGAGGGGAGCTGAGGTGAAGCTACACTAAGAAAAAATTATTTTGTTGAAACGGAACTGGTCAGTTATTTTCAAGCACTTCCAAGAAAATATTGGCTGCTTTACTTCATCTCACATGGTTATGAGAAATTGCAGGTGTCCTGCAGAAACTCTTCTGATTACTCTTGGCCACCTTCTCCTCCACTATAATCCCTTTTTTCTATCCAGGTGTGGCCTCAGTTATTCCCTCTCTGCTCAGCCCACGACCCATTTGAGTGCAAGTCTGTGTCTGTTGAGATAAATCTCCAGCTCTTGCCATTCCCCTAAAACAACAAATAAGCTGTCACCTGATTTCTTATGGGGATTCCACTCCTTCCCTGATATGGAAACCACCTGGCCACAGAGCAGGTGCTGGGAACACTCTTCTTCCTTTGCAGTCTTCATCACCACAGGACGCTCACTGGTCTGGAAATGTTAACCATCCTCCAGGAACCAAACAAGTGAAGCTATGGTGGTTCTTCTGCACAGGCTGAGCTGATGGACTGCAGTTGCAGAAGACAGGGATTTCCCTCAGAGATACTGGGACCACACATGCAGAACGCCCCAGGCATGGAGAGCAGATCCGACACACGTACAGTCACAACACACGAGACTGACCATCCCAGCAAACCCAACCCAAGCCAAACTGTGCACTCAAATCATCAGGTGCAACCCCAGTGATACCATGGGCTGGAAAAAAGTCTTGGATAAAGACCAAACTACCTGTGTGCAACTTCACAACCCGCACTCAGGCACTACCCTCCCACTCTAACTCTGGCAATTTGCAGAGGGACACATATTTAGTGGTGCTGCCCAGGAGGCCAGAAACTGATGCAGGCTCCTCAGTTACCAGTCAAAACACACTCAGTATCACTCACAGTTCAAGCAACTGTTAAAGAGGAGATGAGAGAGAAAAGAAGTTGTTACCCTCCTTTTGAAAATGAAGCTGTAAAATCCAAAGCAGAGAGTCTGAAGTTTAAACACAAAGCAAATCAGGCTGATCCCCCAGCAGCACGGGGAGCCCCTCCACCACACATAGCACTGACCCAAGAGCTCCATAACCTGCTCTCATCCTGCGCTACAGCGGCCAGAGGAGAGGTCCAGATAGGGCCAAGGCTCCTCTCCAAACCCTGGCTATCTTACAGCAGAGGGAGTGTGCATGGCCCTGGTCACCTCTGCTGTCCCTCAGTCACAGCAGTGCTGTCAGAGAAAGGGCTCAGGCTGCAGTGAAGCTCTGACTGCTGACGAATGAGGCAAAATGCAAGCTACAAGATAAGCAAAAAGCACCTAAAGGCACTTAAATCCAGTCTCCAACAACTGGCTGAGTGACAGCAGCGTACAGGGCGGAGGCTGAACCACAACCAGACTGCAAGAACAGAATCAGGAATTCATTTACTTACCCTAGATAGACAATCATCATTTCAAATACAGCTATAATGAGGAGGAAGGTCCATATTTAAGAGATCTTGCTGTGTCCTACTCTGCGTCATGGTCTTCCCTTATAAATATTGACTGAAGGCAGGATATTGTTCAAAACATTTCATTTTTTCCTCCCAGTCATCCACTGCTCACCTGGCACACAAAATTTAAGCTCTTGGCTCAGGCTGCTCCCAGGCACAGGTCTGACCGCAGCCGCCAGAGCGAAGCAGGGAGCAGACTCAAACGCGGCTCTTGGCTGTGTAGCACCAAAACCAGGAAAGCTTTTCTGTTTGCTTTAGGAAGACCAGACAGATGTGACTCAGAGGAAACAGTAGCCAAATTTTGGCTGGTGGCTCACCCCACACATGCCAGCAAACCTGCAGCCAACAGCAGGCGCAGTGAATGCAGCGTGCCCAGCCGCTGGCTGCCCTCCAGTGAAATTCAGGAAAAGACAGCTTTGCAGAGCCGTGCAGACAGGGGACACGGGGGATGCTTCAGCACAAGTCCTTGGAATGAGGCAAAAAGGTCCATGTCCTTCACGTGCCTGCATTACCCAGGCAAGGCAGATCATTGAGGTTATTATAAGGGATAATTTGCTGGCCAAATTGCTAACGGTGCTGTAATGCGATAGCGCTGTGTGAAGGTGTGCAGCCCTCACCCAGCCTTCTCAGCTCTGCTTCTCTGAGCAAGAGTCACCTTTGAAGATACTGCACTTGTTAAAAAAGAGCACAGGAAAGAGCAGAGAAATCCAGAGAGCATCAGTCATCCCCTCTGCCAACTCAAAGCAGTTTAGCAGAAGATGAAAAGCTGCCTTCTCTGCAGTCAAATATGCAAATAACAAAGGATGCTGAGGTGACAGGAAGAAAAAACACTATCCAGACAAAGGCCTAGGATGTCACTGCCTAGGAATGCTCCCTAATTCCAAGTTTGCAAATCCCAGACCTTTAAGATCCATTTAAAAACAATATTTTACAAGAAAGCAGTGACATTTTTAACAGAAGTAATTTATTTGGGGAGCTTTTTGGATACCTCTAGGCTGAAATTTGTTGGTATATTCAAGATGCTACTCGACATCCTCTGTAACAGGGGCCTGAGTGTGGCTGTCTGGCTCTCTGGGAATCCAGCCTTCACCAGTGATGCTCATTACCTTTAAGTCTTAAAATACATTGCAAGATTCTGCCTACCCAAAGCTAATATTCATTTCTGCTCTTACGCAAATACTTTATTATACACTCTAATGCATCCACCTCCAATACTTTGCTACAATAAAGGCAGTAGCAGTGCAACCAGATTTTAACAGATGAGAAACCAAGATAGAGAAGAAATAAGTGACTTGCTCAAAGTCCCAAAGAAAATCTGTAACGGTGCTAAGACTTGAATCCAAATATTTTTTCTAACTCCTAGGCACTTCCAAGCTCTCAGCGAGCCCTTGGGAACATTCCTTTTTACTGTCTGCACAAGCGAGGACAAACAAACAAGCACCTTTTTTTTTTTTGAAGCCATCTAACAATGATGCATTACTCCCCAAAGAATGCTTCCCAACCTTGAAATGACCAAAAAGTTCCTCACATACTTGTTCTTGCCTCCGTTTATTCTGAAAAAAAAGCTGTATTTAAAAGACTCTTATTTAAAAAATGCACTTGAGGACGACAGTTTAACTGTCAAAGGGATCAAGAACCAAAGCTTCTGTACCTCCAATAAACTCTGACTGCTCAACCATTCCGGCAATCTGCTCTGAGGACTCCTGACAAAGGGGGACACATAAAACACTCGATCCCATATGCTTTTAAATCACCCAGAAGAAGCATGTTTCTACTCCTCCTCCTCTACTAACCAGATTTAAGTGGTAATTCCATGGGAAGGTTGATTATCACTAAAGTTTTAATGAGTTGCCATCTGTAGCTTGTACCTTGCACTTCATAAATGGAGAGCATTCTACTACCATGCTGTCCAGGAACATAAAATGTGGCAACAAAGCATTACAAGGTGATCTAAAATAATACTTCCCTTCCTTCAAAATGAATGGCTTTAACTTGGCAAAGAGATACGCAGCAGAGAAGAAAATGAGGACTGTGTTTGGAGTCCTAGGAAACATATGAGAAGGTTTTATTTAGCATTACCAAGACTCATGGCTCTAGTTTGGCGGGATCTAATCTTCAAAATAAAATTATCAAGCATTAAGAGACATGATAAATCTCATATGCCCTCTGAGATGGAAACTGTGTACTGAGTTACCAAAATATGTTCAGCAAACTGGCTGCAGAAAATATAATAATTACATGGATAAGAGCTTCTCTCAGTTTTATGGCCAACAAAAGCCTCCCCTTTTGTCCCTTCAAAGTTCACAAAGTCATACATCACCCAGGCTGGCATGTTTGCTCCTGAAGTGTCTAAACTGTTGCAGCTGTCTCAAAGGATTTAGAGAACTAGGAGCCAACAAGGAATTTTTCATTAACAACGTGGAGAGCAGAAATCAATCGTCCCCTGGTGTCATGTCATTTCAATGGGAAAGGGGAGGAGATGGAGGGAGAAGAAACTCTCACAATACACGTACAGCAGGCAGGCTGCCAAGCCGCGGCGCACACCGTCTTCTCCTGCTCATTTCAGCTCACAAATGATCTGCAGAGTAATTGTTCCCAATAAATTACTTACCTGCATGTGGAATATCACAATAGTTTTGTCTGTTTATTTGTATTTTCCCACATACACACTGTTAACAGGAGTGATAAAAAGACCAGTTGGTGGCATTTTCTTTTCAGGAGAGCTGGCCCAGAACTCAGCCTGGAAAGAGCCCAGGAGGCTTTAAACCACCTTGTGTTCACCCCATTGCCAAATCCTTCGAGTTGAAAATCAGCTGGACTGTCCTAAGGGCACGTCCATCTGAGCAACGACAGGTCTCGCATCAGGCATCAGCGAGAGGAGCAGGAGAGCACAAGGCAGTGGAGCAGCCAAAGCCAAGTCTCATTAGGCTTTTAAAGCCCAATCAATATCAAACTGCCAATTAATGTTTGCCATATAAGTGAATCCCACCTTCAAGGAAAAGTGAAAAGCAATTTTGATTTTGTTTCCTATTTCCCCAAAGAAGAACTCCAAAGCAGAGCTCATGTCTTTCAGTTGATCACAGAAGTGCATCAAGAGCAGGAGTTCCGGAAGCATTCCATGGTCGAGCTGCGCTCCAGAGCATCTGGTATTGCACCACACCTGCTATTTATTTATTTAATGGATCAAACCTTTTGTAACATTCAGGTCTCCAAGTCAGCCCCATGGCATTGCAATACAGCAGAGATGGGATAGTTTCTACTGCCATGCCAAGAGGAAAAGCAGAGAAAAAGAGCTGAGGTCCAAGCTTGTAGAAGAAACACCAGAGCAGCCCAAACCCATCCAAGTGAGCAAGAGTCAATCCTCTGTTAGGATTACATAAAACTTGTTGAACGTTAATATATGCTGCCTCCACTCTCCAAACAGTTTATGAACGCTATAATTTTCTTCACTAAAACACTGCCTAATAGCACCAATCCCCCCTTCTAATTATAGACGTCTCTTATGCATGATAATCTTTATACAATTAAGCCCACTTAAAAGAATAACTGATTAAATAAGGTGTTTAAATAACACATAAGGTTGTGATAAAAAAATGACAAAAGCTCAAGAGATTGAAAACTAAAGAAGAAATTCTACCCTTAAGTGTATACCAGCGAGTGAAACAGCAGCCCCAACCTTCAAACCTGAATTGGCAGTCAAAGTTGAAACATTAATATAAAATCACTCTTCCATTAAGAAAACCAAACACAAACAGAAAGAGCCCACAACTGCTCATGTACGAATTGTGCATGGGAAGACATTAATCTCCTCTCAATATGCTCTTTGGAATTAGACCAGTTGGTTTCATTTCAAGTGCAAAAATCTCCCTCTCAAAATGTTACTGAAACTTCATGTCTAATTTAGGAAAAGGGTCCTCTAGGTAGAAATACATTTAGGCAGAGAGTCAACGTTTGCTGGAAAGGCCAAGTGCTGCCGCTCCGCAAGCAAACCTCTATTCCACGACCGCAGCAGCACAAGCACAGCAGCCTCACAAAAGCGACAGCAGCTCACTCACTGCTACAAGAGCAACAGGAAAACTCCAGCACAGCTCCAGCACTGGATCACCCTCTCTATTAGACTCTCTCCTAAAAAATACTTTTATTCCCACGAGTGCCAGCTTTTATGGCTAAAAGTGCCATCCAACTAAAGCTTATACTGTTCTACTGGTTATGTCCATTGCAGAAACACCAGGTACCAGTCAGAACTGAATATGCAATAGACTGTACAAATAAGAACCAAAACCATTACCCCGACAGGTCCCAAAATTAAACTGATTATAAACATTCAGATAATGAACAGAATACACCTGGGAACTGGAATTGTTTAGCCTGGAGAAGACGAGGCAGAGGGCAGACCTTATTCTGAAAAGAGATTGTAGTGAGGCTGGTGTTGGTCTCTTCTCCCAGGTCACAAGCAACAGCAGAAGAGCAAATCACCTCAAGTTGTGCCAGGGAAGGTTTAGACTGGATATTAGGACATATTTCTTCACCGAATGGGTTGTCAAGCACTGGGAGAGGTTGCACAGGGAAGTGGTGGAGGCACCATCCTTGGAGAGATTTAAAGGACATGTGGATGTGGTACTTTGGAAAATGGTAGCGGTGGGCTTGGCAGTGCTAGGTGTACAGCTGGACTTCACGATCTTGAAGGCCTTCTCCAACCTAAACAATTCTGATTCTATGATCATTGTGACTGAACCAACACCAGTCTCTGGCGTTGTCTCCATCTATCAACTGGAAGATTTGCCTGCGATCGACATGTGGCAATTAACCGGGTGTTTACATTACACCTCCTTCATAGCTGGCAGCAACAGAGCACGAGGCCACCCACGCATGAGTTGGGCATTTCACAACACAGGCAGAAAGGCAACAGACACCCAGATAACTTGCACTAGGGAGGCAGTGCTGCTACACGCTGGTCCACCAGCCACAGCGCTCCTTCCTCAGGTTCCAGCTGCTCTGCAGGACCCTGAGCACACAGGCACCACAGTGGCCTTGTGCTCACCCTGGAGGCTGGTGCCGGTACCCACATGTGTGATGAACCAGCTGGGGAGGCTCCTGGACAAGGCAGAAGTCACTGTGTAGATCTTGTGCTCAAGAAGAACAAGAGATGTGAGAAAAGCGATGGAGCAACACGCTCAGCGTGGCACTGCTCCACACCACTGTCCCGCAGGGAGTGCTGCCTCCCCTGCAGCAAAGCAGTGTGTTTAAGCACACACCCCATCCTCTCTGCCCAGCCTCTGCCCACAATTGTGTGTGGCTGGATGCAAGGTGCAGCTGCAGACAGGCTGTAGCACACGCTGGCGGGCAGCAGCGGGCTGCCAGCGCTATAAATAGAAGGGTCTATTTTTAAGTTGACCATCACTTAGCACAGTCGAACTTCCTCCCCTTCTGCTCCCACTGTCACTGCTATGGTTTACGTCCTTGCTCAGCTGTGCACGCAGGACTGAGCTCCAGGACCAGAGCAGACTGGTCAGACAGGCAAACACACCCCTGCGTTAACTGCATGTTGAGTTTGCCTTGCCTTTGTTAAGCGATGCTGTGTCCTTGTGCAGCTCCCTCTCAGCCGCCAGCTCTTCACCAAACACCACCCTGCAAAACCCCCAGTGCAGGGCAGTGCTGGGCTTGCTTCTGGAGGTACCACAGTCTCACAGAGCAGCAAAGGCTGCAACGAGCACAGAAGAGCTCCCTCCTTAAGTAGAAGTGCCACAGTCCTGCTGCAAAACTACTCAACAACATAGAGGTTCAAATTTATTTTTCAGTAGAACTGCTCATGAGAGGGATTCTCCCCTCCTTTCCATATTGTAACAAGTATTATATAAAACTTGAAAGAAATTCAACTACAGCTTTTATTTACCATTGTGCATATGAGCCAATGGCTGTGGCAGGCTACCAAGTTTGCTGCCAAGCTGGCCAAGTCTGCTTTTATTACTGCACTACTACTGTGTGTCTCACTTAAGAACAAGGGCTGCTTCTAATGCCAGCCCCTGGGTGACTGCAGCATTCAGATGAAGGGCTGTGCTGCTTTGCCCATCTCAGCTGGATGGCACCCTGGGAGGGAGGCAGTTTCCCTGTAAAGGACAGTGCGGCATCATTGCCAAGTTACTGATCCGTACTGAAGCAGTGACAGTCTCACCAGTGCCCCGCAGCACCCACCTGGGTAAGAGCTGTGTGAGAAATTGTTAAAAACCCTTCTGGAACGCCCCTCTCCGAGGCTGCCACTCAGGCTGATGCACCTGAGGCTTCTCTTGGGAAGACTGGATCTTTTTAAAAGATGATTCCAAGATCAACAGCTTATCAGGGTGAATCCTGGGGATCTCTTCTTCACAGGAGTTTCATCTCCTGCGATCACTGAAACTGCAATAGCATCCAAAATTAGCAGGCACAGAAAAGGTCATATCCCAGGCGTGGGGCTGGACAGTCACCCACACAACCCGTGCTCCACAGAGCCACCACCCTTGGAAGAGGCACCACCAGACTACTGCCAACAAACTCTTAGCTTTGGACTTCATATGAAACAGGTAAACTGTAACTGCAACAGATAGAGGAGGAAAAGCAAGGCCTTATTTTGAAAGAGGACTCACAGACTGCTCCATTTCCAATTAAATCCTTCTATTCTTTGAGCAAGACTGTGCCACAGCAGGTAACTGAAGTCTCCCAAAGAGATCTGGCACCATCCAAGAACCCTGCAGCTCAGCGCTCAGCAGAGATGCTGAGGCAAACACACACGACGCCCAGACACTCAAATACTACACATCGTTTCAGGCATTTTCAGCCCAATAAGATGCCTTTTCCAGCAGCTCCCTCAAAAAATGAAAGGGTAACATCAACTTCATGTCCTGATGTGAGGTGATCCTACAGCTCCATAGCAGCCCCAGCATTTCAGACCTCTCCTCACCTTGTAGAGCACAGTGTCTCCCATCTCCTGGAGTTGCCACGTTCCTTGGCCCACGCAGGTTTAAAAAAAAAACAAACCCAAAGATCAACTCACTAGTTACGATTTTAAGCCAAGTTGTTGCTTGCTCAATTGTTATGACCTTCCTCCTCCCCTCTCTCCCCTCCCAGTCACGAGCAATAGGAATTAAATTGATTCAGTCTATCAGTGCTCTGCATCTAAGTGATTAAATTCAGCCACTAGAAAAATCTGTTTTGTGCTGCATCTGAGGCAAAGCAGTGCTGTCACTGGATCCAGCCCCGGCCACCGGGGGAGGGAGCCGTCAGCGTGCGGAGGAAAGCCTCAGAAGGTAAAATACAAGACTTGGTCATTGTGATGCTATCGCAGGCATCATCTTCTCCCCCTCTCCTTATTAAAGCTGGATCAGTTATTAGCTGCACCATTAAAAGTAGCTTCACAGTCAGAGATTCCTGGGGCAGACCAAAGAGGAGGAAGCGCTAGGGCAGCGGTGCAGGGAGCAGCACCTCCAAGGCATTTGCGCACCAGTGTTTCAGATCTGCCATGGCCATGATCAGTGAATTATTGATTCGCAGAGAGATGCTAAGAGGACCAGAGCAAGCCAGCCATTCAGGGCAGCTCCCCATCCTCCGTACAGCCTGCCTCTTGTGCACACGCACAGACCAGGACTAGTCCTAATTTATCCGGCCTGATGACCAGGCAGTGTTCCTGGGAGACAGATGCCACGCTCCCCAGGCTAGTTGCAGCCCTCACAACCAGCTGACCGTCTATTTTAAGCTGCTCAGCTGGGATTTTACTTTGGGATATCAGACTGAGAGGAGCACTCTTCCTCCTTCTCTTCCTTCCACATGGCAATTAGAAAAATTCAAAAGGCTGGAGGATTTAACACATCTGTGCAGCTCCTTTCTTCAGAAAACAAGCTGTAAGGAAGGACACAGACCCCATGGGTCTGGGAAGGAGGAGCTGGGAGACAGGGTTGCAATTTGTACACATCTGCACAAGCAATGAGTGATCCACCCTATGGGGTATGGGAGCCAGAGAATATCCAGCTCCGGTGCTGCCTGTGCCGCGGTGTCCTCAGCCCCTGCCCTTTCCGTCCTCTGACCGCTGTCTGTGGGGCTCTTCACCCGCCTGTGAAACGCAGAGGCAATACAGCTGCTCTCTGCACTGCAGAGGATCTGGCCCTCTCTGTTTCAGGAATTTAGTGAGAGAACAAATGCACACACAGAGAAAGAACGTACTGAAATAACTGTCTGTTCAACCCGCATCCTCCAGAAGTTCCTTGCTTCCTGCATCTGTGGGATTTCTGGCACGGCCGGTGCTCTGACCTCACCTGACCTCCCCAACTGCATCAAAGGGCCTCATCTAAATAGGTCACTTCTCGCAGAGGGAGTAAAGTTCAGAGGAAGCTAAGAGACTTACCGGCTGCCTTAATCATCACAGCCCCCTCCACCACCTCTGCTGGGAAAAAAAAAAAAGAGAAAAAAGAAGGGGAAAAAAAATATCCACAGTGGCAGAGACAAAACGCCATGGAAAAGAAAATTGGGATCTACATACTGTGGTAGTTGAATTTTAAGCAGTACAAAGTCTAAGAATACATCTGGAAACACACATGCAAATTCTTCATAACTAAAAATAAATGTCTCTGCTGTGTATTACTCTCCAGAGTAAAAGAGAAGTGCTAATATTAATAGAAGGGTTTAGTTCCATTTGTTTTATTTTATTTTTATTCAAAATCAGAGCTGATAAATTATTTCTTTAAAATCACATAGATTAAATCATCCAGATAATTTAAAGCATTATACACTTACATTAATATTACTTATAGCAAACTATCAATCTGCCCCAGGCAAACTACAGTACCAACAGTTTCACTTCATTTTTGAAGCCAATATCCTTTCCTTTGCTTTGGAATCAAGTGTCCTTCAGGTCACCTCTGCAAACATCACATCCTCTTTGCCCTGCGTTGTTGAGGTTTAGGGTTCAGAAATATAAATGAACCAGACCCATGAGCTAGAGCTCTTCAGCCATGGACTCGATGCCGATCTACATCAACAGAAGCTGTTGCCGTATTTTCCCCATCAATTCCTTAGAGGAAAGCTTACAAACTTAATTCCCGCTTTATACTTGCTTATTCAAGTTCCAGCTGCATTTCCCCCTAACGTCCCATTAGGGCTTTCCTTTTAATTACTTTTTCATGTCATCTGCGCATTCCTTGCAAGGTCCTCTTTCTAGGAATTTGGCTCTCTCTCCCCTGGCCCCTTTCATTAAGGACGTTTCCTTCCTTCCTCCCCCTTCCCACAAGCCATTGCCCAGCACTATGCCTCCACACTCCGCTTCTTGCCCACTGCCAGCCCTTGGCACTGCTTGTTTTTGGATCACACCTGTGAGAGGAGCAGGAGACACTTAAGCAAAGGGGAAGTAGGGCTGGGTGTGGAGCATTTCTTTCATGAGCATTATACTCTTGGCTAAATGACAATTCCGCATTACACAGACTGTCCTTGCCACTGTCATAAAGGATTAAGGAGCATAAAACCAAACTGTTTAATTGCAGGCAGGTGTGCAAAACTACTTCCTCTGCCCGCACCTAATGCACTTTAGAAATACCTTTAGGGAAAAGAAAACCCTTGGAGACGTTACACAGGAGATGGAACCAGGGCACGACATAGCATCTGGGCTCCTCGGGGGCCAGGAGGACCCTCTTCTGACCCACCCGTCCCCATGACGCCAGCCATGAGTCGTGACTGCCTCTGCACCCACTGCTGCAAGAAACCACAGTGCACTGCCCGTCCCTTTCCTGTCCTTATCCCCAAACTAAGGGATCACAGAAAACGGTGCGGTTGGCAGTGCCCAGGTTTAAGGCAACGAACCATTTCACAGCTCCAGAAGTGCACTGGGCAGAACAAGAGGAGTTTCGCCCCAACTAGAAGGAAATGCCACACACTGCAACTTGCCGTTAGCTGCACCCGCGCGCGCAAAGCAGACACTGACCGGTGTGGGGCCAAAGGTTAGCGAGGTCCCTCCACAGGACAAAAGCCTGCTCCTTTTAAGAAGGTGTAAGTTCATTTATATGTCATATAGGCTAAAAAAAACCCCATCCTTTTTCTGTAAAGTTGTGCTCATGGATTTTTGTAGTTTATAGGCAGAAAAACATCTGTCTTCTTCATTCTGCCTAAAGATCATCTTCGCTACCAAGATGAAAGATTGGAATCAATGTCAAGATACACAGGAGAAACCAGTTTACTCTCATAGTACAGAACAGCAGAAAAGTAAATTCTCCTACAGATGTGGCTGATAAACTGCTACAGATTCAGGCCAATATCCTTCAAGTTTCACTACACACCGCTGCAAAAGACAACACAGATCAGCCACTTGGACAGGACTTTGAAAATGGAAAGTGCCATGTCAGTGTTGTTATTACTAGTAGGCTGCTGAGGATGTCTCTTATATTTACCATCTAGGAAAAATAAGTTCTTTAAACAGTCCGTTTGAAAAAGTCCCATGAGCAGTTAACATTTTCCAAATATCCTCCCAATCAGCCACTGATGATGCAACATCGTGAAGCTCCTTTTCCCATTTTATCTCAGCTCCCAGGGATCTGGGGAAGGGTTAAAGACTGAAACTTCTTCAATGCCTCAACTACTCAAGCTCTTTCTGCCCACTCAACGCAGGGCACTCTGCCAGGAGGATTCGGTGGCAGTAGAGGCACATTTCCCCTTACAAACCACGGAGAGCATCACACACCACTCCTCTCTCCTCGGTCTGATGTTCGGTTTAAACTGGATGATTTGTTCTGCATTAATATTTCAGTAGCACTATAAGCAAATGAATGGATTTCTTCCCAGGCTATAAGCACACAAGGACACGCGCTCGAGAGGCACCACGTGTGGCTGCTGACGTGTCTGTTGCTGTGCTTCACTACCAGCTCCTGCTTGTGGAGGCCACAAGTGTCGAGTACAGGGAAGAATGAGACATGGAAGAGCACAGGCAGATCCTTCATTCAATGGGAATCATAGAACAGTTTGGGTGAGAAGGGACCTCAAAACCCATCCAGTTCCAACCCCCCTGCCATGGGCAGGGACACCTCCCACTGGATCAGGGTGCTCAGAGCCCCACCCAATCTGGCCTTGAACACTGCAGGGATGGGCCAACCACAACTGCTGTGGGCAACTTGTGCCAGGACCTCACCATGCTCACAGGAAAACATTTCTTCCTAAAATCTGAGAAAAAGCCCTACCCCGGCTTTCCTGGATCCCCTTTCAGTACTAGAAGGTTGCTTTAAGGACTCCCCTGGAGCCTTCTCTCCTCCAGGCTGAACAACCCCAACTCTCTCAACCTGACCTCATAGCAGAGGTGCTCCAGCCCTCGGATCATCTCTGTGGCCTCGTCTGGACTCACTCCAACAGATCCATATCCTTCCTGTGCTGAGGATTCCAGAAATGAATGCAGAACTCCAGGTAAGAGAAGCAGAGCAGAGGGGGAGAATCCCCTCCCTCAACCTGCTGGTCACACTTTTTTTGAGGTAACTCAGAATACACTTGGCTTTCTGGGCTGCAAGTGCATGTTGCCAGCTCATGTTGACCTTCTCATCCCTCAGCACCCCCAATCCTTCTCTTCAGGGCTGCTCCCAATCCATTCTCTGCCCAGGCTGTAATTGTGCTTGGAATTGCCCCAACCCATTTGGCCTTGTTGAACCTCATGAGGTTTGCATAAGTCCATCTCTAAAGCTGCCCAGGTACCTCTGGATGGCATCCCTTCCCTCCAGCATGTCAACAGCACCACACAACTTGGTGTCATGGACAAATTTGCTGAGGGTGCTCTCAGTCCCACTGTCCATGTCTGCAATGAAGATGTTAAATAGTACCAGTCCCAATACTAACCCCTTTTGAACATCACTCATCACTGGTCTCCGCTTGGACTTCGAGCTGTTGATCGCAACACTTTGAGTGTGACCACTTAGCCAATTCCTTATTGAGCAAGTCGCCCACCTGTCAAATCCAGTCTCTCTGATTTAGAGACAAGGATGTTGTGTGGGACAGTGTCAAATGCATTGCCCAAGTTCAGGAAAATGACATCAGTTGCTCTTCCCTTCTCCACCGATGCAGTGATCCCATCACAGAAGGCCGCCAGATTTGCCAGGCACTATTTGCCCTTAGTGAATCTATGCTGGCTGTCACCAATCACCTCCTTATTTTCCATGTACCTTACCATAACTTCCAGAAGAACCATGATCTTGCCAAGCACAGAGCTCAGACTGACTGGTCTGTGGTTTCCCGGGTCTTCCTCTTCCTTCCTTCTTAAAAATGTTTTTTTCCAGCCGCACATCGTTCAAAATAAAGTGTCCAATTCACAGCTTGTGAAAACCAGCACAGCCCACAGGGCTGCTGACGTCTGGATCACATTCATTCACGCCCCGTGGGTGTAAATCAGCACAGCTCTTCTCAGCTTGAGCAGCTCTGCCAGTTCACATGCACAAACAATCTGGCTGAAGTCATCAATTACCTCTAATTCTTTTATTTTTAGAGCACATCCCTGATCACCAAAGGCCATGGTGAAGCCGTACTACGCATTAGCATTTTTACACAGCATTATTACCACGACAAGGCTGAACAGTCCCTGACGCAAGAGCTGGCCTGTCCTATTTCCACAGCTCTACTCCAGTTTGATTTACATCATGTAAATAGAGGTCAAAAGCAAGCCTCCAGTCCCAAAAGATGCATTATCTCAGACTGCACCTCCTGTACGTTTTATGGAGCAAATTTTTAGGTCAAGGAACAGTATATAAACCTATGCACTTAAACAGAAAAGCAGGAATGGAAAATATGACCTATGAGTCAACCATGCACAAAGCTTACCTTCCACCCGGAATCCATATCCTAATTATTGATGAACTAGGCACAGTTCTGGCATTACAGAGGATTTCATTCATCCTCCTGGGCCGATTTGGGGGTGGGCAACAGCCAACAGTTAGTACTAATTTACTTCACAAACTGCAAAGTGCTAAAGACTCATCTGCTGATGCCACTGAGGTATTTAAGTCAGTGGCACTCAGGAGGCTCGTTTGCCAACTAGCCCAAGCCATGAAGCCTCATGCCGTGTAGCAGCCAGCTGCCAGCAGCTGTGGTGGCAGAGGAAGAGCCTGATGCCACCCAAACTGACTCCAGGAATCTAAGCACTCCCACGTACGACCCAGTTAGTCAGCAGTGTCACAGCTGCTCACGTGCCCACGTTGAGCTCTGTTTTCAGCAAAGGAACGTTGAGGTTATAATTAACGCTCTGACCACTGCCACCAGGAAGCCTCAGGAGGCAACTCTGGCCTCTCTGATTCACCAAAAGGAAAGTAAAATGCGCTATGAGTTGTGTTCAAAACATCAGACAGCAGCAGAGGACAGGACAGCTTTCCTTCAGCTATGAATCTAACAGCTCATTCCTGCTTTCCTGGTGAAAATCCAGCACACATCCTCAGTCAACCTGCAGGAAAAAGAAGCTGAACTCTTCACTAAAAGAAATGCCCGAGTCTCCTTCTCTCTACCCAGGAAGCTCCTCCAGCAGACACAGCCCCTGGCCCCAGGCCAGGCAGGTTTCAGCAAGGGCTGACCCAAGGTCACGGGCAGCAGTGGGACGCTCTTCCCCACGCCCGCCGCGGCTGGCACTGGGACCCCGCAGCATCAGCGGACAAGGTCACATTCCAGGGAGGCAGAGCGCAAAGACAAGAGCAGTGTTTATGTTGATTCGCTTGCTTTCACGATCTGAGGGTATTTTTTTCTCTGCAGCTCTTTTCTTTCGACAGAACGGCTCCTCTGGAGTCATCACAGCCTAGAGAGTCCATCAAGTAAATGAATCCAGTTTTCACAGCGCTTCTCACTTTCACATCACCGACTACTGAGAGCTCACTTCCATTTTGACAGACAGGCTTTCCAACCTCTAAACACCAATAACACATTTCAAGTGGTCAGTAAGTAAATAAATATAACAAAAGCCCAACGAACTTAGCAGCACACCTGAAGTGCAGCATGGGGAGATGGCAGGGGCATGAGCACAGGGTGCAGATGAGACCCAGCCCCGGGGCAGGGTGGGGGGGTGTCACTACAGCTCTGCAGATCCCATAGACCACAGGGTTTTCCCTCTTTCCAACTCCTGTCTCCCAGTTGCAGAATCTGTTGCTGGGCTTGGAAGTGATGCAATCTGGTCTTCACCAGGTATTTTTTATTTCTCAAAGTCAAAATAGAGTCTGAAGGTCAGCTTTTCCATAGCCTCTAACTTAGTGAACTTTGGAGCATAAATCGGACTGAACGCCGGGGGGGAATAGATGTTATTTCTATAATTTTACTGCAGTTCCCTTTTTTGATTGTTTTCCCAAAGTACAGGAGGGAGAGGAGCAGAGTTTCAAACCATCCAAAAATGGTAGAATTTATGTTATGCTTAAACAAACCCCTGGTTCAAGCTGCCGTGAACTCAAGATCAGTATCTGCTCTGTGTTATCAGACAACATCTGAGTTTTGTTCCTTCTCCTTTGTTTTCCTTTTTAGAGGTTTATTTTCGCAAGAAGGACTATGTAACAGGGCCTCTTCCATTTGAGGAAAAGTAAACAAAATCCTTCGCAGGGAGGATGAGGGATGAAGGAACAAAGCCAGCTAGACTAAACTGTATGAAGGTGAATTTATTTGTCATCATTTGGTATCGCAGCAGCACTGTGACTTTGATCAAGGTCACGGCAAGGTGCTGCACACAGACGCTCTCATTCTCCCTCAGAAAAGCCTGCAGTTATGACAGTAATAGGAAAGCCACACTATTAGTCCCAGATTGTGGGTGGGGACCTGAATGAGGCCAAAATAACACAGCAAATCAGAGTCACATCTGCAAAGCTAAAGCTCCTACACCATGGCCCCAGCACACCTGCAACTCCATCTTTCTCCTCCTTATTCCTGGACCCCTCTGGCAAACCACATCAGCTCAAAACATCATCTTTACTTGATACCAACTTCTCTAAATCCTGCTAAAACTCTCACCATCAGTGGTGAAAAGCCCTGAAAAACATCTTCCCACGGCAAAAAGCACCCAACTCACTAAGAAGGATCCATCAAGTCCTGAGTAGTTTCAGCACTAAAATCCAAGTGCAAAGAAATCAAAGAAACAAAGGATTTGGTGGAATCTCTAAGACTTCTTGGGATAACTTGGCTTTCCTATTTGGGACAGCTAAAGGTTATGTGCTACTGCTAAGATCAAGGACCCTGCAAGAGTTTATGTGCTCCACCACAGATAATTCTCTAAGTGCATGTGTACTCTTAAACACAAACTCTCAAAATCAGAGTAGGAAAACCCTAGGAAAGTCCTCTCAGCACGCTGACGGTACTCTGCCAGAGCTGGGTTTTGTCCAGAGCATTCAGGAACAGGAAATTAAACAGACAGGAGAGAGGCCAACAACTTCTTTAGCCTGGTGGGGACAGGAGGCAAGCATGATAAATATTTAAGTTCCTGCTTATTAGGAAATACTTGGCAAATAACAAGAAGCCTGAAGGGGGTGTTAAAGAGAAGTATATTCAGTGTTACAGGAAAGCTAATGAGAAGGTGTAACCATTATGTATGTATCATGTATGGAAAACTATGTGAGGCCCCTATGGACCATTATACACTGCATGAAACTTTACAGACACTATAATGCATTATTTTTAATGATTCCCTTGCCTACTTCAGGCTGTGGAAAGCCAGAAGAGCTTACCTAGCTTCCTGGCGGTGCTTTAGCAATGACACCTTATTTGGTTTTCTGGGTTACTTTAATGAGAAATAATTGGGTTACTTTCCAAGATTCTACAAAGCACATAAGCGATGGAAGTTGCTCCTGTGTTGAAGTGCTATTCACATCCTCTATCTTCCAGGGGTTACCTCCCCTGGTAAACCATTTATCCATAAATATGCCTGCAAAGACATTGGCACTTCTGCTAGTTCAAGTTTGCACTGTCATCATCCATCTCTTGGGAGAGTCAGGCCAGAGAAATAACCAGCTGCAACATCACAACAATTGCCCCTGCAGGAGATGTATATAATGAAAACTGAAAGCTGCAGGATGAACTTCTTACATATTTGTCCTTCTGGTTTATTCATCAGAAATAATTATCTGCGCTCACATTCACAGGAGCACATACTTTATGTTGTACATTATAATTTAATGGATTTTTAATAATACTGTAACTACAGCAGAAGCAGAAAAAAAGACAGACATTAAACCATATGTGCTGTGTTGGTGGGTAAACGGTGTTGAGCAAACATCAACAACATGTAACCAGTTTAGCATCAGCAACGGGAAGAAGGAACTGTTACTTCCAGTATTTAAAAATCACGGTGAACTCTAATCCTGAACTTAAAATCTCCCTCAGTAACAGAAATTGGCATTAGCACGAAAGTAGCAAACGTGAGTTTCTGATTTTCAGGACCCTACAGGTGATACCTTTGGCCTTTGACAAGAGTCCAAACTCCCCAGATCGGTTTCTCTGCCTCTGCAAGGCAGAAGCATGATACGAATACAGCCCACGAAAGCAGCATGGGAATGTGTCTGAATTCTGATTCCCATTGTGCCAATTAAAGTATTCCCAGTATTTTACGAAGCTAATTCATGTCTATTCCTTAAGCATCAGCAGAAATTATTGCTCCAGCAGGAGAGACTGACACTCCAAACACTTTCCTCAGAAGCTACCCTGCAGCTAACGAGTCAGAGCAAAGCATCACCATGTCGCCAACACTCGGACTGACATCTATTTATAGATTAAGAAATTATATACGTGGTGTCCCCACCAACCGTGACACATCTTCATTCAGGCATGAGTCACCTATTCACAAGCAAGTTTCCAAAAATAAATCCTATTTACCAGAATTAAATTCCACATGCTCAGGAGAAAATGTGTCCTTAAAAGCAAAACAATGGAAAAAAAAGGCATGTTAAAAATCCAAACAACAGCAAACAAGCACTGAAGTCTTCAGCCTGCAGGTCTCCATGTTCCGTATGATCATGCTGAGGCTGGAAACGTTTAATATATAACAATGAAGATGGTCGTATTGTCGTCATTACAAACTCCTGCCAAGGTCACCAGAGCACTACTGTCCAAAAGGAAGTATCCAGAATATCCTTGGCAACTCACGCTTTGCAGAAATAGTAAGTATATTGCAGTTATTAGAGAGAACAGACAGGGCGAGCGCCAAGTAATCCCAGAAAATGTAGTGTTAAATAGAGGGTTCAAACCACAAAGCTGTTGATGGGGAATGTTAAAAATGTCAGCGTGGCTGAAAGACACTCGCCAGTGGTGAATGTCAAGTTAGCAGCTACTGTTCAGCAGATGCAATAAAAACACGTAAGGGTACGTGGGTAATGGGACCAGCGTTACAGTTGTTGAAACAAATTATATCCAGAAAGCAAAGAAATAAATAGATAAATAAATAAATAATGCAAAAATGGAGCAAGTTCAAACTTTTTTTATAGTAATAGTCTCCAGTTGAGCATAATCACCAAAGCTATAGTGATAAGATTGCCAAAACTAGACAAACATCTGTGAGATGAATTCATCTCGGAGGGGAAGCCAACAGCTTGTTATCATTAAAGAGGCAATGCTCTCTCTGCGTTTGAACTGCAGGCCGCCTTGTTACTGCGTTTGCTGCGGCAATCGCACCAGATGTTGGCAGCTATCTTCAGATGGATGACAAGCACCTGCTGGTGGGGAAATTAAATGCTCATCGGCCTCCTCTCCTTCAGGGGAGGGTGGGCCGGGAGGGGAAGAGGGGGAGTGGTGATGGCTGACCCTCTGAAATCAACCTCTTTATGCAAAGTGACAGTAAGCGCTGGTCTGCCAAGCAGGGAAACAGAGTGGAAATTCATTGGATCTCTTCCATTGCCCCCGGTGAAATCTGCTCCCACCCTCCCAGCCCTGACAATTAACATGGCACCAATCTGAACTTGCTAAACCACTCATCAGAGTAACAGAGTCAACAGAGGGACCTTCTCCCAAAAAGTCACCGCTCGCGGAGCAACCTCCCCAGAAACGGAGCATCGCTGCAGCGGGGTCTGCTGCGCGCCTCTTCGCCAATAAACACCGCCACAACAAGCTTACAGCCCCGCACCTCCAGGCAACGCCGACCCAGAACACTCTGTAAAGTAGTGTTAACATAAATAGATGCTCAAACTGGAATTCTGTGCACACTTGTATTTGCTCAGATTTTAAAACCAGTGTCTTGGTGGCAAAGGTAATCCCACATTCGCTACCAGTACCGTGACGTGTCCTACCCACTCGTTTTAGACCAGCCTCTCTTAGCATTAGGAGGCAGCGAAGGTCATGATGGGCACTGAAACTTATTTTAAAAATAAAACACATAGCAGCTTCTTCTGACAGACTTGCTACTATTTTCAACTTTATGTGAAAACAAAATCTGCAAAATGTGAACTCCTTTTATAAGAGCAATCATTTCTTTACAAGTCCAATACTCCCACTTCTTCAAACTTCCACGGTGATGACCTTGCAGCAAAGAGGAATATTGTGTGATATGCTCTGCCAGCGGGGCCCATCTGAGACTGGATCATGATTTCAACAACACTTGGCCCTGAGTAGTAAGTTGAAAACACCACTGTTGACTCCCATTCAGCCCAAACCTCTTGCAAATGTCCCTGACAGAGACGACATTTGTTTGATCTGAACTGGCCACATGCATTTTAGGCATCCTTCAGATTAAGAGGCAGTTAATCCTCATTCTGCTTAGATTATCTTAATTGACTCTTCATCTGAGTTACTTTGCCCTTGTCCCCATTTCTGACACTCTATTTATAAATAAATATACTGCACCATGCACACAGCGTACTCCCCCTCCAGACTGGCCCCTGTATCCCAGGACTGGATCATTACTGCCAGGACTGATGATGACCAAACCATCACGCCTGGCTACCAAAATACACTGAGGCTTACTTTTCCCCTAAAAAATAAAATACTAAGTGTCTCCTAACAGAGATACACATGTGTGAGATGGATGTCAAACGACTTTCACAATCTACTTCTGCAGCATTAGCATAAGTTTAATTAAACCAGTCGTACCTCAATATCGCACGTGTGAGCAAAGCTCTGTTATTTCACCTCTAGGACTGACTCAAAACCATCTTGTTGATTTTTAGCATCACAATGGAAAAACACAGAAATAAATCAAAGAGAAGAAGCACATAAACATAACAAGAAGCACCAAAGGTTGCACAGAACCCTCCAGATAAAAACAGACTTTCCATCAGACAAATGTAAGTATTCAAAAATCAAGCTGCAGCTCAAAAACCAGGCTTTTCCTTAACACTGTACAGCAGGGTGAAACACACCTGGAACAAGTGCTCGAGGTGGGCTGATGAGCGCCCGGCTTTACTCCTGGGAGCACAGGGAGCTCTGCATCTGTAGGGCTGGGTATGAGGTCACAGGGGAGGCAGTGCCTGGCACCCCTCTGCTCACCAGCACCGTGCCGTGAGGTGCCAGCTGAACCCCTTAGGGGTGACTAAATATGGTCCTTCGTTTCCAGGTGGCACAGCCATTATTACTCCTCCTTCCTGTAATGTGTGCTCTTTCTCCACATTTGGAACAATTTATATGAAGTTCCTTGTGGATACTTTAAAAAGCCCTTTTCCCAAGGGCCCAGATTCAGAGCTGCATTTAAAAAATCTTCACATTTCACATCCTATCACTCAATATTGCAGTATTTATTATGTAGTACGATGACAACAATCAAACGCTCACGCTCCAATCGATTATGTTCTAACCACCTCACTCTAGCTGACAAGCCTACCCCAAATTTGTGAGCAGCATCGTGCAAGCTTCAATTACACCATACAAAGTCTTAAATAACTGCTGCTATTTTTTCATTAGTGAACTGATGTTAAAACATGAGTTTTCCCAAGGCAAAGCTCTGGCACCTTCAGTTGCAGCTATTCAAAGAAGAGAAGTAATGTTCTGGATGCAGGTTATCACTTCAGTGGATGTCAGGAAGAGTGACTACATTTATAAATATCTGCCTGGAGAGTCTAAGAGGCTCCACCTCAAGACAAGAGCCAACGTGGAATCATGCAATTTCGTGGCACATATTGGAAATATCAGAAATTTTTTACCTCATTGCTGTGGTTTAACACGACTACATTTTGCCTTTGATGGAGGATGCTGGGACAGAGATAACAACCTTGCTGCATTCTGCAGAACAGCCAACCCCATGGGCCTTGCTCTGACACAGGGGCTCCAAAATGCCACCACAGCACATTAGGAACAATTTCCTTCCAGAGAACTCTACATCCAGAGCCCCACTCATACACCCTGGGCTGAATCCAAGACCACTCCAGGGATAATTTAAAGATGTTACAAAACGCAATTAACTAAATTTGTTCTGTATTTTATACAGCCTACTGGGTTTGTATAAAACAAAAGTGGGGGGTGAAAAAAAGACACAACTCATTTTCATGGGTTTGTCTCAGTTGCAAAACTGATATAAAGACCCCACAAACAAACATTCACAGAAGTGCTGGAGGAGGAAACATGAATGTTTTCTTACAACCCTTTTCTCCCCAAATACAGTCTTTGCTTCATCACTGATTCCATTCAGGCTCTTGGTATACTTCTGGGTCACCAGTGGTGCACTGTGCTCAGCAAGCTCAGGTCCAAAACTGCTCCCCTGCTACTGCTGAAGTACATGAGACAGAACACAGGGCACAAGCCATAACTTCATACCAAAAATTCAAAGGATACAGTTGTCTTAAATACATTTTTAATGAAAGGATGCAGACCCAACCCTCGTGGCTCTGAGGAATGGGGATGCTTGAGCTGTCCCTACAGCAGAGCTGCACCGTCAGCGGCCAAGCACAGGCACCTGAGCCAGCTCTGGTGCCGCTGGCAGCACCTTGGCCGCAGCCCTCCCACTGCTGCCAGGGCTCACCCTGCTCTTCAATCCGCATGGAGGCCACACTGAGGATGGCTGCGAGGAGTGCTGGTGAATTTACACTTCCCATGCCCTTCAGAGTCTATTAAGCAAGAAAGGCAAGGAAATGTAAGGAGAGTTAAAACAGCTTGCCCAAAGGCAGGCAGCAAACGGGCGGCACAGTGGGAAACAGAAGACAGATGCTTGTGGCCCTGACTCTCCGCCACAACTACCTGATCTCACCCAGGTTACGGCACTACAGCACAAAGCTTCCTTCCTATTTCATTTAACCAGAGCAGAGAAGGAAATAAAACTGTACGTCAAACTTCTGCTGAGCTCTGATACAGCCTCCTTGCCCACAAGTCCTATCTGAACATTTCCTCCTCTCATAAAACCCAGGTAGAAACCAACATTTAATTTATAACAAAACCACTTCCACAAAGCAAGTGTCTTATTCCAGACCACCAAAAAACTGACTTCCTGTGTACAATTTTCATTGACAGAATGAAAACACCGACTGTGTTTTTAAGCAATGATCAAGTTCCTCAGTTTTGTTTAAAAAAAAAAAGAAAGAACATGCGTGGGAGGGAGAAGAAATAATAAAAAGTGCTTGAGGCCATGAGAGACCACTACATCCCAGATCCCTTTGTCACATGCCAAAGCAAAAATTTAAAGGAATATTCATTATCATAGACATAACATTCAGATGAGAAAATCTGGAATTACTGCAACTTTAAAGCACAAGCAAAGGGCAGAGGCAGCACCGTGAGCAAGGCTGAATGCTGTCCTGTGCTACTCTAAGAGATCAGCCCCCACAAACCATGTTCTTCATTGTCCCAAACTTATCAGAAGCTGCAAACAGGGACTTCTTTGTCTGTTGCTCGTTCCATTTTAAGGAGATGCAATGATTTCAATTATAAAACTTCTGCCAAGGCACATCCAGGTGATTTAGATAGAAAATGGAATATAATGAGCTAAAAGCTATTTAACATTAGGTCTAGAGCTCAGAATCGCTTTGGAAGGGAACAGTGAGGCTCAGAGCAGCTAAAAAAAATGCCAACACATTCTCTATTTTACTGCGTGTTACAAATGTTTCGGGAACTCGGCTATTACAGGCTACAATGTAAGTAAGAGTCCAAATCTCTCCCTTCATTTCATAAAATGTAACCAATTCACAAATATTGAATCTGGAAATACAGTGCTGAAAAATGTGAAAGGCTAACAACTTGTCAAATCAAAAAATGACTCTTCTGCAAAGCAAATACCTTAAGAATAGACCATCCATGTGTCCTATTGACCATTAAATCTACATATCAATATCCAACAGATGTAACAATACCATTCAAACTGAATGCCAAGTCTAAACTAACTAAGCTTTCACTTTCACACAAGCAAAATTCCTTGCACCTCCTGACTCTGGTCTTAGCACCAGCTCCACACAGACTTCCAAATCCCCCCAAAATGAACCCATGGTGAGAAAAGCACCTTTTCTCATGCTAACAACTCTATTGCAATAACATCTTCAGAGGCCATACTCAAGGTCTCAGGGAAAAGTAAACCACTGGAGTGCTTAACACTACAAGGGAGCATTAACTCGTTCACACCCAGACAGCCTTGTCAAACCAGGAGGGGTTTTCTCTCATGTTCTCTTGATTTACATTTTCACAGCTGTCAGAGGGGAAAGCATGTAGGAAGCAAGTTATGTAAACCACCCGATTAGGGGTGTGGATCACACCTCCCTCCCTCTGCCGGCACAGTTACACGGAGAAAGAGAAGAAACTTTTTGTCTATTACTCATAAAATATTATTTTTTCAAAGGCTAAACTGATCATTATTTGCACTGCTGTCTGTGTTATAATGCAGAATATTGTACAAACAAAGAAGGGAATTTCAATTCTCAAATTCTCATGTTTTCTGTGTGCACCCTGGGCTACTTCCAGCTTTACCTTTCTTGCAGGACAGACCCATGGCTCTGCTAAGGGCAGCCTGAAGCAGAGATAGGAATTTACTCTCCTCTCCCTTGCTGCAGTGCCACAGTCAGGGCTACAGAAGGAAGGAATGAGAAAATTACAATCTTCAAAAGCTCAATGGCTGCACAGAAAAAACAACATCAGACATTAGATATTATTATTCCACTGGTCTGGTTTGCATCTCACAGGAAATAACAAGTGAGTGTACAAAACGTTTCGGATCCAGAGAGGTAATTCAGAAACCCTGTCTTGTTTGAAAACTTCCAAATCTTAAAAGCCATTCTTGAGGAATCAGTATATTCCAAGTAAAGCTGAAACATGCCTATGATTTGTCTGAGGGACCTTGTGGCAAACCAGAACAGAAAACAAAATCAATGCTTACTGTTCTGATCCAATTTCATCTGAAAATTTAAAATAAAAATTAAACGCCATAACCCTCTTCCCCAAAAGTCATTTTAGTGAAACTAAAAATGTAGAGCCAATCCTCTCACCTCAAGATTTTCAGAAGGAAAACAGCTGGTGCCACCAACACCACTGCTACTTTTCTAGCAGTTTGAAATAACAATATGTAAAAATATTGTTTGTCCACAAAACTACTTCACACTTCTCCTTTAAAAATCACTGTTGTTTTTCAGAGAAGTGCAAACTCAAATGTATTCTTCTCTCCCACGCAAGAAAACATGATTTTTCTACAAGAACAAGCAGACAGGGCTGCTCTAATAGCTGGAGACAACTGAAATGCACCTTTAACATAACTGTTCCAATCACGCTGCAAACTGGGCCAGGAAGGAGACAGCAGCCTTTTCATTCAAAGGGCTGTTCTCACCAAGACCAGTTACATCAATTTGAGTAAGAAGGTTTTTACTCAGAAATCTGTTGCAATAATTGGGTCAAAAAGTGTACCTGGAGCCCAACCACATTAACGCATCAATTAATGACTGCACGCAACTATTCAGTGTTCATAAGCTCATCAGGCAGTCCCTCCAATCCACATCTCAATCCTGGCTTGCACCACATCAAGGCAGCCTCAAGGCAAAGGGAGGGACAAGAGGCTGGGGCACTGAAAGGGTTAAAATCCCATGTCAAATAGCAAGTCCTGGCTCAGGACCAGAAGGGACATGGGAACCAGGGCAGCTGAGTTATAAAGGCCTCATTGTAGCAGCCCACTGGATTGGAAATGACTTGTAGGCCTAATGAAACAAAACTTTGGCAGTAAAACAGAATGAAAGGAATGAGACAATAAAAGAGAGGAACAAAGGGAGCAGAGTTGTTTCAGCTTAGGAAAATAAGCTCACTTTGTTGTTGGGAAAAGCCAAAGCCGATTAGGATAAACCAATGACTAGGCATAAGTCTTCCAAACTAATTACACAGTTCGCCATGTGAAGTATAATTGCAAGTTGCAAATAAGGACTACACTACTTTCACAGGAGCTCTATAAAGGGAGCGTTACCTAGCAAAAAATGAACCCTAAGAAGTCCCTTATCATCAATTGCTTGCAGCTTAAAAGGTGCAGCACAAGCACATCCCAAGAGAAGTGCAATTCATTAGCATGTGGAGGTTTTCTCCTGCTGGTCAGTCCTTGGGCTTCATGAGGCTGTTGCTTTTTTTGCTTTTTAAACGATACCAGAAGCCTTAAATGCTGCACCATGTCCTGATTTCAGATAGCACCATTTTGCTTACTCTTTCAGAAAGCCATAGCACAGGTCTACTGGCAGCCCCAGACCCGCTGAGGGCACTGGTGGCCTCTCCAGAGGGGAAGAAAGCACAGCCCCACCACGCTTCTTTTTGCACTTTCTCACTCCTAACTCCTGTTCATTTAAATCCTTTTAAAACTTGCTCTCAAAAGCCAGCTTCTCACACATCAGCACAAGGGCAATGCTGCAGACCCTGGATGGGTTAACGTGGCTGGTGAATTTATTCCGTTTGCAAGAATGTTTGAAACATCTTTGACTGAAATAACAGAGGATCACAGAAAAAAATGCATCAGACCAGCAGGATTAGGTGGTAAGACAATGTTTTTTTTTATTCTTCTTCTGATGGTAAGTGGTTATGACTTTGTTTGGAGTTTTGTTTTCCCAGCTTCATCTCCTCATGTCCTCCTGTGCATCCCACTCCCTGAAACCATTTGAAGAAGCAGCCTCAACTCCAAACTCTCGCCCAGCTACGCCTCCCACAGCTGCTGGCCCTGCGTCCTCATCACCCTTACTGGAGGCACTGGGCCACGTTCCCTGCATGTGCACTGCAAGCCAGGCCGGGCCACATCCTGCCTGGGCCCAAGGGCCCCACAGGCAGCCTCCTCCTGAGCAGCCAGATCTCCTCTCCAGCATCCAGACCCTCTCCCTGGCACCCAGTCCTTGCCAAGCCTCTCTAGGGAGCCCCAAAACAACTGCATGTGTGCAGGTTGAGCACCACCAGCTCTAAGCATTCAGCAATCACGAGGCTGTTAATTACGCTGCTTCATGCTCGTTCTGTTAAGCCTTTTGGCTTTACTCAGGTAATGTTTCCCAGCCTTCCTCCCCAGCTTACAGCAGCTTGGGATGCCCGTCTTCACAAAGTGAAAGCTGGGACTCCTACAGATCCTTTAGAGAAAGAAAAAATAATCACTACCAGAAATTTCACAATCAAAGCCTCAGGAGTTATCATTACCACACACTTCAGTGCACTTGTTGGCAGGCATTTTCACTGGCGAAGTCAGGGAAGAGGGTTTATTAAAACAGTTGTTCTTTTTATTGGAGAAAAAGGTTCTGGCATTTACTTTTTAAAAAGCTGCAGTTTCAGTTCAACATGTGAGGCCCTTTCCTGCCAACTCCAGTTAAGTGGGCACGTCCACCTGCCCCCAAAGCCAGTGGCTGTGCTAACCACGTTGGGTATTGCGAGCTATCTCCAGTTACCAAAACAACCTCCCCTGGCTGCAAAGCTCTTCTCTGCAGCAAGTACAAACAGGATTTCAAAAATCCCAGCAGTAGGTAAGCAATTTTTTCCACACCAATAAATAAGCTCAGCATTTCAAAGAGCAAGTCACCTGAGATGCTCTTATCAAACAGGGGCGGCTCCCCTACGCAGTAATTATGGAATGCAATTTTCTTTATTTTAAGAAAGCACTAAGTGAATGTAAACCTTGTCAATCGATCACTTGGCATTGTTTGCATCGTAATGGCTTGACTGGAGAGCAAGACCTGTGTGCTAAGCATTGCACCAGCCCCTGCCACAAGGAAGCTGCAATCTGAGCAAGCAAGGCAAGGAAAGATGGGGAAGCAGAAGGGAAAAGGAAGCAGTTACTACAAGGTCCTACAAGGCCAATCCTGGGTCATTACAGTGGAATGGAGCATCCCAACCACTGCAGCATGTTAATGAGTCTTCTAATTCAGGTGGACTGCAAATCCCCATTTCCCAGGGTCATTAACTACTGTGCATCTTCTCACAACCAAAGCCTTGGGTAGAATCACCTCAAAACACCCCACAAACCAAACCATCACAGTTGATAAACAAAGTGCAGCACAGAGAACCCAAATGCCTATGTGATGAGGTTGAGTCATGCGGACACAGCCAAGAAGCCTCTCCTCCAGAACACCACTGACTTCAAACTCATCTCCTTTTCACAAGTTATAACAGGGAAGTGTGAAACAGGGATGCAACTGGAAAAGGTCACCTGGTAGCACACGAACCAATACCTTTGAGCCCCAAGCCTAGAGAAGCTGAGCTCTAATGACTGGAACACACAGCTCCCGCAGGACCTGCCCCAGCGCTACTGCCAGAGGAATGGGTTCCAGCCTTGAGTGCAACTTGTGCAATTATTTTCAGTGCTTTCATTTTTCAGCCTTCAAATCAGAACACTTGAAAAAATATTTGATTTTCCAGAAGCGCTGCCTTTGTAAAGCCAGACCCTTTCCTAACTATCTCAAGAAAGGCAGAGCATGAAAGCAGAACCAAAGTGTCCTGAATCACTAGTCACTACACAAAAACGCAGCCTTATCATGTGCATTCCCAGGGACTGTAAAATTGCAAGCACAAAACTACCAGATGGCAAAATTAAAAAGACTATATTAAGACAGCATCCAGACAATATGCAAAGCACTTATATTGAAACTATTATTAACTTCAAAACTACAGGTTAGAAGAGTTCTGCAATTAGAAGTAACTACAGAAGAAACATCCAAAAGCTCACGTAATCGTTTAATAAAAGGCTCAGCAGGCTGTAAACATCCTGCCGGAATCGAAGATTATTATTGAAAATAAAACAAATGGTTTGCAAAACTACTATCAACCCAGCACAGGAACAATTTATAAACTCCCCTCCTCAGCCTGCAACAAAATGCTGTCTGACCAAGGCTTTTCAGGGCAGATAAAAGAAATATAAACTAACTACAAGGAATGGGAGCTGCTTTGCTTTGGGACATCCTGCTGTGTCCTCATGCAATCACGCATCTAAATCATCAACTGATGCACTCCAAAAGACAGAAATAGATCTGCATGGAGCCCTGCGGAAGGCGAGGCTGACAGGACACTCCAAGGAAGGTGGTATCATGAACTGCTTTCAAAGCAGATGACTCTCCACCTCATCAGACTCCTGACCAAGCACCCAGAAGCCCTGTAGACCCAGCAGAACTCCATGGAAGTTGGTAGCACTAAGTTCCAGCTAGATGGGCTTGGAGCTGTTCCGTCACTGTGAAGACAGTTCTGGCAAGATTAAGGTTTCCTTCCTTGCATAAACTCTGCTTTTTAAAAAAAAAATTCAGGATTCTACATATAATCCCACCGGATCTTGCATAAGGATTTTTTTAATAACAAATCAAATGGATATTCTAGTGACTTCCATATTATTCTTGCTATTCACGTGGTTCCTTCAGGCACTTTCACAACTTAATGAGCTCTCAAATATGTCTATCTGCTCCTTTTACCACTGGAATCAGGGGTAAACAGAAGGCTGATTTCATGGAGTAGACAACTGTATAATCATTCAGCTAAGGGTCAAATTCTTCCTGAACACAAACAAATTCACTTCCCAATGATGCTTTTTTCTTTAATGAAGGTAAACAGTGTTGGCAATGATGTACACATAAACATGCAACAAACTGAAAAGGAATTCAAGAAGAGATTCCAGAAGCTTCAAGAAATTACACTGAAAGGCAAAAAACGTGGCCCTCCTTTGAGCACAGGTCTAATTGTACTTTTGTTTTTCAAAACACACTTTAAAAAGAAAAGGAAAAACTAGAAGAATTAAAAATATGTAGTGCTTACTTGGGCAGGAACTTACCTTGCCAAACTGTTCAAAGTATTGCTTTACGTCTTCCACTACTGTATTAGCCGATAATCCACCTACAAATATTTTCTTTGTTCTTGTGACCATCTGTAAGAAATTACAAGACAAGCACAAGGTTTAACCAGATCGTTTCAAACAATATGTGGAAAAAAGAAATATTCCTCAGATGCCATCCCTAACGTAGTTAATGAGAATATTTCTGTACAAAAGCAACTCAGATTCTATTTGATTAAATACTTCTTTTTTACTTTGTCTTGTTTTGGTTTTATTTGAGAAATGGTTGAATAAATGCACTCAATAACAACTTTAGCCCCTGGATATTTTTTTTAATAAATGATTTTTATTGTGCTTCTCAATGCAAATATAAGTGAAAAAGGAGTTCAAATGTTGTATCCTCATAGCTACTGTCTCAAAAAGACATGCCATTCCCTCCCTTTGTTTCCTAAAGACAGAGTGCATGCTCTTTGGCAGACAAAAAGTAATTACATCAAATCCAAGCGATGCGTTGTTAAGTTTCCATGGGTCTATTTAAAAGGAACTTGCACAGTTACTTTCAAAATAATCAAATAAGACAGTAAGAGCTAATGATGTAGTCCTGTAGCTGCCACAAACTATGTTTCAGCTGGAGTGCTCAGAGCACTGCCACCAACAGAGGCTGGATCAGGCCCTTCAGAAACCCCTTCACGCTCCCCAAGACACCAGCCACGCACTCCTCTGCTCCTGCTGACCTCCATGCGCACGAGATTGGTCCATACGAGGTGAAAGGGTATGCTGGACACCCTAAAGAAAATGAATTATCAGATATCTCAGTATGGGTTATCTGGTAGGGGAAGCTGGTATCTTTTGTGGGCTGATCCCAAACCACTTGAGCCTTGTGGGGCACATTAAATCCAGGCAGATCCAGGTCAGTGTCACCAACATGCTCCAAAGGGGTGGGCATCATGCCCGTATCCTTGCACAGATGGGAAACGCACCAGCTTAGAGCAATTAGAGCAATGCCCTACCACTAGAGATAACCAATGAGCAGCCCATCCCATCATACAGAGACGCTGTAAAGTCAACACTGCGTGCTAACACAAGAAACCAACACACACACATCAACAAGAAAATCATGCATTAAACACTTGAGTTTGTTGTCTGTATGGTAGAAACTGAACGGAGCAGCCACCTTACAAAGACTGAAGGGCAAAAATACCCCATAACTCCGGAACCAGAACTTGCTTGGTTAAGTTACAGTCAGTAAATGCTGAAGCATTGCAAAGAGAACACTGGGCAGTTGGCTGGAGACACAACTGGTGCAGGTGTTCCCTGCAGAGTCTGCATTTCTCTCACTTTCTATTTTTTTCACTTAAGATGAGATGTGTTTTATGACAGGGACTGAAGGTCACCAGGTGCAGCTCAGCGCCTTCTCTGCACAGCGGCGCTGGGGCTGCTGCGAGGGTCACCATGCTCCCGTGGCAGCACAGCCACCCCAGCCCACACAGCTCTGCCCCCACACCACGAGACCCCATCCCACCCAGGAGAGCCTCCAACAGCAACGCTGCTCCCCAAACTGATGCCAACCCAGCTGGGCTTTGCTCTGTGCAGATGTGGGCAAAGCCTTCACAGAACCGAGACACTACGTAAAAATCTTGGAGTAGCCCCAAGTTCTCTCAGCGCAGAACAAATTAGACATCACTCCTGTCTCCACTGCCACTCAAATTAACCAGGGTAGATACTTCCCTCAATCGGCCCCTAGCCATGCTTTACAGAGCTTCACTTTATTTTTTTAAGTTAGGAAGAACCTGGGAGGAAAAAAAGAACAGTGTAAAAATTCAATTATTTTTTTCCTGGCTGCAATCGAGGACTCCAAAATTGAAGCCCAAGCATATATTTTTCTGTAGAAAATCGTCATTTACAAATAAAGAATTGGCTAAAGTCGACTTGTAACTAAAGGATTTTGAAGGGCTGTCAAGAGCCCTCTGCCTGCCAGCATCTGATTTAAGATCAGGCCAAGCTTCTGTTGTCATACAAAAGAGGGAGGAAAGCAATTATTCTAAAGTAATATTTGAAATTATCATCATTTTTATATTTGACCAAGAAAGAAAGAGAGAGCTACTTCTTTCAGAAGCAAGATTGAAGGTTAAAGGAAAAAAAAAAGACTACTTTGTTTCAATAGCTTCAGTCAAAGAAAATATTGGTACTGACAAGCAAATTCACAACATTTTAATGCATAGAGATGTGTTGTGAGCTGGGAAATGGTTTCGGAAATCAGCTCGTCGGTACAAAAGCGAAGCACAAAATTAAGTCTGCTTTTACAATCTACATCTTTGTGAAGAGATGGTTCAATTGCTTTGTTACATGTCAGCAAAGGAAAGAAATAACGTGTAGCCCTAGCAATTCCTCCTATCCTGGTGTCCTCCACAGGAGATTTCATCTCCTTCATTTCACCCAAGGCACAAAGTACCAACGTGCCTCCAGCCTCACCACAGGCTCAGCCAGGACTCATCTTCTCACCCCCATCTCCCACCGCCCACAGACCACCAGCAGCCCAGGAGATGCAGTTGTGAGACACACAGATTTGAAAACCAGCCTTTTCCCCATGAAGACCTGGATGTGCTCGGTGGAGATGATCTAAAGCAGCCCGCTCACCCTGGTGCCACGATGGGCTGCTGCAGCCAGCAACGAGGCCAGCATTGCACTGGGCTTGGATTTAGCCCAGAGCACTTCGTAGAGCCCCAGGAGAGGGGGAAAGCTGCAGTTGAGCTGGAAGCTCCTATTTCTCTGTCAAACATTAATGCCAGGTAAGCTGCTGTATGCAGTTGACTTGTCTGTGCTGGTACAGCCTCACCAATCTCGATAACTGTGACGGGACTTGGACCAACTGGAAACAAAGCCTCCAACTCCTGCTCTAACCTGCAAACTCTCTCTCATGAGCCAAGCAGACGAGTTACGCGGCAAGACTTCGTTAGGGTAAAAACCAAAGAGCACTGTGGTCCTACTCTGTGCAGGACCAAGCTCTGGGCTGCAACTCCAGCACAAAGCAAAGGGAGAGGAGCAGAGCTTTGCACTGGACCCACAGCGCGGAGACTGAGATTGGAAAGCCTAACAGCCAAGAACCAAAGGTTTCAAACACATCAGCCAAACGTGATAGAGCATTCAAAAGACATTAAAAATTTGAAATTATTCACTAATTCAGGGATTTTACTACAGCAGGAAACCCCCCGTGTAGATCAGCGACTGCATCACCAATAAAAAAAGATTTTAAAGCACATCAAGATGCCAGGACCTGGCACAAGCTCTGAGAGAACTGATGATAACTAGGAAGTCCCCAAAACTCTCATTGCTAATGGCTGCGATGGCACAGGAGGAGACCTCCTCATTTATCACCAAGTATCTCATCTGACTACAAGGCACTGGCACCAACAGGCTCCTGGTTCATCCCAGTGAGCAAAGCTCTTTCTGTCTGATGTGCTGTTCTTCATCATCACTTCCCCACACCCGTTGCTTGTTTCAGGGAGTAAAAACAAAGCATCAAAAAACATTTAATAAAGTACACTTAGTGCTGTTTAATAAACATTAAGATGACAAATGATCACAGGCACAAAGAACTGAGCCAAAGGAAGAATTTATTTTTAAAATTTGAAGTATTTTTAAAATAAAAATTTTTCATTTGGTTCAGAAAACAAATCAGCAGATCTTAAACAAAAAAAATCTTCGATCTTATAAAAACATTTATGCATAAATCTAAGAAAAATACTCATTATAAAAAAAAGGATTTTATTGTAACAAAAAGCCCCAAATCTAACAGGCCCAGACTGACCCCTCCAAGGAAAGTCACAGAGGATCTTTATGTTTCCCTGCAAGTAAATTTTTGTGGAGGTTGTTTGCAACAGGGCAAATAGTAAAAGGTTTGGGGTTCAGACCTTGACACAGTGGCTCCACACTTCCCAAATGGCAGTATTTGGGCAACGGTAAGTGATTTGTGCAAATCAATCACAAATCCATCTTTTATGACTCCAACAGGTCTAGGTCACCCAGAAACCACAATATATCCAGCTTCTTGTCTTTGGTGTTAATGTGCAGTATGATATATATCTATCATTCCCTATTGCAGGGCTCAGCAAAATGCAGATATTCCATGGTTTTGGAGCTTTTGTGTACCAAAGGTGTCTCTCACTGCAGAAGGAATCAACGGGGGAGAGCTGGATCTAACGCTCGTTATCAAGTCCGTTAATTGTGAGTACCTGCAGAATTGCTTTGTTTGTGTACTGTGCTGGTGTTGCAGTTAATCAAAACACATGTGACTACTACTGCGAGGAGTCATTCAAGGTTACAGTCGCTTTATTGGCTTGGCTTTTGAAAAATACATTCACCTTTGTCTTCTGAAATTGAGCAAACACTTCAGGTGCTGTTGAAGCAGGGAAAAACACCCTGCTCTAGCAAGACAAGTCTTTCGAGTTTATGTCATTTTCTGCAAGGTTATAGTTGTAATTAGATCAGTTTGGGGCATATCAGGTAAATCTCTAAACAACAGGCTGACGATTCAGTCTCTGGAAGCAACAACTCTGTCCCACTCAGGCACATCAAACACTATATGAGCTAAAACCAGTTACTGCAGCTCTGCAAAGTTACAGCCTCCAGCTCTGTGTCCGTTAATAACTGCATATCCTCACGTACCAACCCTGGTGTGCATTTTCTAGGGATTCTTTACATACACACACGCTCTGGAAACGCCTTATTATCATAACTATTAAAAA
Source organism: Dromococcyx pavoninus (assembly GCA_033558185.1). Lineage (NCBI taxonomy): Eukaryota > Metazoa > Chordata > Aves > Cuculiformes > Neomorphidae > Dromococcyx > Dromococcyx pavoninus. The sequence goes on from JAUMJL010000861.1 coordinate 219,992, forward strand.
TAAACAAAAGGGATTTGAAGCTGAACTCCGAGAATTTCAGAATCTCACACAAGTGTCCACTCCTATTTTCAGATGAGCAAATGTCCAGTTTGTGTTTAACACACAAGTTACGTATTTGATACCAGGGTTATGAGTTCAAGTGCTACCACTCTTTAGGCAGCCTTTTTTGCTGTTCCCCCCCCCCAGGTTTTAGTGAGGAGCTCCTGGCTTAGGAGGCTCAGATGAGGTCGGAGAGGATGAGCGCTTACATCCAGCTAGCACAGAGAGGAGAGACAGCTTGCCACCAGCAGGTCTTGTTGCAAAGTAAAATGCATGTGCTTTGAAACCAGGTGATCCAAAGGTGCAGTCGCAGTTAGAAACTACTTGGGTAAATGTGGATGTCAGCAGAGGCAGAAAGGCCAGGATACTCTGCATGCCTTCATCTCCTCTTTGCTGGAAACAGGACAACTTTCTAAATGAGGAGCCGCTGTCAGAGACAGGCACTGAGGCAAAACAACATACGCGAGGCTCAAAGAACACCCTGGAAACCAGTGCAAGAACTCAGCTCTGGTGTGGAATTCATTAAGGTTTCAAATCTTCACCTTCTCAATACAGTGCTAAGTGGACTAGAGTACTAATAGTGAATCTGCATCGCAAACTGCTGAAATTAGCATTAATTTCAGATTAAACTAATTATGCATATATAACTGTTTTCCAGAGCACTTTCCTGTTTCTCGCCCGATAGCGGGAATGCGTGGGTGCATGTGTATTCCAGCCTGCTCACCTCATCTGTAGATTGACATTTCATCATTTCTAATGCATCTGCCTTCTAAATAGGCTTATAATTGAAAAAATCATCTTTGGTATATATGCTGAACTGCATCTTATACCCCATTGTGTTGCACATTCAAACTACAGCATTACCTCTAATTAAAAACAACAATAACTCATGTAATGGGGGAAGTGATCTTGTTAACTACACTGCTAGGCTTCTTTGGCAGAGCACAAACCATAAGTAAGAATTCTCCAGGATTACTTTTGCCTCTGGGATCCTCACAGCAAGTTCCAAAAAAAGCTATTAAAACCCAAACTGAACCACTATGCAAAGCCCACGATGAAAAAGGCAACATTTTCCAAAAGTTGCCAACCTTTTTCCATTCATCATGTAAGAGAGGACTTCAGGATCTTCCCCAGTGCTCCTGGACAGCTGGAAAATGATGGGTGTGTTTTGCTGAGCACTGGGTACCATCTGCAAGCAAACACCAGACTCTCAAGCTCCACAACAGCAAGAGGAGCTCAGGCTTGTGCAAAGGCAGCAAGGCTTTACGTGCCACATACAACACGCTGAAGTATTCAAAACAGGATTTCAGCAGGACTTAAATGGTGCAAATACCTTGTGCCTGACCCCGTGTAAGCTAATGTCATCCTCTAAGAACAGACTCAAGCTATAGAAAGGTATGTAGGAATGAAAGAGCTCTTTAATCCAGACCAGCAGCACAGATTCCCAGCGGCGTAAATCAGTTCCCTTGATTTCTGTGGAAAATACAGATGGATTGTATTCTCCCAATCCATTCATAAATGAAACTGTTAACTTCGTCCCTGCTGTATTCCTAGTTTATGGCTGTCTTTGGTTTTGCTGTTAACTTTGGGAGGGCTGGGTTTTGGCTGGCGTTTTATTTCCCCCACTCCCTCGATGCCTATGGTATCAGCAGGAGGCAGAACACACAAAGTGGTTTTTATATGGCAGACTGAACTGGCAGCAATCGCCAAAAGACATCCTTGGAGGTTCACAAGCAAATCTGGCTTGGCTCCCAGCAGAGCCCTGCCTGGTCATCTTCCTGACTACAACCAAATTTAACTCTCTGGGAGGACCATCTCCTTACTCACTCGGGGATACAGATAAGCAATGGCAGCCCGTAATGGGCCACAGCCACCCCCAGGAAAGGGTCCTCCCCAGCAGAGCTTTCTGTCCGGGCAGGAGCATCCCTGAAGCACCCTGCAAACCAGCCCCTGCTCCCCCAGCACAGCAACGCACTTACGTGCACCACCAGGAAAAGCTCCCTTCTTGGGAGATCCATTTTCCTGAAAATTAGCCCCAGCTGTGAGAGCTCAGCACTTTTTTTAAGCAAAATCTGGCTTCGAGCTTCATATCAAAAGCTACAGTAAAATTCACCAGAGCCAGACTTCACGCCCTCCGGAGAACAGGAATAGATCACAGCCCCACAGCCTCGCTTATAACCAGTTATATCATATCCCTCAGGGTTGCTGCCTTCTACTGTGCTCCCATTAACTCTTTTATGGGTTACAGAAGGGAGGTACAGGGAGAGGGGAGCAGAGAGGAAATCTATTTAAATCTCCCTTTGCTCTGGCTTCTCATGCATGGGATGGGAAGGAAGGTAACTCCAAATATTCACTGAATACAGACAACTGAGCTAACATGCCTGCCTGATGACTGGTCAGTAGTGCTTTAAACTGCATTAATGTATTTAAATGAAGATACTTATTTTTTAAAAGAATACATCTCAGGACCACAAATGGAGACCACTGCCCAATACGATTATGTACTAGAGGTGGGATTTTTGCAATGCCTGTGTAATGCAGGAACAAAGGTCCCAGTGGGAAGCAATTAGGACTCTACTCCTAAATCTACAGGCCACTGACAAAAACTCCACCTTGTACAGGGCACGAAATGGTGTTCTGCCTAGGGACCTCACACTGAACGACACAGCAGTGATAGCTGATGGGAACACAGCATTAACTGACCATTACAAGGTCCATCAGTTCCTCTATTTATATTACACTGTCTTCTGGAAAGAAACATCATGTGTCATATCCAAAATACCGCCAGAAAACTTGTGTTCTCCAACAGGGCACACAATTGTGAAAGAACACATTTCCAAGGGTATATTCAAGGTCAATTTGAAGCAAGGCTCTATAGGTGACGCAAGGGGTACTAAAGTGGATCAGAGCGGGAAATCAAGCTAAGCAGCTTCACAAAACATACCCAAGTGCTCACTTTTTAATCCTCAACAATGCAAGACAAAGGTAACCCAGTCAAGCAGCCGCCCCTGCTTCCCCAGGCCTGGGAGGGGTATGCAGCAAGACAGGCACTGTTTGGAGGCTGGACACAGCCGCGAGTGGCATTTTCTTTGCCAAAGAGCAGGGTGTCTCTCTGGGGCAGGCTTCACCACTGTGGATCTGCTGAAAGGAGAAGTCTGGGAAGGCTTCCACAACTAAGGGTGGCTGAGGGTCTGCCCCAGAGGAGAGCTGACCACAAAGGCCAGTGACTTCAAAGCTGCGTGCCTGGAGCTGGACACGAAAATCCATACTGAGGCACTTAAATGGCCTAATTTTTCCAGGTCCTGCAGCTCTCATTGACTCAAAACCCTCATCCAAGAGTCTTCACAATGTTTTTGTGATTTGAGTCATATCAACCCAATTAAAATCTATAAATCTGTTAGAGGAAAAGCAGTAGGCAAAATTGAATAAGTACTTTCGATTGTTGCTGTATTTGCATACAGCTGCATTTGCTGCCTGAAGCAGCTCCAGCTCCCGGCACTCCAGGCACAAGGGCAGACACTCCCACTGGCCAACCTCAAGCTTTTTGGCCAGTGCAAAATGGCTCATGGAAGCTCAGGCAGAGTCACATTCAACAAGAGCTGCTGCCTACTCTAACCAGATGGGCTGCCCGAGCCCATGAAGTCACTTTGCCACATCCTGGCTGCCAGCGAGGAGGCGGAACACAGCTCCCACATGAGCTTCTTCCATCGGTAAGCACTGCTGCTGGAGAAATCGTCACAAGGCAAGGTGTCAACTGATTTGTAGGGGACATGCTCGCATTCTACAGGCAAAACCCATCACTTTTCCTTCTTTGGCTGCTCCACACGTACCACTATAGCTAAGGGAGCATGTACCAGCAGTTAGCCTGTCCAGCCAGCCATACCCTTCAGCATGCAAGCAGCTTGCTCTGCCAATATTCCCAAAAGCACGTAGTTCCACAGCTAGAACGGTTTTTATGGTGCTGTCAATGAACCTTTCTTTAAACACACACTTACGAAAAGGAGAAGAAATTTATTAGGAGCTCTAACACAGTGTTTAAGAAAATCCAATAGCACAGTCCAATTTAGAGGCTGGGAAAAGTGCTCTTTCTGTAAGAGTTCACAAATTCTTCCAGCTCCGAACACTGAGGTCACTACAAAAAAAAAGTTTATTGCCTCTACACTGCAGAAAGCAGACGTAAGTTAAATACTTCTAAGTTACTATCAACTAATTTTTCATGATAACCCTGTCAAATCAGTGATGAGAGCTCTCCATTGAGATTCCAGATAACGTTCTGCTAAAACAAGAAAAATTCACAAGAAGGGAAAAGAATTGCATAAAGCAATTTACCTCCCTCCCAACATACTCCAGATGATTTCTCTGAAAAGAACAATGGAAAACTTTAACCCTTAGCCTTGATTAATTTCATCTACATAATATGGATGCACATGGCAATCAGTTGCTGATGAGCAAGTTTTACTTCAACTGCTGAGTCAAGCTAATGTCTATGCAACATGCTGCTTGGGTTTTTCACCAGGGTGCTCTTTTCCTCTGATGTGAGACCACTGAAATCTTGCAAAATATCTGGATTTGTCTATTGCTGCTGTTGAAATACTTTCAGAATTTTATGAAATGCCACGGTTTCTTTTATCCTCTTTCCCCCGCATAAATGGGTTGGGGAATTGCAGGAATCGCAGTACTCCCACCTTCCTCTCACAAAAGAAAGATGTTTCCCTTGCCAGGGAGGGAACCCACCAGCCATTATGAAAGCAACATCGTTGTCGCTCTAAAGCAGATCAAATAACCCTTGACTAGGAATAAAAGGGCCCCCGAGGAGCGGCATCGAGAAAAAGAAGAGTGGAAGCAAGACAAGGGAAAACATTCATACTTTTTCCAAAGGAAGGCAGCAACCTCACAGCTACAAGAGCTCCTCTCCCTTGTGTGATGTTTACTCACTTACTGACCACGGGGCAAGTCATTTCAGTCTCCATAGGACTGAGGTATCAAAGTCTTGGGAGAAACTCAGCTGGAGACTGCAGGGCTCAGCATTTAAGCATACGTTTTAAGTTGCAGCGTTTGTGGAAGTCTCATTAGGTTGAGCACGTTACACAATCGAGCACTATGTGCCTTGATTTGCACGAAAAGCAGAACAAAAATGTATCCCCACAGCTCACTGGAGCCTGTGAGGCTTCACTCATTAAACGTCTAACCCGCTGAAAGTCTGATTTGGAGATGTGGGAATAGTGCAAGACATTGTTACTGACATTATTGTTATTAAAGGAAGAATAAAAAATATTATTCCTAGCTAGGAAGGTCATACCAAACTACCAAGCAAGAAATAAATCAGCCAAGGTCTCCAAAAAAAGACATTATTTCTCCTTTACTCCAACATCTTAATGTGCATGACTTTTTTTGTGCTGGAAATATATTTCTATAAATCCTCCTCTACAGAAAGCTTTGCTTTCAGAAGGGGAAAAGTAGCAGATAAAATACTACCCATCAAAATGAACTCAAGTCTCTAGTAACATAACTAAATGTGTAATGTTACAGATGTTTTATAGCCAGAATGTCGGATCCATTTAGATCATTTTTACAAACCCAGCAAGAAATATCTCCTCGATGCTGGAAACCACACTAACAGGTCTTGGACCAATTGTTTATCCAAACAAAGATGCCGTCAGGCAACAACAATAACTACTGACCAAAACCTGGAGGGCTCATTCCTCAGCCATGTGCCACCACATTTGAGGGCCAGAGGATGCCAGACTGGAAGAGGAGCCTTACAACACGGGGGCAGGAAAAGGAGTGTGAGAAAAGGTGGCACAGGAGTAGTGGAGGATTACCAGTACAAACAAAACAAAAGCAGTAAGGACCAAGAACAACTGCTGCGCCCCTGAGGCTCAGGAGAAAGCACACCCATCTGCGGCCAAAGCTACCCCTGCCTCCACTCACAGCACTCAGCTGTTTCCATTCCCAGGCTGAGTCCCCAAGAGCACAACTGGGCAACTGTTCTGAAGGCGAGAGGAGACCAAATGGATGCAACTGTCTTGATTTCTAAGTGCTTCTCTTCCAAGGCAGGTCATTGCCACCACCCCAGGCAGCAGGGCTGGGAGCCTGAGCGCCAGTGGTGTGAGTTACCCAGGAGAAAGAGGGAGGCTCCAGCTCCTGCAGCACCAAGCAGACACACATTTCCTAAGACCACCCCGCAACCCTCCCAACGCGTTCGGGTGCCAACCACACCTCATCTGGTGGCAAACACAGTATCACTAGTGTGCTTAAACAGCCTCAGCTGGCACCAAAGCAAATTCTGTCTCTGAAAGGCTTTCATTCCCGTGGGTTCAGCAGCCTCCTGCTGCTCCCCCTGAGCACTTCCCAGCCCCCTTCCACACAGATAGATCACACAGTCAGCATGCCCAAAACCTCTGAAGAACTAGATGCAAAAAGTAGTCCTTTTCCAGAAGTAAATAAGTAGATCCAATTCCAGCTGCTGCCAAGGAAAATCAAAGAAAAATGAAGGACAGCTTGACCAGCCTCCAGCTTTGTGGAGCTGTTGTTGTACGACAGCAGCAGAATCAAAATGGCTCATTTACCCATCATGTTGAACCCCTGAGCTAAGGTAGTATTTCTGTTCCTCAGAGTAAGGAAACCACTGACTCACTGCCCTTCTACTACCACCACTAAAGCAAACATCACTGGTTTCCACACTTGTATGCCCTGCCAGGACCAAGGCAAGCAGACCCAACGTGAAACCACTCCTACATACAACACAGCCCAACGCGCCACCAGCACACCCATGAACACCAGCACCAGAGCAAGGAAGGACTTCAGTGTGGCTGTGAAGGGCTGCAGCACACAGCTGCCTCTTGCCAAACACGAACCCACCATCTACCTCCAATGCACATCCACACAAAGGTGCCACGTTAATAGTTATTACTTTACCCGCACACACGTCGCCTGCCCGGGCTGAGAACACACTTTGACTGACAGATAGTTTTACTTCCAAAGCCCATTAGCAAGAGGTACCCAACACTGAAAGATTTATTACCCAGAATGATAACTGTCTGGTGCTGCTTTGTTTGATAATTGTCACTAGCTTTGCCTTCAGAGGGGTAGGAGCCTAATAAATCAGTTATCTCCAGGAAGAATTTATTTAAATCTGTTAACATTGTAAATCCGAGTACTTGGCAAGAGATTCTGCAAAAACGGATGTGTTTATACATTGGCATTTGGATGGCAGAACATACTCTGTGACTCAGCACTCAGACTTTAACTCAAGTCCATCTCTAAGCAAGACTGCGATGGTTCCGTGGATATTGCCCACCAGAAAAGGCCAACTCTCATGCTCATTTCTTATCTCCCATATGGGGCAGTGCCAGAACAACCAGAACTGTGCACCACCAGGCCTCAGTTTACAGCACGCTGACTCCCCACAGCCGCTCAGGGGACTTGCAAAACCAAGAGGGAACTAAGCCTGGTCCAACTCCAGGCACAGGGAACAAAAGCTTGGGCTCTCCCTCAGCCCTCTGGCAGACACAACAAGGCACACTGCTGAGTTCTGCACTCCTAACCAGGTTGCAAACATAGTACAACTGATCTTCAGGATGGCCCTATCACAGCTCCCTGTCCAAAGTGAGGATACGGGGAAAAGAAAAGCATAACATGGAAGTGGAAGCGCCAGAACAAGAGGCAAAGAGTCAGCAAACCACACTAGAGCTCACAAAGACTCCCTGTTCCCTCTCAACCACGTGTGCAAACAATCTGAACACCTCACTGGCAATGCCTCCAGCTCAGAGCCTGCCGAGGGCTTTCACTGCAGAGACACTCGCCCACTCCCTGCAAAGCAGGACATCAAAAACACCAGCATTCTTGCGCTGCACCTCTCTCTTATCAAACACGAGGCTCCTCTTGTTCCAGCACTCACAAAATTTGGCACAAATAGTGGATTAAAGGAAAATTGTTGTCATGTTGACAGTTCTGTCATTTCTTTTTCTCCCTAGGGCTGCAAGACCTGCGGAGTTCAAAGAAATCACTGAATTGTGGCATTTCGGTCACTAACTTAGCCTGCTACCTACTGAAGGATAAGAAGAGGGATACTTCCTTGCCACCAAGGCTCAGCAGCACAGGGATGTGCTATACAGGTGCCTTAATGGCTCCCAGAACAACAGCTGCTACGACAAAGGGACTCATTCTTATCCAGTTTATAACACCAAGAGATCTCTAATGATAATTATGTTACTGAAAATAAACAACTGGCTGGAAATATATTCTTTCCCCATCCTTCCCTGGACAAGAACTTCACCAGTATCAAAGACTATCACAGCTCAACACACTTACAGACTTCAAAGTACCTAGATCATTACAAACTGCCAAAAATCTCACATAAAAAGGCCAAGTCACAGAAATGACTGCATTTCCAGGACTGGCAGGGCATGAAAAGCTGGGACAACTTCCCATGAAGAGTCAGTTGTGTAGTTTGACTCAAGCCAAATCTCAACACCATTAACATCTGTCTCCTGCCTCATACACAGGGATGGAGGTGAAGACCTCTAAAGCTCGCTCCTCCAACTTGAGCTAAAACTCCACAGCAGAAGAAGAGATGTTCAGAGGATACAGCACCAGGAAGAAAGCAGCAACACCACTGCCAGCAGGTCGCCTGTTAGGAGGCAGACATGCTGCTGGCACTGGAGAAACCTCCCTCAGCTTGAAGCCCCAAACTGCACACACACTGAACACCACTGCCTGGCTGTTTGCAGGGTGGTGGGAGAGTTCACCCTCCCGCAGCATCACAAGGTCTGTAACAATGCTGGAAATCTTAAGGTACGACGAGAAGGGCCATGCCTCAAACTGCATAGCTGGACACAGGGCTGAAGAGCACTTCAATCTGTAAGCCACGTGTATGGCTCCACACAAAAAATAGTCTATACAAGCTGACAACAAATTTTCTTCCTGGAGGTTTACATCCCACCTCTCCAGCCTCATATCTTTAAAATGATATCAAGTACGTAAATGAGCTGTCCAGACTGAACTAATTCATGGGAGACGTTTTCCTTTTACATGAAGGCTAACATTATCAAAATAAGGAGGTCATCACAACCTGCACCCATAGCCACATGAAGCTTGCAGTAGGTCAGGATCAATTCCCTCCTGGTCTCCAAGAGAACTTACGGCCCTAACACAAGGCCCAAGAACTGGACGGCAGCCAGAGACCTTTCTTGCCCCTTTTTTGAAAGTGATTTGCTACCCATTTTTAGGAACCACTGTCTGCCAGTCTCTCCAGGTCCAAAGTTCTGCCCTGAAGGTACATATGCTGCCAGCCATGGCAGGGTTTTGATGGATCTTCTCCAGGAGGAAAGGGAGAGGTGAAAGCAAAGGGGTTGCAGGTTTGAAAATTTCAGGTTATATATTCAGCTCAAGTTCAGCAATCCTTCATCCATTGTTAAATCACAGACCACATGCTGAGAGTTAAAGACTTATATAGGACTCCAGGGACTAATCGAGGAATGATTTCAGCTTCTAACTGTGCTCTAACCAGGCACTTAGGATGCAAAGCACAAGTTTGTGATACTATTGTACACTGCATCAAAATGACTTTTTGATACATTTCTGCAAATAAGGGGAAAAAAAACCTCACATCACCCTGGCACTTAACATAATTCTTCCCCTCCGTCCCCTACCCTTACATTCACATTTGTGACAAACAGCCTCTGCCTTCAATTAGGTCTATGTTATGCATGCATGAGGTCCCCAAAATATGAAAGAGATTTTATGCAACACCAGATTATCTAATGTGCACATATTTTGCAAAAGAGCACTTTTAAATACCTAGTCACAGAGAAGGGGGGGAAAAAAGCATTCCATTCAGTAAAAGAGAAAGGGAGAAAAAAAAAAAGCACATAAAAGCTGCCAAAAAAAAGAGACACTGAATGCGTTTTTATATTAAGCAATCAAGTGCTGTCACACATTGAAAACACAAAGCACTGGAAGTTTAAGTGGGCATACACTCAGGGCCTTACCATGGGACACACTTTTTCAGCAACACAGAAAGCTCTCCCTTATCAACGGAGCACAGGGAGAGGCAGGATCTCTGCCTATTTAAAAAAAAAAACTAGAGAAATAACTTCTCTTTGACAGCCTGACAGCTGACATTCTTAACCGAAAAAGCTATGTGCCAAGAATTATCAGGCCTGGCTTTTCTCTCCCTGATAGATGACAGAGCAAAAAACAACAACGGCCACACACATCTCATAAATCACAACTTTTATTGAATGCCTCGCCACATAATAGCAACAGTCAAACTGAATAAAGACGCTTTTCAGTGCTCATCAGTAAAATACTGGGGGAGAATAGAGATCATTCCTAGCGCTAACAGCCTATCCCAGATAGAACAGGTATTAATATAAGGGCTGCCGTATTTCTTATGGAGTTACCTGAAGAGCTCAGAGGGGTTTTTAATCTTTCATTGTTTCTGTAAGAAGAACAAAAGTAAAGAATGCAGAGAAGAGGAATAGAAAGTAAGAGCATGAGGGACAGAGACAGAAGGAAAGACCAAAAGCTCTCGATAGGTAAACAGAGGAAGTCCTACTGTTGATGGGAATGTTTGTACCGAGAAATAAAACCCGCCCTTCAGGATAAAGACAGTCCACGGAGACACAACCACTTGTTGCAGAAACTGCTACCACGTGCCTGGGTTCTCCTCTCTGAAGCACAAGGAATCTGCCTGCAGACTTTCAGGAACTGAAGAGAGAGGTGAACAGAGCATGTGCATGTTAGATTAGGAGAAAGCAAAGGTGGCAGCCCCAATCAAGAAAAATTAGCATCATCTCCCAAGTCAATTAACTGGGAGGAAGGCTGAAATGACAGCAAAAGGAGTGGGACTGCAGATGAATACAGGATGGAACAGGAAAGGGGAACGGGGAGCCAAAGGATAATTTCCTAAAATAGACACTTTGTGTCCGCCAGGTTCTGATTTCTGAGAGCAGCCCCTAACTACAACACCCACTCACCAAAGCCTCAGCCTCCTGACATCTCCTGTCACAGCATCCCCCAAGTTAAAGAGTTCTCTAGGACCAGTGCAGTACCTCATACAGCAATGACAACCCATGTCCCTGCCCCCAAAGGGAATTTCTGGGCACTCTGGAGGACAAGAACGTTCATTGCTAGCCCTTTACAGAAAGATATGGACTAGAGACAGTCAAATGTCTTTTCGCAAAGCCCTGTGGGCTTGAGGTTTTTTAGGCTTTAAAGTTTTCTTTTGCCAAGCAAAAATGGCATTCTTTACAAGAACTTTTGTGGGAATGTAACGATAAAAGAAAATTCCATGATGTTTTGAAGAAGGAAAAAGGAAGAGGACGATTAACTTCCGCCACCAGCTGCAGGTTAAACACATTCCAGCGTTGGGACCTTCCCTGAGAACAACAGCTTTGCAGCATCTCCCAGGCACCACTGGAAGGAGGACAACTTGCCAAACACAACGGAGGAGTTTATTAATGTTAACTCCTCTTCCAAAGCAATGTACATTGGCTACAGTAGCCCTTTACAACACTCATAAAATAGTTCCAGGTTTAATGACATGAAATATTGCTTTTTTATTACATTTTAATATCAGCTATGAAATGCCCATTCCAGTTCAATTTTCCTCTCTGACAACAGTTTTGAATCTTAAAAGTTTTCACATTTGATGGTGAAAGCACCTTACAGAACACACTAACACCCAGTACACTGCCCCTTCAGGGCCATCATCCGTAAAGCCTGGTAAATACATTCACTACCAGCAGACACAGCCAGCACTGTGTGACCACGGGGACACCGGCCCAGGCTGACAATTTGGGATGTACCTGAGGCAATACATCATTGACAGCACTAATAACGGCTCTGTTCACTTCCCAGCAGTCTCTCAGACACAACCAGGAGAGCTGGACTCCTCCTGCAGCTCTCGGGCGCAGGAACGACTGCGACATTAACGTCAGGCTGCATTTCACAAAGAGGATGCTACATCCACAAACTCTTACTGCATGCAGAAGATGAAAACATTTTACATCCCTATCTAATAATGTGCGCTGTAACTTTCATGGCAAAGGGACTGTGCTTTATGATTGGCTGAACCAAAGAGCACTGATTTGTTGAGCCACCTCCGACTGCATAAACTCCAATGACTGGTACCATTGAAGAACTACTATTACTGTTATTGTTATTATTATCCTTTTATCTAAAATAATGAAGTATCAATAGTACCCTTCATCTGAACAGTTTAGAGGCACTTAACTTTTCGATTTCAAAAAAATCCTAAAAACACATTTTAATCTCCCTTGTAATAGGAAATTTCTAATACAATCTTTCCAGCACATAAACCAGAGGAAGCAGAGGGGCATTTGTATATTAAATCAATTAACAGAACTTTCCTGCCTTCACCCAAGCTAATTAAAATTTCATGTGATCCATACCAATAATAGCATAGAGAATCAGAGGTGGTGTTTTCAAGCCAAATAACAAAATAAAAATACAAGGGGATTTCGCTCCACAACTCTACTGCTAGAAGACAAAAATAGACACCCAGCTCCTACTGAAATTCAAGTCAGTGCAAGTTTGACACCCAATTCCTTTGAAACTTAAAACTGGAGTATAATTTCAGAGTGCCTCAACCCTCTAGACCAGAGTCTGTGACTCCCACCACAACACGGAGCCTCCAAGGACCCACGGCCAGGTTTGTGCCAAGAAATCTAGGCTCCCTGGACTGTCCAGTCTTATCTCTTCTATCAGCATTTAAATGGCTGTAACACAAACAAGCACAAAATATTTTCTAATAAGTGAAAGCCTGACAAGAAGAGCCTGCTCAAGACTTTTCAGAAACAACAAGAATCAGGTGAGGCAGACAACTGAGGTTTACCTTTCTTCTCCTCATTAATGGTGAGCGCACATCCCTTCAACATCTGCAAGGGTCTGGCATGCTTGTTGAAACCCAGTGACTCATATCACAGTACCACAAGATCAATCAAGAAGTGGCAAGGTTACTTCAACAGGCAGAGGAAACACAAGGTCAGAGGTGGCCATGACAAAGGACTGGTGCTCACAGGTCAGCAACGGGACGGATGCTGCACCCTCGGGTGCTCAACCTTCACTCTATTACAGGCAGGGATTTCTCTGACACATTAGCGCTATCGTGCAACTCAGGAAGGAACACACTGAGCACTGAGTGACACTGACAGCATGGTATTCCTTATCCACAACTCACCAGTGGTCACCAGGAAGGAGAAAGCCTTAAGCTCAACAAAGTCATCTGTCTTCCAGTCCGTACAAAACAGTTTACAAAGCATACAAATGCCAACCATCCACCAAGTTAACAGAGCCTGAGTGTACAGAAAGACTCAAGTGGAACCTGCAGGACAGCAGATGTAATGCAGACACAAGGGAAAACTTGTTAAATTATAAGATTATTTGGAGAGACTAGGGGACTACCTGAAGTCTCCAGGACCATGCCATATGAATACCCATTGGTTTGATGGAGTTGTAATAAATCTTACCTCTTCTGTGAATTTTGAAACAAGCTTCCAGCACAAGATGGTCAGAACATAGGTGCGTTCCCCACCAGGGAGAGAGCAGGAGGAGCTCTGAGAAGGTCACGCACCCAGCAGGTGCCCTGCAGCTTCAGCAGTGGCTTCCCACCACCCATGGCTTTGCCTTAAGAAGCATGGTCAGTGCAGTGCAGGTTCCCACAGCTGCACTTCCCCACTGCCCTCGCTGGAGCCCCTGTGCAGCACCAGCCCACAGGCAAGTGGGAAAAATCACTCCCAGGAGATAGCAAACCTTCTGCACAGACCACTCTCCCCTTACAGTCTTCATGGCTTTCAGCACAGGATGTCCCAACACTGTATTATAACTCCTCACCACTCTACTCCTACAGCCTGCTGATAAGCAAACACTGGGCATCTGGCTTCACTCCTCATGGATTTGTCAGGCTTCAATAGCGAGCACAAAGCAAGACTTGTTTGGTTTTCCCCTGCACCCAGCTTTATTTGGTGCATGTCCATCTCACAGTGACTTCTGCAAGCTGCCTGGAGAGCCTTCAAACTGGGACACTGAACCAAATCCATGTTTTTCAAACTAGAGGCCCTGACCTCAGATTTTATTAGGTGCAAAGTCCTTTCTGTGCTTGTTTCCAGCATTATCTTTTTTGAGAACTCAGACCAAGTGTATGTTTTGGAGGCTTTTGCCCACACAGTGGGTGGGTGACATGATAAACATCTCCACAAGATGGCTACCAAATGTGTCTACACATCCAAGGTGAGGGTTTGAGTGCTCGCTCATTTTGGTAAGTTCAGGATTAATGGAACTAAGCTGCCACCAAACTGAAAGAAACGACTTCCAGGCTATAATCTAAGCCCAGATTCCCAAGCGAGCTCATTTTCTCTACATCAATCACCAAAGTTACAAAAAGGCATGGCATTCCTCTCCATGCCTTGTTCCAGCACCCCGACATCATCAAGGTGATGCCACCACAAACACAGTGACCATGCTGCACCCCAGCACTTGCTGCTTTTCACCTGCACCGGAGAGACAATTCATGCAGGTTACACTGCGTGCTGGAAGACCTGCAAAGAGCAACGTGGTGAGAAGTGCTTTTATTTCTTTCGGAAGAAGTGTAAGAAGGCAAAGGGAGGGGGTGGGGATTTTGCTTCCAATATCCATCTGCTCCTGCTGCTGTTCTGCATGTAAAATCACACTGCTGAATTTGTGACATCCTGCCTGGTTGCTGTGGAAATAGCTATGCCGTCACCAGCAAAGGCCAGTTCCTCGGTTCGGGAAGGAGCAGCAGCAAAGATAATGTGTTCAATTAAGTGTTGCTCTAAACCAACCAACCAGCCAACAAGCCTAGATAAGGGGGAAAAATTAAGAAAGAAAATGATGACCAGAGCAAATTTGCCTCCAAACCAAATGTTTTCTAAGTTTCCTAGGAAGTCATTAGCATTTCTTTAATTTCCACTGCTGTTTCTTTGTTCCATTAAGAACTACAAAATCCACCATTAATGAAAATTCAAAAAACCTCTGTTCACTAAGCGTACAGCCATAAACATCAGCATGTATTGTATTATTTCTAATCTGCTCCATGGGAAGGAGACATATATTTGTCTAAAGTGCTGCATCATTCTTTCTATACAAGGGCCCCATTACCAGACTGTACTTATTTGCAAGTCAAATTATGATGCCACTATTTGAATACATTTTCAAGCGCCCAAAAACCAAGCCAGGAGTTGAGGTTCTCCCCAGCTAACTCAATCTGACAGCCATAGCACCAATGCCTGCCAGTGCTGATCGAGCGGTTGGATATATTTAGGCACAGGAGGGGAGAAAGGGGGAAGGGAGCAGTCAAGTTACTGAATTCAAGTACACTGCTAGTAACCAAAAATAACAAGCACTGATTCAGCTACATCACTCAGAATGGATTCAGCTCTGTTATGCAGAATCCAGCCAATGGAGAATTTACTACCACAACGGCAATGCCAAAAAAGACACATAACATGTTCAGAAAAGCAATCAGAGAACCTGTGTCTTGGGTTTACAACATACACAATGAAATAGTCATTTCCCTCTTGCATCCATCTTCTAAAATTGCCTAAATAACGAAGAAATTGTGAAATTAGAAGGTCAAAAAATTTCTTTTTCTTAGCAGAGGATAAATGAATATTATAAATACAGGTGCGTACATAAAGGTATACGACATACATCTACTAAGTAGTTTGACGCCCTTTCTCTCTCAACCCTCATCCTTGTTCAAAACACTTACTTTGAAAGGGAAAGTGCCACTAGCTTAGGAAAAGACCCTCTCCAGCACTACAGGACAACATGCAAAGTGTATTTGAAGAGCTGGATTCAATCTTTCCTGCCCTCTTCTCTGAAGTGCTATGCTAAACCTTGGCAAGTGAACTGTATTTACACATGGAAATCAAAAATACACAGAGATAAAATGTCCCTGATTTTTATAAAGTTTATAAAGGAGGGAAACAGGGCCTGTTTGTTGGTTTTACTAAACTCTACAGGCACCCAGAATGTCATACGAAGCTTTCCTCAGCTCTGACCCAGGCATGCTCTGCATTCCCTCACACCAACACAAAGCAGTGGGGAGCTCTCAGCAAGACCCAAGCAAGGGGGTAAACATAAAGCCAGCCCAGAACCACCTAAAGAAAGACATGCAATGCAGGCAAGTGATGGGACCCACTGCTCTCCCAGAGGCTGGGTCCCCCGCACCCAGCCACCCTTGTCTCAGAAAGGGCTTGCAAAGCAGGGCTTCAAGTCCTGAAGGACATGCATTTGCTGATAACGAGGTGCAAAAGCCAACAGACCACTTTAAGGTACAGAGAGGAAAGCTGAAAAGCTTTTAAAAGCTGGGAGAGATGATGTGACTACCTGCCCCAGCACATCAGGGAGGTCCACAGGAGCTGAGCTCTGAATACCCAAGATTCCAGTAAAGTGCCTTACCAACAGCATACAACATCCTTCCAGAATGAAACACAGACAAGGAAAACCTAAAACAAACACCTTTTTGATTTAACAAACAAAAAAAATGCAATCCTCATTCCAAAAAAACCAAGCCAGCTTGTTATGTTGTCAGAACAGTGATGCAGCCTTAAAGTTTTAAGGCTTTGTTTAAGAAAAAAGAACCTTTAAATGTAAGTGGAATCAGGCACCAGAACCTTAATTTATCAATTAGACGCCATCTGTGGACTGTATTCCTTGAAATAATTGTTGAATTTGACAATGCACTGCTGCTTTACAAAGTTTTTGCCAGCCTTGCTACCATTTAATTAAATTTCTGCACTTAACTTTGATTGCACTGAAAGCACTGCTGGTTTCTGCCGATTGAGTCCCTTAGCCACCTGCTGTGTTAGAACTAACCATGTTTCCACAGTTATATCAAAAATTATGTTTTTTATTTTTAGGCTTTGTCTTTTTTTTAAGCCTCCTCCAAAAGGAAAAATAATAATAATAAAAACCCCAATGATTCCGGCATGCTAAAGCCATAAAACCCAATATGTAAAGAAGCAGTGACTTTCATGTTTCCCAACAAAAGCTGGATGCTTCCCTTTTTTTGTTTCCCACTACGAAACAAGTGTCAGGGCATGATGGCTTAATGTGCTGCATTTTGCTTAAACAAAACGAGCTTCCTGTGTCTTCTCATTATATTTGTATACATCTCTGGTATTTATATCTAGAGATAAAGGCAAACATACTAGTAATTTACATACATAAATATTGCACACACAAATAAAGATCAAGCTGTCATTCTCTTTTTAACCCACAGCATAGTTTGGGAAATAGAACTTCAATAATGTCAAATTAGCAGAATGAAGAGCCCTGGAAGCCTACAAATACCACTAAGTGTATGGCTTGCTGCTGGGAGCAACCTCACCATAAAGAGGAACCCAGCTGCCAGCACTCCTCTGGCCAAGGAGTGAGGACCTCACCCAACACAGAGGATGAGAGCTCCACAGCTCAGCTCATCACTGAACATACTCAGTGCTGGATCTGTGCTTGAATACTGCAATAAGCAAAAGATTTCTACAACTGCTCTGCTCTGGCGGGTTCAGCCCTACAGACACGGGAATGTAAGGCACCCCTCAGGCACACAGCCTCTTCCAGGGGTACCAGCGGATTTAATGAATGAACGAGGAGTAGGTTCATTCTGGAAAAGAAAAGCATTGTAGGATATTAATGGCATGCCTGCCCGTTTCCTCAGCTATGATGGCTACTGTGTCAGTCTCTCTTCCCTGCCTAAATTCTTATTCTTTGTATCAATGAGAGGGACAAAACACAATGCAAAACAAAAGCAGGTGGAAACACGGGTTCTCCTCCTACCCGTCTGACTGTTAAAATGGGAAAAGCATTTCCCCCAACCCTGATGAGGGATTTCAGGCTAAATTAATGCATGCCAGGTATTTTTAAATTCATCACTGTAAATGTTGTGGAAGTACAAAAATACATTTTACCTACTAATGTTAAAATAAATAAATCAGATTTAATGGCAGAAGAAATTCGGAGCCAATCAGGACAAGTCAGTGTTTACACTGGGTCTACCATCTATGGCATTCTAATGGCACACCGAGAGGTCACACAAGTGAACCATAGCCTGCTTCTGGGCTTCACTTGGGCGAAGGAGAGCCAGTCACTCAGATGTTACAATTATTTTAATAATCCTTCATGGAAGGTTATGGAATATGTATTAGCAACCTGTGGGGCTGGCTAGCACTGCTTCACAAAAACCACAGATTTAGGCCATTTCCTAGAGTGTGTATTCTACAACTGGAGAGGCTGGAATAACTCTTTCAAGTCAATATAAGGCATGAATAGGTTTTATGATGCATTTTATAGAAAATTACAATTGCATAATTAAGTCTCAGTAGCAACCCTCCAGTTGCTACCTCTGATTAAGACCACACAGCTAATTTAGTGCTGAGGGATGAAGCCGGACTGCCTTCCCCATAGCCTCGGCTCCAACATGGAGAGGTTGCTCAAAGAGATGGGGAATGCCTGTGACTCCTTCAGCCCAGGGATGGCAAGAAGACTTGGGAGAGAAGTTCTAGTTAATGCTATTACAGGAGGAAGGGAACCATGAGGATTATGGCAAAGTTGTATTTTCAGTTCCACAAGGCTGAGTCCAACCTGGATCTCTCCTACCTATATACTTATACTAACCTATTCATCTCTCCAGCTTTACGGTATCAAAGCAGTGACGAGCTGTCCTAGGGAAAGATCTTGCTTCTATGACCACAATCTGAATTAATTTGTCATTTTTAATAGTCTGCTATGCCCAAAGTCAGCATGAGAGCAAAGCATTCCTGTAAGAGATGAGGACCCAAACTAACTCAGGGCTAAGACTTGACACCGGCACAAGTTACGCCATTCAAATCACACCTCATCCCATGTGGTCACAGGGAACCCGCACGGTTGGGGCACAGCAGTTTTTTTTTAATCACTCCCAGCAACAATGATCATAGTTTAGAGTCAGGTCCAGTGGCCTAGAGCTCCTCCAGTCCTCACGGCCAGGTACCCATTTACATCAAGACTAATCAGGGACAGGGTTTGGTGCCGAACTTGCCCTTCTGGAGCTGGGCAAAGCAGCCCACACACTTTTTCTGCTCTGCCTGCCCGAGCAATCAACATCATCTCACTTGCTGCCCCAGTCTGGTACCACACGCTTTGCTGCAGACAAGAACATGCAGTAACAGACCTGCTTTAAAACCCTTGAATACAGCAAGTTTTATTCGGTTGGGCAAATTCCTTCAGCTGTGTCAGCGCTGTGCCCCTGGGCAGTTCCTTTCCACTGCCTGAATGCCAGATCTTGCAGAGGTATTAGGGGTCAATTACATTACAAGGAGGAATAGGAAAAGAAAAGACGCTTTTCTTGGTCTTCGGTTCTGCCCTGAATTAACTTTTCATAGAGAACAGAATGTCACATTTGCTTCTCCTCATAATCTAAAAATTTCTCCTTATGCAGCAGCAATACGGAGGGTTTTTAAAAATTAAAAAGACCTAAAAACCACACAAGGGTGTATTTCATGGCTATAAAAAAGCATTTAAGGTGTAGTCAAAAAGGTGTTTCAAGTGTTTTCAAAGGAGAGCGAAAATGGAAGGAAAATAGGATTTTTAAAATGCTCATTTTCCTTAAAATCAGCTTCATGAGTCAGAGCACGCAGAATCCTTTTTGCTGCTATAAGAATCCTGCATTTAAATCCAGCCAGCACTGCATCCAGTTTGTTTGTTGAGACTAACATGGCAATTATCAGCAACACGCGGCTCCTCCGGCACAGTCTCTTCTGCTGCGTTTCCCTCTGCTCCTCCTCCCCGAGGCAGCATTCCAGCTAAAACCAAGGACGCAGGCTTGGTCAAGGCCTTTTCCTACTCACAGGGACCAAAATCCTGAAATGAGCTGGAAAGCTCAATCCAGTTATCGCGTACACGTTTACCTCAGCAGCAGCACCTCCCATCCCAAGCCATTGGGTTTCGGATACATCACAGCAGTGGGTTTGGCTCTGTCAGAGCCACACGGAGCCTCGCCTTCAACTTGACACTTCCACATGCAACAAGGCCTGTGGGCAAGAAACTTGATCCTTGCATTGTGAGTGGAAAGAGGTCAACCTCTGTGTAGCATGAGTCCGGAACTTTTCACTCCCCAGCACTGCAAATATTATTGTTAATAATTGTTGTTGCTCATCATCATTATTGTTGTTATGGTTGGTGCTGTTATTATTATTATTATTATTTCTACTATTATTCAGCTCAGCATTTTGGTAAGGGAACCATTCCAGAGCTTTCACGGAGGGGCAGCATTAACAGGGACCCAACACGCTGTTCTGTGCCGTCACCAGCTGCAGCCCTCACTGCACAGTCAAAATTTAATCCGACGTGTATTTGCAGTCCCATTTTATTTTTATGCCCATTTCCTAACAGCAGAAATTAAGAGTGTTTCAAAACACAACCAGTGTATTTGCTGTTACCAAAGTTAGAACGCAGCAACGTAAAAGTCACTGAGAGCACTGGGGAAGGATGCTGTGGGCAGCACCCAGAGCCACTTCAGGATTGTTTAGAGGTTTGCTTTGTTCCACTATGAGGTTCTTTTCTGTCACTAAGCCACTCTGTAGCTACAAAACACATGCAGAACAGCAACCAGGCTATCCTGCCAGCTCTGGAAGGAAATGTCTAAACTCACAAAGTAATCAGGGAACTCTTTTTCAGGGGAGGGTCCAGAAGCATTTGCATGTGATGCAACCGTGGATCAGGAACGGAAACCTTTTACCTGGGCTGATCTCAATTTGATGAACTCCGAGAACCTTCCAACATGTGCAAAACTATTGCAAAGCAAAAAGGCTTTCATAATTGCACTGTCTGCACACTGCCTTGGTGGTGGGCATTATTTGTGCACACAGATACAGTTGCATCAACGCAACTCTACTGCAAAAACAACAAAAACTCCTCCAAAACAGGACACCACTGCCTGCCAACTCATACCTGGGAAACAGCAAACTGGAATTTATTAATCTCCCCTCCCAATATCCTTCCCCCTCCAATCCTTATTCTGTTAAAAAAGACAGAAGGCTAATCAACACGATTTGATATCTGGAAAAGTGTATATATTCAAGAAAGCAAACCTGGGAGATCCGACGGTGAACCTTTACAGCTGGCTGCCCCAGGCACCGGCTGCCATGCGGTGGGGTTCTGGAAATGTCAGAGTGTTTGCTAAAGGCCTAAACATGGAATGACACACCATGTTGCTACTCAACAGTGCCCTGTAGTGCTCCTTCCCTTTATTATTTTCAGTTAGCATACCGCAAAGTTTATTTTCCTAAGTTTTTGCAACAGCTCTTACAGCAACACTCTTCAGTTCCCTGGTTTTGATCACATCCTCCAAGCGTCTCAGATCTTTACCACCAAACCTCAAACCAAGATTCCAGCTGTAAATCAAGCAGAGCAAGCTCCAATTTACCTCTCACCTTATACCAACAAGATATTACAACAAAAATACACTGATTTGGTTGCCTGAAGGAAGCAAAACACCCACATTACAATCAGCTTGTACATGCAATCTATGTAAATCCGCACCTGCCACCACATGGACCTTCCCTGCCTTAAACCGAGCCAAGCACAACTGAGCACTGCGGAAATGCAAATCACCCATGAGAGAGTTTGGGGACATGAAGGAAACAGAAGGACTTGGTGACTGGATGCATTCCAATCTGAGTAGTTGCAAAGTAAAACAACGCTCAAGAATGCATATGAGGAAGCTGTTATTAAAAAGAGGATCTGCTCTCTTTAGTTAATGGTGAGAATGATGCAATTACCAGAAAGAGCCAGGATACCCTTAGGCCCCAAATTCCAATTACAGAGAAGGGTGACCGGAGGAAGCAGAATAGTTCTGATCATTCCTGGAGGACTACATGGACCAAGCCCAGCAGTTACTTGGCTGTTCAGCACAGAGGGGAAAAACACTAACGTACGGTGAAGGTGCACTGCAAACCTTCTGCTTGTGGAGAGGAAAAAACCCCACCAGACACCAGCAATCAGACCCCACAACCCATGCAGCAAAAGCCCAACACCACGTTCAGAGCTCAGTACTAATGTAATTCCAAGCATCTCCTCTATCAGTTACTTGATTAAATGGAGCGTTATCTCTGGTTTCAATAGGTTCCATGGCCCAGATTTCTTCATCAGGAAGTGTCTACCAAACTACCATGGAGGGATGGATTAAGAACGGGAGAGGCTGTGACGAACTCTGCACTGCTTTTGAAAGAAATCAGATACAATTTGCAGCAGAACGGCTGTGAATCAAGAACATTTCATGCATTAACTATAATGGCAGCCATAATTTTTGACCTACACTGAAATGAATTTCCAAATGACTGGTAACACAAAATGGGAATACAGGCCCTCGACTGACTGCTAATCTTCACTAAATAATTACATTTACATATAAATATAAACACAATAAAAATTTACATCAATAAAAACCTTTTAACAATACAGCTGTAAAGTTGTCATTCCTTTTAAAAATGAGTCAAATTCCTCCTAATAGGAAGACTGAATACTGTAGTACATCCGATAACAACAGTGCAAAGTTGCTTCAGCACAGAATATCACTCACTGGAGATTAACACATACTTTTTTCCTCCCTTTATAAATCATTTGTTTATTGAGACATGCAGCTAAATCAGCTAAAGCACAGATCTAATTAAAGAACCTGGAAACTGATTACTGAACTACGTAACACATCAAAGGTTTTGTTTGTTTTGTTTTTTAAAGAGGGAGATCTGGCCTGAAATCTTATCAGTCCCCCACATGCCAGAATTAGTCCCTGCCTTTATGTCAGAAGGAAACTCTATCTACAAATCATCAAGCAGAACTCATGCTTGAGATGAACAAAACACAGCTGTCTTAATCTGTTAGATTATATTCTGTGCTTTCCACTATCAGGAGACAAACTGCAGGTGCAATGCTCTTCAAAGCCAGACACTAAGAACTAAAATAGAAATACAAGTGGTTAAACTGAAAAAAGTTATGTGCTTAGTTCTCTAAGCCAGGTGTGAAGATGTGGGAGCCTCTCTGATGGCGTGGCAGGAGCACAGAATGACACCATGGCTGTAACATATCAGAGGTAGCTTGCTCTGCCTCCTGGCTCTTCTGGCTCTCCAGGTTGAATCGAGCTGCAGCAGAGCAGAGGCCTTTTGCCCATCTTGTTCTTGGATTGAGCCTTTAACAGCTCCTCTCCTGAGGGAAGCCCTAAATACAGTTCCATTCACACTTGCCTCGCTTTCAAAGAGGCAGGATTTTTTTTGACCTTACCAAACTTCAAGGCCCCCCTGCTCCCTCACCAACAAATGCAGGGATTTCAGCTGTAATTTACGCTGCAGGCAGCAGGGATGAAGATGCAACTGGATCAAGGGCAGGTCTTAAGGACAGGGGCCAAGGCCAGCAGAGCAGATGCTGGTAGGAAGGCTGGGACACAGAGAGAGGAAGGAGCTGGGGTGCAGGAGGTTCACACTTCTGCTGCCACTGACAACAACTTATTATTAGAAAGGTAATCAGGGAAGATGCTCTGGTGGCACTGGCCCCTTCATCGCACAGCCTCGCTGCAGATTCCTTTACGTGTTAAGGCACATTCCCTGGTTCCTGAGGGACTCAAAGTGGGCCAGGCTGCCTCACTGGAGAGGGAAGAGCAGGAAGCACAGGGCCCAGAGCCCACGTCCCGCTTTCACCCACTTTGCAGGGTGAATCACCAAGTGCTGTTAGCTTTTCAGCATCTTCACACAGCTCCCAGCATGTACCAAGACAGGCAACCTTGTGTCTCATTCCTGGGAGCTGAAGAGCATCTCAACCTCTCACACAGCCCACGAGGAAAGGTGGGATGTGCCTGCAAGAAGTCTCACCAACTCCTCCCAGAAGCCCAGCAGTGCTGTGGCTTTGTATTTTCAGTTAGTGCAGTGTCAGCTCATCCCACGAAGTCTTGGCTTAGCCAAGTACCAACCATCCCATTTACCTCTCCAGCAACGATGCATTCCCAAGGGGGAAGCCCACAGACCTGCTGTAGATGCTCAAGGCATCACCAGCAAGGACTCAAGTAAAAGGCAAGGCACTAGGACATTTTTTCCTTAGGGTATTAACAACTGAATAATAAATATATTTGCCACAGCATCAATTGTTTCAAAGGACTGGGAATAACCATTAAAGAAATGCTCCTTTCATAGCTACATGCAGTCTATGTTTTCCACATTCCCCTGTGCTGGAACCACCCACTGGTGACAACAAAGTTCAGCAGCAGCTGGTGCAAGCCCAGCATGAGAGATCAATAAGATCCAAAACACTGCTAGATAAAACCCCTCCATCATCCTGCAACTGCTCCTTATGACAGCATCGGGGTAAAGAACATGACTGTCAGGAAAAATGAATGGGTTTATGGCCCTTCCTCTTCTCAATGAGATATTTCCAATTCATCTGTTCTAAACTAGCTTAGCACAAAGGCTGATGATGATGGCCATTAGGTCAGACACAATTTAACACCATATATTGCTATTTTAAAACATGTTGATGCGGCTCTGAAATAACATTTTACACTTACACCCTAATCATCATTATGGTTTCTGACAGGTTTTAAATACAATAGCATTAACGGCAATTAATTCATTTGAAATTAATGTGGATATTGCAAGCACTTCAGCAAGATCCACTGCAATTCACCACTCATTACTGCACCATTATTTTTAAGTGTTATCCATAAAGCAGGCTGCCAGCGGATTCGCATTTAGGTGACAGAAGTAGGAACACAGAGTAGCAATAAATCAGCACAAAAATTAAGCAGAAGGAGGCAAAATTACCCCAGCCCATTGTCTAAAGTTTTAATGTTTAATGACTTTATGATTTGCAGTATCACAGACTCTGAGAGCAGGCGATGGGTTGCACAGCCCTGCCCTCCACTGAGCCCAAAGTTGTGACAATCTCCTGTGACTGCCTCCATGTGCTGTGGACTCCAGAGCGCTCACTCAGCTGGATGGGAGATGTGCCATTAGCAGACAGAAATAAACAGTTTTCTTCCAATGAAGCCATTTAAAAAAGCCAGCGGATCCGGAAGGTAAGACAGAAATAAAACGTATCAGACCATTAAATATGGTGCACAGCAGCATTCCTCCTTGGGAAAAAACATCGTTGGTGCAGTTAAGAGTCCTTTTTAGAGCACTAATGACCTCAGGTGAAAACAAACCAGTCATTAAAAACACATTTTAAGGGGATTAGCTATCATCAGAACACACAAGTTACTTAAACTGAAGTAGTTCCATATGGTTAATTTATAATTTCTGAGGTATTAATCAGTGAACAAATTCTGATGGTTCCTAGATAAAGTGTAGAAGGGGGAGATCCACGCAGCTTCCTCAGAGCAACCCTAGCTGGAAGCAGTGCTGGCAGAACAGTTTCATTTTTCAATTTGCTAGCTAAACTGAAAACAAAACAGAACCAAAAAAACAGAAGGATAAATTTGCCGATGATTAAACAAACATGTTTTCAGTTTGTTGGCAAAACTTAAAAGAGAGAAAAAAAAAAAGAGAAAAATTTCATTTTGAGTCAATCCACAACATCTTGTTTTAACTCTGAAAGGAAATCAACTGTGGGGTTTTTTCAGTTTATTTAACCCCTTTTAAATCTTTAGTCTTGCAGGCCCACTCTTAAATCAGGAGAATCCGTAAGAAAAAAAAAGCAAGACAGTTTTAGTTTACATTGCAGTCCCCACCTTCTGTCTGGCCTTTCAAGTTTCTCTTCCTGCCCTTCTCCTCCAAGCTCCATGTTATGCAGATGCTATTTGTGAACCAATTGTCCCTGATGCACTTGCAGGTGTTTCTGGGTGTCCCTGTCCCCAGGAGCGGGGTTTTGTGCCACTGTGGATATCCAGAGTTCAACTACCAAGGAATGGCTTGGTCCCACAGCAAACCACACTGACCCACTGATGTGCTGTATAAACACAAAATATAAGACTATTCATGTACAGCCCAGCTAAATAAGGCATTCCACCTTGTTTGGGCTTGTTCTGAATGCCGAACATAAAGCGCACATCCGGAGTAGATGCCCAAGACCGCCACTGTCTGCATCCCACCCGGAACGCGCACTAAAGCTGACTGCAGCTAACGACATCTCCAGTTCCATCAGCCTTCGACTGTAGCCTGTAAAGCCCCTGGCTGACAGTCCAGAAGGGAATGATTTACTAAACAAGCAATAAGGGAGCCATGGAGCTGGGAAGGATCGTACACTGACAGCGCTTCAGCCCAAACGAGCCTCAGAACTGCTGCTGCCCAGCTGGCAGACGCCTGACGCACCGATGTGCACAGATGGAGGAGGAGAGCAGGCTGCAGCCAGCACCCACACGGTTGTGTTGGGAAAATTAGACTAATAGATAGCTCCTACCCAGAGTGATTCCTGAGCAGGGCTGAGCTACACAGACAGAGGGAAAGCGCCGAGCCGAGGGACACCGGTAAAATCTGACTCTGAGCAACGCCTGGAGATGGACCTCACTGGGACACAGACTCTGTCAGGCCATCAGTCCTAACCCAGTATTTTCAGATATGCATCACTGCTCAGTGTCACCAACTAATATCTAAAGATAAGATATCTAAGACATCTAGATACCTGCAGTATCCAAAGATAAAGCCTTAACGCACTAAAGGGCAGTGAAGTTCTCTTGCAATAAACACACAAGCAAATCTCATAACTTTAACACTGACCTGACACACTTGCAAGGAGCCAAACAAAACCACTGAGAAAAGACACTGCCTACCCACCACCAGGAGAAAACACATACCCAAATGTAAAGAAAAGCAAATTTTTGTTCATTGCCAGATTGAACCATTTCAGTAACAAATACACTGCTAAACAGATACTCCCAGAAACTGAAGTAATTTGAAAATAAGTGATCTTTTTCTCACTGAAACCTTGGGGGAAATTTTAGAAGTTCACTTTATCTTCATGAAGTATTGCAGTGCAATGGAGTTCTTATTAAGGTGATTGTACAGGGCTCTGCAGAGCACCAACAACAGGTCTGAGACTTCATAACTTGTACCACAAGAGAGAAAAAAAAAGAGAAAAATTTCATTTTGAGTCAATCCACAACATCTTGTGGATGTTATCAAATATTCAAATTAGCATTATCAAATAAAACACACAAATTCTGTATAGCTGAATCTTTACTGTTAATTTTATCTCTCAGTCTAAGAAATGCATCTTCCCTCTCTATATCTCCTATATCACCTCCATCCACTCTCAAGCCACGGTACACATACAGGTCCAGATCAAAAGGCCATCCAGCAGGTTTGTCCACAGCAAAGACTCCCTCAGCAATTCAAGAGATCCAAACATTTCAGAATCCAAGGGAACGATTATGGAGGCAATCAACACCTCCCTCATGTCTTCACCACCAGAGAAGGGACAGAAGATGATGAGCACAAAACTGACCAAGCAAAGCCTCCTAACACAGTTCCAGAACTGTCTTCTATTCCGGTTTGCTCAAGAACTACATTTGTTTTAATCTTTTTGTCAAAACAAATACAAAACAAACAAAAAACATAACCAAAACAACACCAACACCATCTTTCCAAGAATGCAGAAAGGCAGAAATCCAAACCCATTTCAGCTCAAATCTCTGCTTTACTAAGGTCTGAACTAAGTGCTTACTCGGGAAAAGAGCACCTAATCCCTTTCCAAGGTCATTTCAAGGTTTTCATATCAGGAAGAGAAGCATTATTTACAGGTGACAATACATCCTGTGTATTCAATTGGGAACGTAAATATGACTTTAATAAATTAAAAATACCCAAAAGACAAACCCCTGCCTCAAAGTGCCTATTTCTGCAGTTAAACAGGAGTACAGGATGTCCATGTCCCAAGAAGGTGTTGTGCCAACATCCCTTAGAGCTACATCAAATATAATTTTCAAACCAATTAGCTCAAAAAGCATCAACACCAAAGCAATGCCTTCCACATTCTAATTACTAGGCCATCCTATTCAATTCTTAATGAGAGAAGAGACAAAGGCAGTATATGTATTAGGGTCTACTTCAAGAATTCTTTTTCTTTTAGCAAACAGATCCTCTTTTGTTCTGGTTAAACACCAATTACTCCGTTCTCTCTAACATGCAAATCAGCCGAAAATAGGGCATGATGTATCTCGATCCTGCACCACTACAAGTTTGAATGAAGGGGGAAAATAAAGCAACCCTCTAGGGGCTTTCAATTCCAAGTACTTTGTACTCTGATAAAGCTCTTTTCAAAGAGCTTTTTGTATTATCTACTGCAGTTCCCATAACCAGCGATTTTGCCATTATGCCAAAAGAAATAGCACATTTAAGGTGTACAATATAAGCAAGGAAAGTAAAAGTAGCCAACAAAGCTGTTTACATGCAGCTTTCAGTTGTTACTGCCCCACTGCAAACAGCAAAACTGGGAAGCTTTATGAGCATTACTACACCTAGGGAAAAAGTGACTTGAGAAGAAAGGAAAAGGAATGTGAAGAGTCAGAGCTCAGCTGTACAACTGCTGGGTACCACTCGTAGCATCATGGAAGCTGCCACAACGACAGGGAAGAGCCCTTTTGGTCAGACAGAAGGCTCAACTACAGCCTCTGCTCCGCTAGCTCCTTGCCACAGCATCCAACCTCACCAGCACTGACCACCCTGGTTACGTTCCCCCATAGAAGCTTTGGGATAAGTCTCCGTTATTTTGGAGCCTGTCATTTCTCCACACTCATTGGCTTCCATGGAGTTTGCGCTCAACTGCTGATACCTTAAAGCCTCTGCTGGCAGCAGACGGAAGGCTTCATCTCCTCCAGAGCTGTTGCTTCCAAACCCAACAGCCGTGCCCGGAGGGTCAGCCTGAAGATTTATTTTGGAAACCAAACCCATAACTGTTTTCACATCTTTTGTCATTGCTCTAGTCATTTCCAATTGATAGCTTCTAAGTGTTGCCCTCTCTTTGCAAACACTTTCAGCAGTGTCAATAACAATTTAGGAACTGTTATACACACAGACACAGGCGCATTTCTATAGGGAAAGAGATATTTTTAAATGGAAATTTGTAGATGCCTGTAAGATGATTTGAGCCCTAAGTCTGCAGTTGAGAGTTTCGGAGCACAAACTGTGCCAGGCAGCATTACTGGAGTGACCAGAGTATGAGGGTCCAAATCCATTCTCAGGCAAAACTTCACAGTCTCCATTTAGGAGAAAAAGGGAAAAGAGTGTCCATGTTATACAGCACAGAGTGCAGGGAGTATCACGGGGCAGTGCCCACACTAGATTGCCAGCCTAGGAGGAAGGGCTGTAGTACCTTTTTATTTGAAACACCCTCCCTAGATGAAAAGTAAACAAGCACAACCAGTCTAGAGGGTGAGTGCCCTTGCTTAAAGCGTCAGAAACCTCCTAGAAATCAGAGGCAGAAGGCCAGAACATCGGAGGAGGAAGCAGTGGCTTTAACTGATTATCCCACACTACGTCCCTTTGTGGTGTGACTTGGTTACACCGAGCACAACCACATAACTAAATTTAAAAATGCATTAAAAGGGGAAGAAACATGTCAAGAAACAGTTTACTGAAGAGCAAAACACACACAAAGCCAACTCAGTCTGATCCACTTGGCCTGATTACTTCCATCTGGCTCCTACAGGTTACAAGGCAAGCCTCAAAAACTCCTGGCTTTCCTCACAGGTCCCTGGTGCACCTTCCCAAACATTAGATGGTGCAGTTTATTGGGAAAAGGCTGAGCACATACATACAGTAATACTTGTAATAAAGTGCATCTACAGATGGGCGTCCATGTATCAGTGAGAAATGAACCGTGATAAAAAGTGATGTACTGACAGCCCTGTAGTCAAGAGGATACAGAATTTGCTGGCAAAGATGAAGATATTCAAGAAGCGTTTGCACTACAAAAATAATTCTCTTAATTGAATATTTTACATAAAATTGTAACTGAATTTATAGAACGTAGTATATATACTTAAATCACACACACGCTAGTACATACATTATATACGCACATGTCATCTCTGCTCTTGTTTTAATATATGGACAGATAAAATAAACAAAAATAGTTCATTTCAAGGAGATGGACCCTAGAGTATTTCACATTTATAAATTCATCCAAAAACCACAGCACATTAGTCTTTTCTGCCAAACATTATAGACAATCTTCCAAAAAAGATTTCATCTGTTCTGTTGGCCTTTAATATATTTTTGATTTATGTCATTTTGAATTTTTTTTCCTTTCTTAAGCTTAAGAGAAAAAAGCATTCTTCTGATTCCAGAGTCAGGACTTCTTTAAAGAGAAACCAAAAGTAATAAATCTTAAGTGTCACACTGCTACTGTATCACACAAGCGAGAAGTATTGCAGCATGTGTTGACTATAGCTTCCAAGCATAAAATGTATTAAGTAACAGTGTTTTCTTACATTACACATTCTTTTTCTTGCCGGAAGACCATATTTCTTCAAGTCTGCACACAGATGTTCTTCATACACCAATATTATACATATGCAGTGAGTTGGTAAAGCTCAGGTTCTCTCCCATCTCCTTTCCACACAAACAAGTAGTAAAGCTTATGGGCAAGACACAACCTCAGCTTAGGAAACACAGCGATGCACTTAACGGTTTTGGGGTTGCCACAACCAAAAAAGCTCCTCAGCAAGCTTCTCTTTGTACACCTTCTGTCCCAAACTTATTGCCAGCTAAACAGTCCCCAGCAAAGTGTGGGAGAGGAATGAGATACAACCAGGACCTTTTAAATGGGAAACGCATTTATCTCTGCAGTATAAAAAGCAAGACAACTTCCTCATGGAGAAAAGACTTGGCGTATAGTGACATGGAGACCTGACCAGGCGCTGGAGCAGCTCCCACAAAGTTAGTAGGACTACCCTGAGCTTAGAGCAACATTCTTAAGGCACTCTGGAGTCAGGGAATTCTCTGCAAATGGCAGCTTTTCCCTTTCAGCCCCAGCCCAAGGGAAGAGACTCTCTGAGCCACCTCTAGTCCTGACAGCAGGGTAATATGATCAGATCTTGAGTTGTACGTACTATGTACAAGTACCAGAGCTCAACTGTGTCAAAAATCAGCTGCACTGCCTATCATGTTCTTCTTTGGGGGTCCCTACGAAAGGGGCAGGAGCATAGCCTGAGATAAGCTGAAAATGGAAAAATAAAAAGAGCAATTAACCATGTAATGTAATGAAAGTGGAGTTAATCTAATGAGATACAGATACTATGCTTATTCCAGTTTACCACCGAGAACTAAGGATAACTGCAGGGCACTGTAAAGTGTTCATTCCTTCGCGTTAATTGCTGTTAAGAGTCATGGTTTAGTATATTATACCAGCCTCAGCTTGCTCCAATCCCTTATCCTATTTGCTTTTGGCCAGGATACTTAAAGAAAAAAAGAAAAAGGGAGAAAATGCTTTTAATGATTATTTAAGGGGGTATGGGAAAGGTACTACTGAGATGTTCTGCAAGACACAAGGACACTCTTAAAAGCATCCTACTTTCAGTCTGTAAAACGTAAAACCAACAACATCGCTCTGTGCATGTGTGAAAGTTAAGTCCAGCAGAGCCATCTCCCACACAACACAGCTAAAGATGTTTCCACTGCTGGGCAAAAGATCTGCAAATGAGCTCTCACAGAACTACAAGCAAGCACTTGTACTGAAGTGGTACCAGAAGAGCACAGCACTGTGCCTGTGCCCCATGGGACACACTTCTGCATCGACAGCTTCTGTTGCCCTCGAAAATGTGCACAAGCTGGTCCAGGCAGACCTACAAACACAGCAAAGGGCCACACTCTCCCATCAGCCCCGGGCCGAGCACACTGAGGGCAGTGGTCTTCCCTGCCAGTAGCCAGGTTGCAGCTCCCAGGACGAGGTCACCCTCAGCCCTCCCTGCCTCCTTATCCCTGTGGTTCTGAGATGAGTTTTGCCCGCTCAAAAACAGCATTGCAGAGCT
Organism: Dromococcyx pavoninus; assembly: GCA_033558185.1. Taxonomy (NCBI): domain Eukaryota; kingdom Metazoa; phylum Chordata; class Aves; order Cuculiformes; family Neomorphidae; genus Dromococcyx; species Dromococcyx pavoninus. The sequence goes on from JAUMJL010000861.1 coordinate 252,009, forward strand.
ACCAGCAAACTCCTTGACACAGATCCAGAATACAGAAAGAAACAATGGCAATTAGATCCCAAAATGAGTATTTGAATGTAAAAAAATAACAAACAAGCAAGGCCACACAACAACAAACCACACAAGCACACACACACAAATCCATCAGGAAAATCAGATACAGACAGAGCTGATCATATCATCCCCGGCTTCATAAGTGATTGACACCTATCAAGTCCCTTCATGTTCCTGGAAAGGAAATAAGTGACCCCTATGCCTCAAAAGAGACAACCTGGACACACTAATGCTAAGTAACCTGCTTTAAAAAGAGAAATAGAAAGTGGAGGAGTAAGCTGGATACATTTCAACCATGAGTTATGAATACCCATACAATACACAGAAACTGGCATGGTTGCTTCAAACTGTGTTGCCAAATTCCAGCAAAATTCTCATTACTAAATAATTGAAAAAAAACAAGCTTTGCCATCTTCACCTCTTTCTCAGAGGTCACCCCTCGGCACCGGCACACCTGCCTCCCCAGAGGGCACGGGTTTGGTGCCCGGTTTCCTTTGCATCAGTTTGCAGTTGAACAGGAACCTTCTCACCACAGGTCAGGGCATACGTGTGGAGTTGTGCCCGTGTGTCACAATCCACTCCAGCACAGTTCCTACTTCCTAATTCGTGGAAAGAATAATAGCTGACATTTTTAATACAACTTCATACCTATATTAATTTAATGTACATAATTACACAGATTACTTAATAACTGCATTATAAATATATTTACCTACACACAAATCATTAAGAATCAGAAAAGCACTAAATAAGAAAAGGAAGTAAAAGCTTTTACAAAGTCCTAAAAGTCAAGTCACAACTCCACATAGAAGTTTGCTATCTCGAGACTAGAATTACAATGCACATTCATTTTGTATCCTTTTATATGAATGATATCTCTAAGCGCTTTATGATGTTAAATAACACACAGCTGCACAATTTAATGAGCAACAGCAACAGGGAAAAGCTGTATAAGGAAGTAAAAAGAAAAGATAGGGAAGCATCTGATTTTCAAGTGAAAGTTAGTGAAATGAAACAGCAATGAAGCAAGTATTACACAGGGAAATTGTTTGAGATGGCAGATCTTCCAAGGTAAAAGCTCTGGGAGAAGAGAGCAACAAAGGAAGCAGATTCGCTCACTGGGTGGTTAAAACCAAGGAGGGGGTTGACTAAGGGATGATATCTTGGTTAAAGGACTGGATTCTGGAAAACAAAGAGTTTCAGATCCTCACTTCATCACAGACCTCCCGGGTGACCTCAGGCAAATTTCTTCACTTTTCCCCAGATCTCATCTCTCCCTTTTCTATGGAAAGACGATCTCGTCGATCCCTTTCCCCAAAACATTTCCTGCTCGTTCTGGTTACCTTCAAAATTTCTTCAGCTCTACAAGCAGACATACAGACAGCAAGGTCCCACACCTGGCAGCTGATACATGTCAGGCAAAAAGGCAATGAAAAGGTAACATCTCTTAAGGGCAAAGATGAGCTACAACTTTCATTTTAGGGAGTTTTTTTTAATGACAAACAGATTTTCAACAGAGTACTTGCAAACAACAAGGAAATGGTGTCAGTGCTCTGCAGCATTATGGGACTGAATACTCACTAAGGGTCTCAGTCACAGTATTAACAGTTCCTGCACAGCTTACGCCCTGCAAGGAGCTGGAAACTCTAGCATCCACCCTCTAAAGTTATTATTCAACAACAAACGAGCACTATATTTAGAACTTTTTCCATGAAGTGGCAGTATCCAAGGGCCATTGAGCCAAGAGGCATTCAAAGGTTAAACAAGTCTATCAGACTCTCCTCCCAGCCCCAAGTTGTTTCTGTAGGCAGGTTACACTGCAGCTGTCCTTACACATGCATCTCCCTGTTATAAAATAGACTTGATTCAAGGAGTGAGAAGCTGCACCAAAAATTCTCCTTTCTGGTGCCTGTCTCTATCCAGGTAGTGACCTTACAATTACAGCAGCACATACAGACAATTACTTTTATTTCATTTTAAAAGGCTTTGCTAACAAAGATTAACTCAGTACATTAAACAATATAGAAAAAAAACACAAACCCCCCTACTTTTTCTTCTCTCCACTACATCAGTCAATATTTCAGCTTCTCAAGCTGCTCTGAACAACATGCGTTCTTCATTCTTTGATTTTGTTCATATTTTAGGAAACAACTGTTAGATCATGTAGAGATTTAGATTTCATTCTCTGCAAGGAAGTGTGGCCCAGCTACAAACACAAGCAGAGAACAACTCTTAGCTCCACTGGAGTTACACGCAGTTTTCAGGCAATGAAAACCACCTCCAGCACCAGGCATCAGCAGGGTTTGAAAACTGGGACTTACAGCTCCTTAATGTAATTCCCCCATCACTTGAGCTAAAAGAGCAGTCTGACTGCATCGCTGTAGGAGTTTGCTGCTGTCCGTGTGCAGGAGTCGTGGGGGAGGAAGGGGCATCACACAACACATTTCACAAGTGTGCCACAGGGACCATTTCTCTCTGCATCATCCTGCTGCCTCCCCCTCCCTTCAAACAGATAAGGCTTTGCTACTTGTCTCCCAGAGATGACACAAGGCTCGAACTGGGTTTGTAAAGCTCTTTTGCATCTTGCTATAACCAACATAAAGACATCTACAAGTACAACAATGGCTGTGGGTTCCTAAACTGAAACAACAGACAAACCAGTCTGATCACGTTAGTAAAAAATATCCACCTTACTAAACAGACCAAGCTAGAAAAGCAGTCTTGACCAATCAGTAACATTAGTGTCTTAAATTGTTGACTGTGTTTCCTCCAAGCTCTTACGAAACACGACCAGCGGGACTTGGAAGTCTCAGCATCCAAGGACAAAGAACCAGCAGGCATGTAAGCACCAATATTTATGTAATGTATGTCATGTTCACAGTCACAATTAAATCATTGTCTTCCAAGGGGGTTGGTATGTTTGGAGCATTCACTTGTTATTTCTAAAGATGCAGGAGGCAAAGCAGTTAAAAATAAAGAGGTCGCTCTGTGCAAAATTAATCTTTAACTGCCTACACTACTTTAAAAGACTCGTAACGATTATAAGTGCATTCCCCAAGCTGAGAGTACCTTTGTTAACAAACAACTCAGAGAGGTGGCAGAGGGCAGACCACTAATGAAAGTCAGCTGGGAAGTTCTATCAGTTCTCTTTACTCCCAGTGGCAACTCCTTCACCAGCTCCATTTGCAGGAAGCTCTGCCTCCACACGCTGAGGAGTGCACGAGGATGTTTGTGCTCTAGAAGACCTTCCCAATGCTGGCACGAGTGGCAGTGCTTGACAAGACAAAGTCTTACCTGGTCTCACAGCCTCGCCTAAGCCCACGCTTAAAATGGAAGGAGCAGAGTTTTAAATTAATCTCATTCCTCCTGAGAGGAGAGAGCAGAGGATTCCTTTAAAACGCAACCTGTGGCAACAAGAGCTGTTAAATGCTTAACATGATGTTACGTGCAATAGGACTTTAATGCTACACACATAATCCAGCCCTGAAGAAGAGCAAGAGGCACACAGCAGAGATGCAGTTTCTTCCCCCTCGAGCAAGGGATGGTTGGTTAGTACTTGGCTATGAGGAAAGAAGAAACTTCAGCATTACTTACCAAGGTGCATCATAAAAATCTACCTTAAAAGAAGAACTTAAAAAATGAGCCTACATTTGGCATCTCCAAAGAAGAGTTGCCCAGCTCAGATTCATGACCTGCAGCATAAATCCAGAGTGGACAGTCTGGAGAATCCTCTTAAAGGGAGATACTATAAATATAAGTTCATATAAACACAGAGGCCTGGTTTTAGTCTAAGAGGCAATCCCTGGATGGCCTCTGGCAGTTTTGCACAAGCCACAGTGCCACAGCTCAGCTTACCTATCTGAGAAACAGGAACAGCACCTTCCTATCTCGCAGAGCCTTCTGAAGATTCATGTTTCTAAAAGCACTTAAAAATCAGAACAACCATCTTTATGTCACCTTTTTGAGCAGAAAGGAGACAAAGCAGACAACTGCTGCAAAATTCACCAATTCAAAGAAGCCTCATCACTGATGCAACAGTTGGAAACTGATTTTTCTGAAAGACAAGGACTAAGGATATAGCTACCCATTTTGTTCACTAAAAACTGGCTAAACCACGTCAGCTGTATGTGAAGCAGCTTGCGGCACTCCAGACAACTGGCAGGGTAACAAACTGTCACCTAGGTGACAAAATAATGACCCTTCTGTGAAGCTCTTGCAGTGTCTCCTGGCCATAATTGGACACTGCTGTTCAAAATGCTAAGTGTGGGAGGGAAAGAGATGGTACAATCATGGATTTGGAAAGGCTGCAAGCTAACCTTTGGCACCACAGGCTAAAAGGGACTGCTGTACGATTCTGTGCTGTCCTTGTCATGATCTCTTTGAGTAGAGAGTCTTGCTGCCCCGGTACGTCTGCAAAGTGCTGGGCAGAATCAGATGGCACAAACCAGGCTGGTCTTGAATCTACCAATTCTCAACCACCAGCACAGTTTCCTTCTACTCCTAAAGGTGATGCTACCCATCAACAGATCTGCTATAGTTGTCATTGAAAGTCAATGACAGCATTAAATATGAGAACTCTAAGTATTGTCCCACTCTAAAACATTCTTCACGTATTTAGCATCTTTTAAGTGTTATATCCATCTGGGAATGGCCTACACAAGCTCTACAACAACAGGAATGTTGTTCTACGAGAAGCTATACAGGCCTACCTCCAAACATAACAGCCTGAAGGGGAGGGGCAGAGAATTTGAAGAAAGCAAAAGAAGCCTTTGAACTCCATAAATTTTTCATTTACCAGCATACATCCTCCAAAAACAGCACAGCTTTAGCTGGCACGACGTTAACCACATTGATTTCCATCTAAAGAATGAAGGGCTTTGCCAGTCCAGCAACAGCCTGAAGCTGCCATGAATGGAACAAGAGAATAAATATTCCCTAAATGCTCTTGCCTAGAGCAAGTAGGGTGTATCCAGTATCAGCAGGCTGAACAAAACTAAGAACTTGTATGAAAAGTACTCAAGGAAGCACCTCCACACACAAAGATCAGTGCAGATGAAACACAAGTTAAAGCCTCCCTGTGGTCTCACACCTCTGGCCCCAAAGGCCAATGATAAACAAGACAAGAAAACTGGCAAAGTCAATGGATTCTAATCCACACTAAAGCAGAGGTAAGACTTCACAGTTCTTGTTACCAAACGAGCCTTGCACAAGCACCCTGGTTTCCCTCAGGAATAAACAAGTTCAATCAAGAAACCATTCTATCCTGTGAAGGAGAGGCCACAGACTGCCAAAGCCAAGGAACAAGGCCACTAGATCTTCACACTGGCAGATGAAAAGTCACTGCAAATAGGTATGGCCTGGAAAGGGTTACAAACCATCCTTCCACTGTTTGAGAGGCTGCACAGAATCAGCTTACCAGCTACTACCACTTCCCTGATGCAACGAGAAGAGAACACAGCACACAATTCACCTATTTAAAAAAATCAGGTTTAGTTACAGGTTTGCTGTAGCAGCAGGCTTGCTACAACTTCACATCAGGTATGGCTTCAGGTCAGGTCAGTTAGATTGGCTGTAACATTTTGAAGTGTTGAAACACATTTGCTAAAGCCATGTAATGCACGTACTTGAACCTCTACATCCTCCAGAACCAGCTCCCTCCCAGTAGCCGGTGCCTGAACTCGTCAGGCTGTCACACTTCATTAGAGTTAACTTAACAAGATAAGCAACCCGGCTGTAATGACGACAGCTTGGTCAAGCGGGGTAAGCATGCTATCCTCATCCAAGGGAGAGCAAGCTTTGGAAGAGACACAAAACGAAAGCCTGCGAACACAAGTTTAGGCTCATTAACCTGGAACGCAGCGGAGCAACCATTACACCGGACACAGGCTGCCCCAGAGAGCGCGGGAAAGCCACCTGACCCTGGAGAACACACCGGCCTTGAGCCAGCGGTGGTGAACAGCCATGGCAGGTAAGGAGGGAAGTGAAAAGTAATAAAATAATACTATATGATAAAATAATGTAGAATTAAAATGTCACTTTCTGTGGCTCCAGTGAAGTAGGACTTCACAAGAAGTAAGGCCATTGCTTTTCACAACCCTTTGTGACTCAAGAATCCACATTAATATTAGACACATGCATTTGCTTAGTGAAAATTCACTGCAGCTCAAGACCAGGAAATGCCCAGAAGTCTGACTTAGGAAGGAAAATTTCTGTTCCTCTTGGCTTACTCCTGCACATCAGCTTCTAAACAGTCAGGAATAGTTTCCATTGTATTTCCTCATAAATTCTGCTTTGATCACTCTGATAAACGTTTGTTGCCTTCCCCCTGAAACAAGCATAAACTTTTCCATTCCTGCTCATACCAAACCCAAACGTCTGACAAATGAAGGCAAAGAATAGAAAATATTTATACACCCAGGAGTAGGCACTGCTCCTCGCAGCCATCGGGGTAATGCAGTAATAAGGGTTACATCAGACATTTAAGGAGGCAAGCTATAGCTTGAAATGAGCCATGGAAGCCCAACATAACTCAGGATAAAATGGAAATCACCCTCTGACTAAGAGGTTTAACCAAGATTAAAATGGCAAAATAGAAAAAAAGCATTGCTCAGCTAATCTTGCAACCCCCTTCAAGTCCTATCACATCCGCCCGGCACATGTGCACATACCGCTCGACAGGCTCCAGCCAGGTGAGCTGAGGCAAGATAAAAGCAGATGCAGGAGGAAAAAAAGCTCATGTGCCGAAAGACTTCCTGTGTTCAGGTCAAGTGAAGATTAGACACACAACGCTGGGAGGACTACACTTCTCTCTCTAAGAGGGATATTTCCATAACTAACATTTAGGAAGAGTGTTTTTCTTATTAGGAGACAACAAAAGGTTGACTCCTTTTGATCTTTCCATTTATCCTCCTCAACAGAATTTTTAAAGTCATTTTCTTTGGTGAGCTATAGATCTCTGTGAACTACAATCGCAGGCGCTAGTTTAGGAACTCCTATCCTCAACAGGTCTCCATAAGATCCCAGGTGGGTACAGAGGAAAAAGACACCGTATAATGCACAGCGCTTCTCATCAAGATTGTAGGTAAAAATAATAATAGGCTCCGGGTGTTTCATGTTTCCTTCAAGCAGCACTTCCTATGGCTACTGGTAAGGTTAATTGCTTTGTTCTTCTGTGATCACCCACAAGGGCCTCCTTCAAACAGGCAGAGCTAGAGACCATCACTACCATGTGATCAAACAGACTATCTAAAGAGAGATCCCAGAAAAACGAACTAAAAGGCAGCAGGTAAAAAGACAACAGGGTTCCAACAGTGTTTCCATCAGTGTTCCTAGTGGGCAAAGAACAGCCTCCCAGGTAACACTGTTCTCCCATTGCTGTCACGGCCGCTCACACACCTAATCCTTCACCTCACCCCGTAGAAAACTGGCTGTAGGACAGCAGGACAATGCTCACTGCCTGCACAGACTGTCCCACTGAGGTCAGACAAGTGCTGCTGTCACCAAGGGGTGCTGCTGTCACCAAGGGGTGCTGCTGTCACCAAGGGGTGCTGCTGTCACCAAGGGGTGCTGCTGTCACCAAGGGGTGCTGCTGTCACCAAGGGGTGCTGCAAAGGGAAGGCTAAAACACATTTGCTCAAAAAGCTCCAGAGCAAAGTCCATACAACATGAATAAAGGGGTTATTGTTGGGTACCTCTAGTGGGTGCTAACAGCTGAAGGGTAAGATACACATTTACACTGATTACCTCCTCCCTGGAAGTGTTCCAAGGCCAGGCTGGATGGGGTCTTGAGCAGCCTGGTCTAGTGGGAGGAGTCCTTGCCCATGGCAGGGGGGTTGGAACTGGTTGATCTTTAAGGACCCTTTCAACCCAAACCATTCTACGATTTCCTGCCTACAATTCAGTAACCATTAGAAAGTTTCCATTTCACAAATCAGCATCTAAATTTTAACTGACTAGGTGTTCCAGCCTGCAAGAACCCTCCTGAAAGTCTCACTGAAGTCTTAATCCTTCACGTTGAGGTGATGAGACAGAAGTTTGGGATTGTGTACTTGGACAGTGTGGCTGCAGACGGGGTTAGAAAAACAAGCCCTGCCACCACAGGCACAAGTACACCACAGATGGATCATGTTCTGCACCAGGTTCAAGCATCTCCTTGCTGCCAGTAATTTACTCAAACACCCAAGCTCTTGATTTCCAAAGAGACATCTTTCAAAAAAAATTAGCAACGCCTCAGTTATTTTAATGCTCCAAAACAGAGATTCACTAAAGCAGATAAGCCTATTTTGTTTATTTTTAAAAACCTGTTTTCTTAATCTGGAGTTTGAATGGAAGATTTGACTCTTGGTAAAGTCTATGACACAACGCACAGACACCCAACACCTCAGTGTCAGAGCCAGCATAGGAGAGCAATAGCTATGATCAGGCCACCTTCACACAGAACAGCACAGCTTCTGAACCACTTGTTCTTCCAAACCCCTGCAGTTAACTACTGAAATACAGACATCATTACTGTCTCTGGATTCCTCATGGCATCAAAGACTTAGCTCTGACAGAGCCCAACTGGCAGAGTTCACTAAGTCCTCTGAGCCCTAGAAATCTAATTAATAGACTAAAAATCACAAAAGCCTCAAAATACTCCATCAAATTACTTTTAGAAGAACTGCAGTGAAATAATCGTTGCATAACCTTTTGGACCCAAACTGTATATCCAAAACTAGATTTATTTTTTCTGTTTAATGATCACCAATTAGAAAGCCAACATCCTAGGGTAGGGAGCAGAATACATTTTTAGAATGTTGCAAGAGTAAAAACTTTTATAGCAGATCTAATGGAGCACCTTTAAATTACGAGGATGCTGATAAAAGATGATACATCTCAATAAAATCCCACTGAGGTGAAACATTCACAGCAAGCTGCAGACAAGCAAAATTTTTCTACTCTTTGCTATCTGGACAAACAGGTACTGGAAGCACAGTGGGGCAATTCTGACTCCTGCCTTTATCAAGGGCTTGGGGTCGGAGGGTGAGATTTCCCAGGGACTGGTCTACCAGTCAGCCAGCCACGGTCATCTTGCCATCCAGACACCCCCCTGAGCTTTCTTAACTTTTCCTGCCCCCTAGGTTTCTGCTCTTGTGCTAGGGAGGGGAACATGGGGGATGAGAATCCCATATGCCTGGGGACACAGAGCAGAGGGATCAATGTCTGCTGCTGCTGGTTGTTTTGTTTATCCACTGCTACTGAAGAACTGAGTTTTGCCCCAAACCCAGAGCTGCTCCTGTCACGTTATGGAACAAGAGCCACATCAGACCTAACTTTTAGCGGAAACAAGATGGTGGCAGTGCCCAGGATACTCCTTTAAAAGGTTTCACTATCTTTCAAATTATGTTTACATCAGAAACCCAACCTCCAATGTCCTTAGAGACCCCCGCTGTCCTCTTAAGGAGTGGGATAATAATCTTCAACACCTACTGACATATCCTTCACTCACATATAGATTTTATCTCCCCTGCATTCTGGAGAGGAACCAAGGCAACAGGGTTTGCATGCACTCCCTCCCCATGTGCCAGAACCTCCAAAGGCGTGCGGCAGGGTGAGTTGAGCACCCAGCAGGGCTGCTCAGAGGGTGTCTGGGGTTCATCTTTGCAGGAGGCTTTCATCAATCACAGCTAATGGAAGTCTCTTCACCAGCGAAGCCTTGGCTCAGATGTTTGTTACTTTACAGCCAGTTAACAAACCAGGATTTACAGGAACATAAAATTTCAGAAGGAAATGTAACAAATCTCAGATAGTGTGTAAATTTACATCCAATATGTTTGGAACACATCAATAAAATATTTATCCTTACATTGTGCCTCTCCCAACTGTTGTGTTTTCCTCTTGGCAGAGGTTAAAGTGACTCCCCCTCACCATCCTGTGTGTATGTTATAGATACAGAACTGACTGCCAGTGGGGAACAGCAAATTTGGTTCAAGAGCATACTCTTTAAAATTAAACTTTCACAGAACAATTCTGATTAGGAGAGCAAGACTAAGTGTTTAATCTTCCCCTGCAATTCCTGACAATGTTCCTTTAGGGGGAAGAGAAATGCAGAGCAAATCAGTTTTTCTAGTAAGCGTTTCCTATCACCAAAACCAATTCAGGACATGGAAACTTGACTGCTGAAATCAGAATCTAGTTGAAGAGCAGTAGAAATACCTACCAATACAAACCACCTGCACCTCTGTGCAGCATTCCAGGTTTGGCTACTAACACTCATCCACAACAGTTTGCTACTTGAATGTTAAAAACCACTCGGAGAAGAAAAAGGGCAGATGCAGCAGCATCGCACTCTTAATGCCAGCCTTATCCCGTAAAATGCCTCTTAAAGAACCTTGAAACCATCATGTGTGGATTTGTTTAAAAAAGAAGTACAAAAATACACACATAGTTGCTCACAGAAAGTGTATATACACACACAAAACCAGGAGTACTCATTCATTCATGTAGACTTTTAATCCTAAAGGATCCCATTTCCTTTCCAAAGTGAATAAACTTACCGGCTGCAGCAGATCAGATCTACACAATCACCTCCAGAGCAGAACACAACCACTGCTTTAATGATAAACCAAACAACCAGAAAAAAAGAAAGAAAAAACGATGAGGAGGAATTTCAGGTAGGCAGATTATTTTATTGAAAAAGCAAAATGAAAGAAGGCCTGTGTTTTGAGTGCCAGGGAGCCCTTGGCAGCTGGAAGCTTACATCTTAACCTCGTACTTCAGTAGCACCAGAATTAATATTCTTCACTGATCTCCTCTGGCTAATATCATTGAAATATGTGCAAAAGGAGGGCAAATATCAGCCACTTTCACCATCACCGTTTTCCAGATACTGCTGTCCATGGGAAGAGACAGATCTCCTGATTTACCTCTCTTTATCAGCCTTATGCCTCTCCTCCTCCTTCACCACAAGTGCCCTGTTCAGAAGGAATGCCCCTTATGGGCTAAAAAAAAAAATCTGCCTGATATGACTTGAACTTAATTTTCTTTGGGCAATTTTCCTGAAAGAAAATAATAATAATACGGGAGTGTCCTGCTGAGGTTAACCACTAATGCAGGAAAATAAGACGGAAAGCAAATGGTGTAAACCTACTTTGAATTCCAATCAGAAGCTGGGGGAGTATTAGCTGTCAGACAGCCCATGGCACTAACATTGCTCCCTCCCTTTTTTAACTGCTACCATAAGAGAGCTACAAGCTTTTACTATCCTACATATGGCTTCAAATACATATGTAACAAAGCCTGAAAAATGAGAGGCAGATGAGCTGTCTTAGCCCACAGGTAGGAGGTTAAAATGACCTCAAATCATAAAGTCTAGTACAATATTTAATCTTTGAAACCAGAAATGCTTAAAAAAGTCAGTATCGATCAGTTCCTCATGCCAGTTGCCCTCCTGCTGCCATGGAGGAACTTTGCTCCAAAGCAAAACCAATGATCAAAGGCTTCTCTATGGAAGAGGAGGAGACCGCTGCTTAGGGAGACTTAATTTATAAAAGTCAACAGAAGAGAAACAGCATCCAAGTTTTCATGATAGAAAAAAAACACATTAGTTTTATAGAGTAGGTAGGAAGATTTGCTTCAGTCTCTTCCATTTCACGCTGGTTAGACTTGGATCTCCACTTCGTTAACAAATGTGTGCTGTAAGCCATATTCTGGCACTCCACAATCTCCGTTACTGAGACTCTGGTGCAAAGCTAGAGCAAAAGGAGTACAACCACAGACTATTAAAATGGCTGAAGATGGGAAGCAATGAGAGAAGAGACTTTGCACTTAAAATAAGCTCTTACTGGCCTTGCCACCAAGCTTTTGCATTTTCACTTGCTGTCCCAGCTAAAGAAAGCATTAAGGCTGCTCCTCACATTTCATTAAAAGAAGCTCAAGAGAGTCCTTCCATTGAGAACTTCCCTTCAAATTTCATTAATGAGCGATGGCCTTTGTGCTGCAACATGTTTAACAATATTCCCCTTCTCATCCAGAAAGTAATCTTTCGGACTACACAGCTTGTGCATCAAGGAACATCCTTTAAAAAGCTGGGCAGGATCCTAAACCTCGTGCTACAAAGAGGTCTGACGAGCGCCTGCCTGCTGCACACTTTGATACACAGTCACAGTGACCACCTCGGCACAGACTTCATCCTTCCTGGTTCCTTGAATCAGGGCTCCAAATCCCAAGGTCACCGACGTTTGTAGTTTGGCAAATATTCAGATCTCCCAGCAAACCAGCATTTCAGTAAACATTCAGTTCAAGTACCCATTCTTAAACAAGGAAAAGGCCACACAAAACAGCAAGCAGAAGAGCAGTTATTTGCTTAACACCATAGATCCAGAACAGCAAATCTCAGCATCGGTGCAGACCTCCCTTCCCCAAGAGCTCACCCCAGAACAGCCCAGCTAAGCTCACTGGGCTGGGAGCTGCTCTTTTTTTCTTGTATATTCCAGACTTGAAATGCTCTCTTCAGGTTCAGATTGCCACTGGTCTAAGCCTCTGAACTTTCTAAAATCAGAGCACATTTGAAATTTCAGAGGTTAAGCTTCCAGAATTACAGCCACTTGAGAAAACCCGCCCAGAGTCTTCAGCAACTCTGAAATGGGGACTGCAAGCCCCGACAGCAGCCGGGCAAGGCATCTCACCAGGGACACCTTCATGAAGCTAAAATGCATCTTTCCTCACACTGAGTGGCTTCATATTTGCTCTTTTTCTGGAGGCTGCTCTTGACAGCAAGCACTTGCCCCTGCTCTTCCAGGACACAACTCTTATATTAAATACTTCACCACGCCAAGAGCACTACAAATATGCAAGCAGAAACACCCCTCCCAGGGTTCCTAAAGGGTCTTTGGATCTCACTTACAAGGAAAGAGGAATTCTAGGTGCTTGGAAAAGGGAAAGTGTCATGTTGCCCAAAAGCAGTCCTGCCAGCTCAAGAAACAAGTTTTTATCTGTTGGATGGCAGCTGCAAGCAGTGTTTCAAGATGCAAAAGAATAACAGTGAAGGCATTAAAGCTACTTTGCCCCCCAGACTTTAAACTCTGTCAGGGAGGAGACTGGAAGGACAGAAAACAACTTAACAGGCGCTCAGATTCATTTTTCAGGAAAAGAAAGCTTCTCCTCTCCCCTCAATATCACCCAAATATATCAAAGTGATGGCAATTGTATTATGACAGATGGATCAATCACTATGATATATATGTTTATCAGGTAAGTAGCTAATTACAAACATTCCCTACTCTACTTTTAACTTCCACTCCCAAAGCAACAAAACTGAGAAACTTGAAATGACATCAGCAGGTGACTTAAACAAAACCTCCAAAAGAAACAAACAAAAAAAACAAACAAAACCCAACCAAACAAGAGATGCAAATCAAACTACACACAGACTTCTCCCAATCCTAACATTTCCACATATCTGGAACCAGTGACTCTTTTACTGCGATATTTTTAAAACTCCCTGCCATTTTGGATTAAATTGCCTACAATGTTTTCCTTTGGTATAAGTGGAATTCGACTTGCATGCGTGTCAAAAGGCATTTAAGGACACTTTCATCCTCACTGTTATTCTCCTCATGTTATGCCAGCGTGCACGGAGGTCTAAAGGAGATCAGGGCCCTACCCTGCTAAGGCACTGCACGCTGACAGAGCAATGCTCCCGGCTCCAGAGGGCTCACAGGGAGAGCAGACCAGATAAACAGAGCCAGGAAGGAACTGGAGGCACCAAGAGGACACATGACAAACCTTAACACCTGCCAAGGCAGGAGCTGAGTGCAGGTTAGACAGCAGTATAGCAGGCTGACCACTGACCCCAGCTGCTTTGTATTGGTAAAGTGCATCTTTGCTAATTAAGTCTTCTTTCCAAAGATTCTGAAATCCTCAGAATCTGAGGTGCTGTACACAGGAAAAGTAAAATAAGTGAAAACACGTGACTATAAATACACACAAAAAGCTACTCAGTGTGAGCAGGAGAGTATGCCACGTGTCTCTTTCACTATCAGGAAGTTTCAGCACAACCCAAAGCATGTCCATACACTGTACCACCTCACACACTTGTCATAGCCAGGGCTTCCCAAGGATTTAAAAACACCTATCAAAAATACAGAGTGGCACAAACATGCTCCCACGTTGATTTTTTTCCTTCTTGCACAGTAACTTGTATACAGATGATGTAAAGTCTTGCATCTGGACAACTGAAGGTAACGGGCAGCAGAAGTATTTTTTATTGTCTAAAATCCCACTTTGGTCAGTAGAAGCTTAAAATAACCACGGCCGCCTACCCTGCTCAGTGCTCTTGCAAATGGAGTCTGAATGACCTAATGTTTTTCCCAAGGGATGGGTGAGGCCGGCCAGAAACACCAGCTGGAACCTTCAAAGACACTAAAGACAGAATAGTCTGCAAAACAACATTTCTGCATTAACTTCAATGCTCAGCCATTTCCTCAGCTATCGAGCAGCCAGAAAAGTAATGTCAAACTGAGGATGCCCAAGTTATCCCCATCCTGACAATAAAATAAAAACTCTTTGTAAAAGGAGAGCACCTTTCATTTCTGTGCATGTCCCTCCTCTAGTGCAGAGTCTGTAATAGCAGCTCCTCACCACTGTTGCACTACGAGTAAAAGAGATAAAACCTCCTTCCAGATTCCCACCCTACTAACCAACACACTACACTTTCATTTCCATGGCTGATTTTACACTGCTTCCAGCTCACAAAGGATCTCAAAGTCCTCTGACCCTCTGAAAGCAGGAAAAGGAATACCAGAAAAGAGAAGAAAAAGAACTGCAACATCAGGTGTTGGGGATGAATGCCACTGTTCCTGCAGTCCTCCAAGAGAAGAGATTGGGAAGAGGGCTCTATCATGCTTAGTTAGCATATCTGAGTCATCTCCCCCTTAATCTTTTGCCTTCAGCTCCAACCAAAAATCCATTGCCTCAAAGAAGGGAACTGAAGTTTCATATTATGCACTCACACAATGCCCATTAACCCACTTCTGCAAGAAACTCCCTTGTTTCTGCTGTGGATTAGTACATTTCAGCTCCAACTATCTGTGCCAGATTTTTAGCAAATAATGTTACAGAACATGAGTTTATACATGACAGGGAGGGAGAAAAGGTGGTTTGAACTCAGCCATAGCACTGATCTCAAGCTCCCACAGCAATACCTTCCAGCCTGTCCCTCTCTGAGCACAAAGCAGGTCTTTGGTTTCAATTTGACTATTCTTGAACTTCCAAGTATTTTCCTGCTGCCATATTGAGTTACAGATCTGAAAAGAAAACAAGAGATCCCTCAGTAGTTTTCAGTAGGCCTACTACAGCTCTGACCAGCTCAAGTCAGTAACCACGATGAAGCCTAGCTAACACAACTCGGGTTAGAGTGTCACCCATCTATCACCTTTTGTGCTTCCGTTTCCTACACCTATGGAATGCATAGTCAGGTTTCCCAATAGAGGTTTAAATGATTGCATGTTGCTTTGGAAATTTAAGACATTTAACATGCATGCATCATATTTTAATCCCTCCTTCTGCATATTACAGTCTTCACAGCATCCACCCCAGCAGCAACCACAACTCTGACCTCCCAACCTATGCTGTACCTCTGCAGCACAGCACCACAACCGTTATCTCCTAACATAAAGCTTCTGACACCAAGCATTTTTCTTCCCATGCTTTTGTAATGACTACAGGAGGGTGAGGCAGGGACCATCAGTGTACCAACAGCCCTGTGTTCCAGGGCACTTATTCTTCAGCAGCTTAATCAACACTGTCATATGTAAATGGCTGCAACTCTGGCCTAGCAACTCCTTGTCAAAGCTGCCTTCCTTCATAGTCTTCAATGAGCAAATGGCTTATCTAGAGAAAAAGTTGCAGCATACACTCTGCACCAGGGAGCACCAACCTCCAAAAGCATAACTGCTACCTGAAGTTAAATAGATGTGCTCCCACACCACCAATTAGCAATTTCTCCTGACTGAGGGGACTTCAGACAGGCTGCACCAAGGCTCTTGGGCCACCTCAGCCAAGCCCTCTGCTGGGACTCCAGGAGAACCTCACCACATCTGCCTAGCAGTACATCTCGCAATGGATCAATTTACCAAATCCTCCAGGAGGCTCCCTGGAGAGCTCTGAAACCTCCTCCAGGTGAGCATGTTGCTATGGAAAACCTGACAGTATCTTTATTTACCTAACAATAAGCATTATCCATGCCTTTCCCACGAAAGCTAATAACAGTCCAAAATCAAGAAAGCAAGGCTACAGCATTCCTCAGACATGAAAGGTAACACTGAGAGGATGAATGGAAAGAGAGGGCAAGAATGCAAGCTTAAAGCATGCAAAACTCTCACTGTAGCAACTAGATAATACAAAAAAACCCCAAATCTCACTAAAGTTTTCACACACATTTTTAGAAGCAGAATTGGCTTAGTAAGCTTAAAAAAAAAAACCCAAAAACCCAATACACCCTATTCCATGAGAACAAACCTCTATTTTCAAGACTCCCTAAAATAAATTTTACTTTGCAGATAACCAGTAACCACTCATACCTGTAACAAATAAACTTTTTTTAAACAGAAAAACAGCAAGAACAAAAAACATGGATTATTTGTACAGTCTTCTCCCTTTTTTAACTACAGCCTTCCTCTCTCATGTCCCCTATCCTGCCAAATCAGCTGAAGAAACTAAAATCATCGCTCTGCATAACACTGCTCCCTAACTCAGTAGAGCCGGCAGCACTTCCCTCTGCAGCTTGCAAAGAAAATTCAGGTTGTAAAGAACAGAGCACTGCTCACTGCACGTCCCTGCCACTTCCCCTCTGAAAAAAACAAGCTCTAAAGCAGGCACAGAGAGCGAGCCCCCAGCATTTTGGCAGTCCAGCCATCCCCACGTCACCAGCCACGACCGCAGTCATGACAGCAGCGCTGGCGTGCATGAGCGACGCAGAGCTCACGGAGCCTGGTATGGTCCATGAGCAGCAGGGCCGGGTCTGGCTCTCTCTCCTACCAGCCCACTTGCCCACCCAGGAAGTATGGGCAGCCCTGTGCCCAGACCCACACAGGAGACTGTGGGCTCTCGGCTCTCAGCAGAAAGGCTCCAGGGAGTGAGCAGCAGAGCCAGCTGCCAGCCAGCTACATTGAGAGCCTAGGCACAAGCCCGTGCTCTTTTCTTTTTCTGTTTTAATTTTTATTTTCAGAGGAAACATTTATATAAGTATATTGCTCTCAGTCACAACGGGAGAAGACTCCAGCTGGCAGGAAACCAAGAGCTGTGACATCAACCACCACCGCAGCCAGTTCTGGCAGCTAACTACACCCACACCAGGGGCTGCAAGATGAGGCCTTTTGACCGAGACTCAGGATCCCTCCCTCAGCTGAGGAGCTTTGGTAGCCTTGGGAGAGCCACTATGGTCTCCATGCTATCACCTATAGGACAGCAAAACACACAGGGCAGGACAGGCTGCAGTCATGCAAAAGGACAGTGAGAGCCTCTACTCCAACAGGACCTCAGCATCCCAGCAGAAGGCTCCATCCACCGCCAGGAAAGCTTCCTGGCCACCACCGTGCACATGAAACAACAACACTGTCCGGGTTCACACGCTTGTGCTGCTCGCAGCCAAAAAAGCCACCCCTTTTCTACACAACGCTCTGACACAAACGAAGATTAATGGAACAGCTGTCCAACGAAGTCTGCCTAAATAATCCAGATGGGAGCTTGTAGAGATGATAAATTAATAATAATAATCTATCCCTCTGTGGCATCCATAGAAAATGCGCACACACCTTTCCTTCACACCCCTCTCGGCATCCTCACAGCCAAGTCTCCAGCATTGCAGCAACAAGCCCTGACTTGACAGGGAAGCATTAAAATCCAATTCTTGATAGGCAGGATGCAATAGGCAGCCCTGAAATAAAGCCACGTTATTCAGGTGGATCTGCCCCAAATGACCATTTTTAAGTGGTGGGAAGAGACACATCTAAAAGAGCTGGTAATTGTCCCCAGAACTCAAAACACCACTACAGTTGAAAGAAATTCAACCACTGCAACAGAATAATCACCAGCTCCAAGTCAAACTGTTATTCTCCTCCCCCACAACGTGTGTGCTAACTGCCCCCACAAGAGCATTTACCAGAGGTTTGTATTTGGCAAGCCAGCAAGCAGCCTCACTCCAGTTCGTTAGCTCTCCTCTCCAGACGTGTTTGGAAAGGTTCTCTTACTCATTTCAGTGCCCATGGCCATCCTGCCCAAGCCCAGATCTACAGCAGAAAGAAGTCCTCCCTTTCACGGCATGTTTTACTACCTTCACTTCATCATCACACCATCTTGAAAAAGAAGTTGCAGAATTTGCAACCATTCTGGCAGGTTGTTCCCCTCTTGGAGGAAAAGCAAGAATTGGAAAGGGTGGGAATAGAGCAGATTCTCATGCCAAATTGCTATAATTTAGTTCAAAACTCTGCCATCACCTCCCCCTGGGACATAGGGAGCACATCTGTATGGCATTTGAGGTTTCATCTGGAAGAGAGGTGTACACACCCAGCACCTTCCAGGGCAAGGCTGCCACCCCACCATGAGAAAATCCTCTTCGATTTCAGGTCACACACGGTACAGCTGAGGACTGTAATAATCCTGGCAGGAGTCAAACCAACTTCTGTCATTGATGGCTTTGGACAAGAGACAAACACAGCCGAAAATGTCTGTGATGAAGGTGCCAACCCATCAAAGCAACAGCAGGTTAAGCACTCGGCTGGATTGACCTCACTGGAACAGTTCAAGCGCTTGACTTCCGCACACGTGGACCCTGGCAAACACGGGAATTGTTTCCGTTTGGGGGTGAGAGGGTGTTAACAGCAGCTCCCATCTTTTTTCTAACAGAAGTTTTATTATATCTGCCAATGTCATCAGAATTGAGTCAAATATCCAAAAGGCATATTTACATGAAATGAATGGGCTGAAAGAAGAATAACTCAAATGCTATTTTAAATAAGCTTGAGAAGTACCTATGTAAAGATTTCAAGACTCCATCACGACACTATCCAACAGAGACAAGGGAACAAATGTTAATCTAACACAAGATGTATGCACAGCATAAATCTCCACATTCATTGTGCAGAGACAATAACATCTTCCCACAGCTTATAACTGTATTTAAAATTCATTTATGTAAATTACAATAGCACACATATGATAAAATTGTTAAAGCAGAATGTGCCCTTTTCTCAAAACAAAAGGACTGACAAAAAAGATATTTTTAATAGTAATAAAATATCTATTTCTAGTTCAACTTATTTTAAAGTATATGCTCTCAATCATGCACTATTAATTTCCCCAATTTATTATTAAGCCAAAGGCAACAAATTGCTTCTATGAAAGCAGTGACAAAAATCACCATGTCAAAAAAAAAAAAGAAAGAAGGCATTGAGCAGGCAGTCAGGTTTGATGAACGAGAACGAAGGAAAAGCCTGTGATTATGTGAACTGGGAAGTGCGAGTTACAGCACTAAAGATAGACAGCAGAAAAGGTGTGTAAAGCCTTCCCTAAGAACAGGCATTCTAAGAGAGCACCTGGGCTTAGGGAAAAACATAAATTTTCAAACTAACGTTTTGCCCACCTTGTGGTTTAGCACAGGAAAGCAGAACCCTTACACGGGCCAGAGAGGAAAGAATGGACTTTGCTGTGGGAGATTCCATTCAACTCTTTTTAAAAATGAAAATGCACAAAGCTCAGGAGATAACACCAAGTTGTATCTGGTTCCAACAAATCTCTGCCTCTGAACTCTAAGGCAAGGTATTAACTTCCAACACACTCACAACATCGAAAATAGAAGCATTACATAATTAGAACATGGTTGCATTGGCTAACAATGCCCAAACACAGGCAGCACACCTATTCCAGCCACTTTAGCAATTAACTCTTCCTTTAGAGCCATGAAAGCTGGGTTGTAACTGAGCAGAGCCACTCACTGATATGTGCATTTACCAGCGTGCAGCGGCTTTGTACCAGATTGAGAGCCTTACACAAACATTAAGCAGCTTTTAGGAAAATCCAGTGGGACCCAGCAAACCTCACCACAGTTTCTGAAGAACGAGTGCACACGTGCAACTGCTCACACCAAAACCGTCCCTTCGCAGTCCAAATCAGCAAGAGCAGCAGCGTACATGAAAAACAACTCTTAGACTATTTTATCCACATGGAGCTGCTCCCCTTCAGACTCTTATTTCAATTATTCTGCATACAATCGTGCCCTAAACACAACTGAACATCATCAACTCAACAATGTCCATCAAGCACCAGCTGCTTATTTCTGATGGTACAGGAAGCAATGATGGAAAGGACATGAGCCAAACTCAGGCTTCTCACTAACCTTTTCTCCAGTCCCATCGCTCCGTAGAACAAGGCACAGGAACGTACATCCCATCAAGCAACACCTTCCCTTCCTCCCACCACTACTCTGAAGACAGATTGGCACAGGGCAGATTAATAATGACAATTACGCTCACCAGATGCTAAGGAGACATGTCTCTGAGTCACCAGACATGCTCAAAGACGAACACGTTTCCTGAAGTACCAGCTGAAGGAACATAATCAGAACTACAAGTACAAGAAGAATCAGTACAGCACAGAAGGGCAAATGCTGGACCTAGTTAGAATGCAGTGTTAATTTTTCCATGGGAAAATAAAACAAGGTTAGCATTTTCACTCTAAGGGAAATTTTCAGACAACTCTCCCCTCCCCACCCAAACCATAAAAGTAACTGTACAGGTTTAAAAAACTCAAAAAATGCTCCAGTGTTGGCTCTGTGTTCTCAGTTCCTTCCCACATCCTAACACAAAAAGTGAGCACAGAGAAGAGACAGAGGAAAGCGACACATTTGGCAATATTTTACCATCAAACGTAATTTGGATTAAAAGTAGTTTTTATGGAAGCTTTCAAGCAGCTTTATCAAATGTGACATTTCAGCCCAGATTGCTCAAAAGCACTTCACAGAGGAATCCTTGAGAAATTAGAGTAATTGTTACTCTATCCATTAAACAGATAAGAAACTGAGGCATGAAGATCCTCAGCCAAAAAGCACACTAAAAAACAGAACTCCACAGGAAAAGAATGAAATAATTAAATAAATATAGTATTTTCTTTATGATGGAACCACCACTTTACCAACAAAGTGGTTGCTTTCATACAGCCAGGCTGTTGGTACTTGCCAGCAGCTGACACTCAAGTTTTGACAACCATGTGAAAATACATAATTTCTAGCCATTTAAAATAAAAATCTGTTTGCATTTACACATCTCTCCCCATGCAAGCACTATGCAAATACCAGACATCCAAGACTAGGGGAATTTTCTGTGAAACGTCCTGGAAAACACACAGGAGAGAATTTTTGTTTCCTGTTGCTTTGGAATTCCATTCATTTTAGAGAAGTATGTAAAATCGCACATTTTAACAGTTTGCAGAACAGGTACCTCTGGGGCTTTTCTTCCTCACTTAATTCACCCTACCTGGGTCACTTCCACTACTCAATTCCAGAGGTATGGCCACACGGAACTCGCTCTCTACCACCGAGCACAGCAGCTGCCGGTACCCAAGGTTACGTGGAACCACGACCCATTCCTCTTTCAACCTCAGCAGACACGTCGGTGAACCTGCATCCCTCCACACTTCCCCCACTGGTTTTTGACAACATATATCTGTGTAAACTAACAATCAGAAGCCCTGACTGTAACTGAAATGTTGGACCAAAGCAAACAGACTGGAAAGATTTATGACAAAGTTTCTGGACTTCTTCCCAGCACTGAGGGATAAAAAGGTCGAGTAGATATTTGATTTGTGCTAAGAGATACCAAGCTTTGCATGTCCCCCGCTCCAGTCGTGCCCATGGACACTCCTCATGCTCCCTGAGTAGCTTGAACAGCAACTGCCTCACAACGAGAAACTACAGTATTGAAGGAGAAAACCACACCACACTCACTCATCTGTCTCCAGCAAGCGCTGGAAGAGATTTGTTTAGCACAGCATTCATCAGGATACATGTGCCCACATGAATGCCTGAATTAGAAGAAATTAAGCATTCATATGCATACCCATCTATTCCTAATACATTTTCCTTCGCTGATTACATATTCCAAATGAAGGCAACAGAGGGAAGAAGAACTTAGAGAAAAATTAATCAATCAGCTACTTGAGCCTTTTACGCTTTCACAAATAATCAAGTAATGGTGGCAAAGTATCACAGAGCATCTTCCCCATTATATGCAGGGAAAAGTATCCAACTCCGCATCATGATGAGCTGAGAAAGGTTGCATTGTAGGGCAAGCTCACCATGCCCTGCTCATGTGAAAATTACAACAGCAGGGAGCAGGGGGAACAGTTTCAAGCCAGGCTACAGCTGGATTTTTATGCATACACACACAGATACTTGCTGCAATTTTTTTACTTTTTTAACTTGAAAGCAGAACAGGAGCTTTAAGTTCTTGAAAGCAGGAGCAGAAGGGGATGAAAAAAACCAAGGGAAAGCAAAGATATAGACAAGCAAACCTAGCACATTGCCTGTGGACATCTACATGCAGGTTCTTCTACAAGAGTTTCTTTTGGCACAGTCCCCTTTTCAGTTTCAGAAGAGGGATGAGCAGAAGAGAACCATGAGCAAGCGGAGAGGGGCTCCAGGGAACGATGACTTGTTGTTTGTTATTTGTTGGCCCCCCTAAGGTGAGATCCAACACCACGAGAGCCCCAGCCTCCTCCCCAGCAAGTCAGGCCATCCCCTGCACGGCACCGCTACGTTAGCCCGGAAATAACAAGCCACACCTGCAGTTTTATGGAAGTTGCTGTTATGGAACGAAGCAGAGGTGGGATAACTTGCACCAGTATATCAAACTGGACTTTGTTACTGTGTAAGTTGAGTCAAAGTGGCATTAATGGTTATGTAAAAATACTTCCTCCCCCAAACACCAGAGAGGCTGATCAGACCCGTCAGAGCCCTGCTTATAATGCTGCTTATTTCACTTAAAGCCTTATTATAGTACCACAGTGCTATTTCACTTTTAGAGAGAGGGATGTCTTTACAGCATTAAAAAGGTCTTGTGTTTAATTAAATTAGCTGCACCTGTATATATTATGTGCAATAAATCAACTATAATTTGCTACCATAGGCGGCTATTAATCTTCCCTGCGTTATTTATTGCTCAGCATCATTAGGACGAAGGCTCTTCCAGGATACAGTAAGAAATAGCAGTTTAGGGATCAAAAGCTATAACTCATTTCGCTTTTGCCTCTCCGTTTTCAGGGGTGTCAATCACATTCCTTGTACACTTCAACAAACACGAATATGTAAGAGATTCTGGCATCCATTATGTGTGTGTGTTCATACATATATTTATGTATAAAATAAAATTAATGTTCCTCACACATCACAGTCTTGACTTCTATTTGCACATATCCACTAGTAAAACGACACAGCCCAAAATGTTAGGCCCATAAATTAAAGAAGAAAACCTTAACCAAACAAAATTAAACAGTCCTAGATTCTTGGCTCCTTCATGTTGCTCAGCGAAATAACGCAGTAGCACTCCAGCTATGCCATAAACCATCTCTGGATACGATTTAGAGACTTGCTCACCCAGGGATCAGACACTGCACTCCACCACTTCAGCAAACAGCAGCAGTTCACTCTATTACCAGCACTTTTTGATTTATTCTACTAGATTTTGAACATTTTGGCTCACAGTCAAGATCACAATGGCATTATCAGTTTTGCTTTGTAATTTACTGACAAATAGAGTTGGAAGGCAGTGGCTATAAGGTGCCAAGGGCAGTATTTGCTTATGTTTGCAAAAGAGACTAAACTTGTCCTGCCCACCTCCCTGACTTCCTTCCCCTCACCTAACTCCTGCCTCTCTCCTAGCTCAGCCATCATTTAAAGTAGTAAAAAATAAATCAAGGACCCAGGAGATTAAAAACCATCAACAGCTGAGAACCCTCTGCCTTGGTTCGGCACGCTACCAGCGTGTTCGCAGAAGGCAGTCTGTGTACTGCTCTCAGCTCTTCACGGTTTTGTTATTATTTCTTTAAACAGCTGCTACAATTCGCTGCTGTTCACAATGCATTAAATACTTTCCCTGCAATATTTTTCAACGCTTTAACTAACTTGAGAACGTTATGCAACGGTTCATGTAAGAAAAGCTGTCTCAGTGAATGCAAAAGTATCTTGAGTGCCTGAGGTTGTTCCTAAATCACAAGTTCGGTCTAAAGACACGTATTTTGCAGTTTCTGTTTGATTCCTTGGATCTGAAATAACATCTCAGTTGTTCTTTCCCTCTGCAAATATTTGTATGCATATATATTTTAATGATGTTATTCTCTTAAATAATGACTGACATTGACAAAATCGGTGCTGGAGCTTTCAGAAAAATGTCAGCCATTGGGGCACACACTAGAAATTAGTGACAACCCCAGCAGCACAGGAGACTAACTGCAAAAGCACCTACTTATGGAGTTAGGGATGAGGGGAAAAAGCACTGGCATACTTAATCACAGAATCCCTTTGCATCCAAAAACACTGCTGCTCTGTTTCCACAGAACTGCCGGTCTTTACCACATTCAACTGAGCACAGACAAACAATGAAGACCCTGAACTTTATTTACAAAAATTTAAAACTCAATACACAAACAGCACTTCTAGAAATGAACAAGCCAAGTTTCAAATAAATGCAGTCCAGCTGACAGATCAGTGCTTGCAAAGAGCAGGACTCCATTCAGGGGAAGTCAGAGACAGCCAGCCGTGGTCTCTCCTATCTCACCTTCACCAACAGCTTCATCACTTTACCACCACTCCACTGGTCTTCTCTAACTGGGCCTCTGTCCTCCCACACAGCCTCGGGAGCTTCGTTCGTGAATGAAAACGGCCAACTCATCATGCAAGCCCTTTCCCGGTCAGCCCTCCACTTCCCTCCCCACAACATTTTTTCAAAAACATCTCTGGAACCAGCAAAGAAAACACATGTGAAAAACTCGGGGCTGGTGGAGGAACAGGAAGCATAGGCAGCAGAGAGCTCAGAGAGCAGAGGAATGAACTCTGAGGCATGCATACCACACAAAGCCAGGCAGAGAGCACACTACAGTAAGAGAACTATTAATAAAGAGAAAAATTAAAAGGACATTCGGGAGTATTACGAGCCAGATTGGAAGCTGGCACTGGATGGGGCTCAGGAAGGCCTGACATTAACCCAAAAGAGATTATGTAACATAAGCTGTCCGGCCATCATCTGTTCCCCCGGTTCGGCCTTAAAGCGGCAGCGCGGCTGACAACTGGCTCCGGTAGGGACCGGGGCCGGGCACCACTCGCTCAGCAGCCCTGCGCACGACCGAGACTCACGCAACTGTTGTCCTGTTTGTGTACCACAAACACATGTTGCATTGTTCCCTTCTCCACTGCGAGATCCACTAACACACGTTTTGTGCAGCGAGCGACCGAAGAGCACACGTGCAGGGCTGAAGTTGCTTCTGCTCTGCCATTTAACCATTCTGGCCTGCTTGTGAATCCCTGCAGCTAGCACTGGAAAAAGAGAACCCGTTTCTCCACCTCCGAGGCAGACACTGCCCTACACATAGCACCAGCTCCCATCCACATAGACAAGATTAAAAATGCTCAACATTTCTGCAAAATGCTTCAGCCAAGGCAATGTGCTCAGCTTCTCCACCTGCAAAGCAAAGCAAGGGGAGTTTAAGAGGATTTGCCCTGCTCTCCCTGACCCAGATGTCCAACACCTACAAGAAGAAGGCATGCCCAGCAGCTAATGGGGTCTCCTCAGGAAGGCTCTTACTGCCTCCTGTTTATTCATGCTCTGGGATCAGCTACTGTTCTACATAAAGGCATTATAAAAGCCTGCCAGCCATTATCACCTCCTGCCCCTCTTTCCACATCCTTCGGGGAGAGTCAATCCAGCTAGGGAATGAAAAACGCCTGATGCATGCTGGGTGGTTTGATGAAGCAGACATGTAGAGAACACAGAGCAGAGCACTCACACACCACCTGCCATGCTGATGGGACAGGACCCTTTGGAGAAGCCACTGCAGAGCAGCAGCCTACTCTGCCCATCTTTCTTGGCCAAGCTACTGACAGGACACAGGCATTTTCGTCAGCTTCATTTCAGACATAATTGGCAAAATCCTCACCACACAGAAACACCCTCCCTAAGTGAACCCATAAATGGAAAGAAGCACATCTTAAAAATACAAAATAAGGAGCAACTACCACACGTGTTCAGAATAACTTCTGCAGGCAGACATCTGCTTAGGACTGACCTAACTTGAAGCAAGCGCAGCCAAAGTCTGTGCCAAGCACCCCTTTTCTCCCGAATCAGCGGGCAAGCCTCAACCTTCACGTCTCGTTTTGGCGGGAAAAGCCAGTGGTACAACAGCTCCCTGCTAATCAACCCCGAACACCAATAACTTTTCCAGCCCTGAGAATTAACAACACACGAGCTCAAACCCCACTTTACTGGTTACGTCAAAAGCTGGAAGACACTGCCCGAATCCTGGCGGAATGGCAGAAAACAAAAGTGGTCTCAGTGTGAGCTGGGACTTGATTATCTGCAATTAGCAAATCGATGATTCTCCAAGACACTGATTTAGGCCAGCACATCTTATTAGCAACAGCCAAGGAAAGCACAAGGGCAAATTGCATCAGAGCTGAGCCCAGTTCCCAAATACTGTCTTGTTTAAAAATTAATATACAATTTTGCAAGTTCTGAAACACATCTGCACAACAGCATCGCTTGGATCAGCCCACCAGGTATGGGCTGAGTCAAACCACCAGATGCATGGCACTGGTCACTACCACCACAGAAACAAAAAGTGTTAGTCTCCTGCTCCAAATACATCAGTTTCTTGGGGGTCAGATGTTAGCAGCCCACTCAGAGAGCACAGACATGTTTAAGTAACTTTACCAGTGTTCCAGGTCTGCATCCTCGCTGCGGGGCAGAAAAGGCTGAAAAGGCTTGGTGCAGTCCCTGGGAAGACACCTGCCGGTTTTGGATGAGGCCCTTCTGTTTTTAAATACATGATCTAATTTTGTCTTGTAACATTACACAAGAACACAGCTGTATATTTAATCTCAAGAGTTAAACCATTAATTTGCAAATTAGAATTTAGAAATACTCCCTATTAATATTGCCATTGCATGGGTTATGTTCACTTTCCATGTGGAACCTTAAACACAACAGGTCTCACTCAAACAGCTTAAAATTAAACCATTACATCCATTTGAGATCAGGCACAAAGACAGGTATGGAGTAAAATATACAACGGCAGACAGCTTGAATATACATTTTCCTTTCATTTGTCTGAGACGTTTGTGCCAAGAATCCACTTGAGCCTGGCTCTTCACTCAATTAGGGAGAAAAATTTGTTTTTAAAATGATTAAAAGCATAACACTGCCCAGCGTCATTTACTCTCCAATAATCTTCAGTCTGTGTGATTGTCTTTGAAACTGTATCAGAGCAGTTTTATCATTCACAGCGTGTTTTTTTGGTTTACTAATCCTTACACTTCCACAGGGGTTACTAGAAGAAGAGGAAAAAAACCTTAACCCATTTATTTTAAAATAAAAACACACAAAAAAGCCCCAACATTTAGATATTTTAAGTAAGAATCAGAAGAATAAAACGGGCTTGAACCCTGCTGCAGGGCAGCAAGGGAAGTTTTGATTTATACACTAACATAATAAAATTAAAAAGACCCAATTTCAACACTGTTACTTAACTGGCTTTCTGCGTAAACACCTCAAGAACAATGCAGCGATTTAGCAAGCGCTCCGCACAGCTCCGGTGTGGACCCGCCAGGCCACGCTGTGCAGAAAGTTGCTTAGTTATGCTTTCACACAGACAAAAGGACGGGCGCCTTCATTCTTTTCCTTCGCAAGCCCAGATAAATTCCAGCCCTGAAGTACAGGAAATTAAAATAGAATAATAATCTAAGAAGAAATGCTTCCACTGGGGAGGGAAATCCCGATCCAATGCTTGTGCCCTGCAAAGAGTTAAACCGGCAGCCCCAGTCATGTCTCCCCAGTCCTCCCAGGCTGATTTTAGCCCAGCTGCTACCTGCAGCCAGTCCCCTCAGCAGCAACACACAAGGGGAAAGTGCAATTTTGAGCTTCTCTTTTCATCTCTATGGTGACAAAAAGCTCCGCGGAGGGAAATCAGGGTGCCTTCCACTCAAAAGGTTTCTCATTTTCAATGACTGCCTTTCACAACATTTTAATTAAATCTCTGGTGGGGAAGCTTTAAAGAAATTTTTTTCTTTTTTTTTTTTTTGCAGATTGTGGGGCTCATTTACAACAACAGTTAGAGGAAAAAGGGGGAAAAGGTACTTTAAGCATTTGTAAAATAAAAGATTCTGCAGTTGAAGACGTAAGAATAAATCTACCAGCTGCAAAGTTTTACAAAACCAGCATGTGGAGGGGCCAGAAAGCCTTTCAATAACAAAAAAGTTCTGTTGTATGTAATACGTCGCTTGAATTTTAGCAGAACCTGAAGAACTGCACAGGAAAGTGCCCCTTCCCAAGGGGGCTGAGCAGAATCCAGGCACAACGGGGGCATCAGCGGCAGGGCAGATCTTGGAGAAGCCCCTTTGTTCCCATGGAGCAGCAGCACCATCGCAAGTCAGAAGACACAGCAGCCCACTGAACTGATGGTGTTTGAAGAGTGCAGTATGAAAGCAAGGTCATGGCATTTATCTCTCTTTTGAAAAATCTCAGTTCCCTGCTACTGACAGAACACAGAGTCACCCACAACCTCAAAGGAAGAGGCAAGGCCGTTCCACAAACCCGTGAGCGCCACCACAGAAGGACAGCATGCACAAAGTGCTCTCAGTTTGTCCCGACAAAACACACTTATCAGCGTCTTCTCCCAGTGGGACACCCCAGAGAAAGCAGTGTGCCTGCCATCCCTCAGCTCAAACTCATCCTTTCTGCAGCTCTCCCGCTCTCGCTCTGTGCCATGGTGTGCAACCTTGGCCCACAGGAGCTGGGGGCACCTGCAGAGCTCTGTGCCCTCTTGCAATAGCACCCCTGGAGACGGTAGAGCTGGCACGGGCACAGCGATGGGCCAGCAGCCCTTCCTCGCTCCTGGCACAGGAACACCTGCCAGACACACAGCCCCACTGCTAGAAGCCCTGGCCACCAAGCAGGCAGTTGTTCTCCACAGCCCCTGCCCCAAGGAGCCTGCGCTCAAGGAAAAAGCAGGAGAGTGCTCCCCAGGTCAAGAGTGACAGCTTTCTGACACAGTCTGCGGAAAAGCCCATCTAATGGCAAAGGGATGGAACCACTGAAGAGGTGTTGGAAAGATTGGATAAAAATAACTGAACACATCCAGAAAATCAGAAGGTGGCAGAATGCAGGAATGTCAGCTTGGGAGATCCTAACAGAGGTCACTAAAAGCCCTGCAGACCAAAACGCTCTCTCTAGGATGCCTGTTCCAATAGCAAGGCAGAAGCAGTCCAGCATGTGAGAGGCACAGTGTAGAAAAATGGATGACTCTGCAATTAAAGCCTACTAACGGCACCAAGAGATCCAAGTGTGTTAACAAACGTAAAACTCTGGACAAAGCACTTTACACAAGAGACCTCGGATGAGAGTTAATGTGGCAATAATACCACCTCTTCATCTAACATAATGGTTGAAGGAACATATACTGCAAAGCATGGCAAACTCCTTTAGAACGCAGGGCCCGTGACACTGCAAGGTTTTCAAGTCTAACAAAAACCAGGACAAGCATGTCGCTAATTATTTTTTTAAAGTTTATCAGTCTACTGAAGTAAAAAGCAAAGTCTAACTAAATACAGGAAAAGAAATATTCTCATCCTTTTTTTCAGATAAAGGATTCAGGGAGACACAACAACACAACAGCCTGAAGAGACCAATCCGGATCCCCTGCATCCCAAACCAGTGCATTTGTCACTAAACTCAATAGAAAATACAAGTTATTCAGCCTGGCTGGCCACTTATGCAGCATTCCTGCTTGTTCACTGGAAATTGCTATTCTAGGAGCTATCCAATCTTTAACGACTTCTGGACTAAGTCTGCATTTGATTTCAGGGCAAAGGCCAAGCCCAGAGGGAGACCCTGCAAGGAACTCCTCCCTCCAGCGCTCAGTTCATTTTTAAGGCCGTCTCAAAGATGAAAACAAAATGTTTTAGTGCTCACAGGGGCTAAATACCTAGAGCTCTAAAATGAAATACAACCTTCTTTCAAAGCCACTGATAGGCAAAAAGTATGTTCTGTAAAGTAAACCACTGGGGCAGGGGTGGGAGTCATTCAGGACCAATGGTTTCTTTTAAACTGACACAAACACAACTGCTTATTTTTCATGTAAATTTTTTTTTTTTAAATCATAATCACTGCTGCAAGTCCAACTACCCCTGTACGTAAAGCCCTTTCCACATACATATTTTCCTGGGGGAAAAAAGGCTTATCCCCACAAAGGAGTATGAAATAAATTGCTTTACTGAAGGTTAATAATATCCTGTCGCCGTGGTAAAAGACTCAATTACAAAACCTTCAGAAGAGCTCCCAAGGAACTCATCTGCCTGCAGTGACAGCAGCTTAAATAGCCAAAATACACAGAAAGGCTAAGCACTTCCCAAAAGAGAGGAAAAGGGGAAAAAGATGGGGGGTTAAGTAAAAAACCTGGAAATTGGACACTCAAGGTTATTAAAAAAAATAAAAAGCCAAACACACACACAACCACATTTCCTCTCTACACACACAATTCTCTATAATCTCAGCAAGAATTATGGCCTAGGGAGACCAGCACTAATTTTAGTATCAGATTTATTATGCAGCAGGGAGCAGAAATCAGTCAGGCCCGTCTCTCACTCCTAATGGGCAGAACTAGATCACGCTCCGGGAAGGCTCTACTGAAGAATAGCTTGGGCCCGGTGAAAAACAAAGCCCCTGGGGCTCCCCGAAGCACAAACACACTGCGTTCTTAGAAGCCACAATAAAACACAATGATACTCCTCATTTCTGCAGCACTGCCTGCCAGAGGATCCCAAAGCCCATAAATTAAAGCTTCCAGCACGTCTGGTAGAGGAGCCTGTGGCAGCGAGGGTGGACAGCACGGTCTTCAGGGTATTCAGCCTGGGACCCAGAAGCCTGGGCTGCAATTTTTCCTCCTCTACAGTTGTGCTGTAGAGGCGAGTCCTCTGTGTGCAGAAGGGCAGTGCTGTTTGAGGGGCAGTGGGCTGCTGAGTGTTTGCAGGGTGCGCAGCGCTACAGCAGCGGCGGTGGCCGTAAGAGCAGAGTTTCACAGCAATGGAAGCAGGCACAGGGGTTAAAGCCCTGCTCAGAAACAAGCATGGAGAGCGCACTTGCCAGCTTCAGCTGCCTCCCCGTACCACACAGACAGCAAAACTCCTCAGCACCCAAACTCAACAGCACAGCTTCACATATTGAGTCTGGGTTTCAGCACTGCTTTGCGCTGCTGCGTATTCACAAACACACAGAGCCTCGTGCCTCCCCCAGAAATTAATCAAACCCTGACAGAGAGCAGTTCTATATTTGTTCCTTCCCTTTCCTGCCCCATACTACAGTAGCTGATTACAGGTTTTGAAGTCCACAGGCTTGCTTTATTCAGTCTGTTCTGGGAACTCACTCCTCCATCACAAACATTTTATATCTTACCCTGTGTCTGCTTGTGCCCCCCTCAGACTCTGAGCACCACTAGCACCATTCTTAAAACACTTCAAATGCCCAGTGAAACCAGGCCTGTTCTCTACAACTGTTTCTAATAAGACAGTATTAGCTATAAAAGCCTTGTGCAGAGGGTTTTCATGACTGAGTCATGCCTGTCTCCGATGACGCAACACTAAGGCAATCTTCACACACAGCTTCATCACCTTGTGGGGACTGAAGAAAACAGAGCTACTCACACGACACTGACCATGGCACAGCCAGAACATCAGCTTCCCAAACTCTATGTCTCTTTTCTTCACCAGCACCTGGAAGCGTGTGGCACTGTGGGTAGAGACCCAGCACCACATCACATTTGAAATACCCCTCCCCCAAGGCACCCGCAATTCTCACTGTTTCGATTATTGAAGAACAAATGAGCTGCACTTCTGTTTTCCACATCCATAAAACAAGGGTGAAAACAATCACTTACCTTATCTCTACATGATAAGAGTAAGGGTCAGACTTAAACTAGTTTAAGTCATTTCAGCAAGCATGCCTTCTGTGAAAGTAGGATGCTGATGTCTTCAGGAATGAACATCCCACAGACTTTCAGCTACATTTTGAATAAACCTTTTCCAAAAATCAGTTTTTCATTGGCAGCTCACTATGCTGAAGACCAAAAACTTTCAAAACATCAATATCTCATTTTGATTCCAAACAGAGCACGGGCAGGCATGTATCTCAAAAAACTGCATTACCTACTTCTTTGTTTATCCAGGCACTTCACTAGCAGTTTTCTGGTTTTGTTTTCTAAATGGCCTTGAATGTATCATGCAATCTATGAGCTTTGCTTTGACCTGCTCTAACAGAAGTTAGTGGTTAACTCCTGCTAACTTCAATGAAGCAAAGACAATCATCACTCAGAAATTCAGAAAAGTCCCCCAAAAACATAAATGGCCAGTTATGGTTTTTACCTGGTCCTAATTCAGTGCTACAATAATTAAAAAGAGATTTAGAAGTTTTAGATTACTCTTCATCTATTTTCCTCCTTCAAAATAGCTGTCTTTTTGCCTCCAAATTTCAGGAAAAAAAAGAAAAAAAAATATAACCAGTTTCCTGTCCAACAAGTGCCTCCCTTACCCACAAATTGTCAACAAAACAGTTACCTTCTTAAGGCCCAAACTTAGCCCTGGATGATTCACGTACTGTTCCTTAAGAGATCACAGGATTTCTGGCTCCTACTTCAGTTCTTCCCGACTCCCCAGCAACCCAGGGCAGGTGACCGCAATAAGAATCATCAGACTTAGGAATTGACTTCAGGCAAGAACACACCTGCCTGAAAGCAACGATAAGGAGAGGGCGAGGGGCAGACCCTGGTAACACTGGCCTGGATGGAATAATCTCCACAACCCCCTGCACCTGTGCCTGTCTCAGCACTGCTAACTTAAATGCAAAATACCAGAGCCTCACATGTACTGCTCCTTCCTCTCTGGCTGCCCAGCGGCAGAGAGTCTCCCACTCAACATTTCTCAGGGCAGTTAAGACATAAACGCCTCTTTACAAAAGGCACCAGATGATGTCTCAGTCACTCAACTACACCAGCAGAGCAAGCTCCCCTTCTACAGAGCAGCAGCACCATGTCATGTACACAATCCTCTGAAGTGCCCAGCAACTCCACCAGAAACTACCAGGTAGTTAATACTGAGGATTTCAGATCTTTAGGCTGCCAAGCAGCAGGAAAAAAAATCTTGCTTACAATCACCAAATTACCTCTTCCTCCCTCTGTCTCTTTACAGCCCAGAGGACAATTTCACCTCCATAGCCAGAATCAATAATCAGGCCACGCAATTCCGGACTTGCTCTCTGATCTCTGTTCCACCTCAAGAAGCGCTTGGCAGCACCCATTTGTCTGCCTTGATCCAGCGAACTCCAGCTTTTGGGAACACAAGACAAACAGGTGGTGTTGTCCTCCCAGCTGCAGGAAATCTAGAACATTTCAAGGAAACAAAGGGAGGTGCAGTCCAATGATGAAGGGCTGCACCTGCCAAAAACCTCTAAGAACATTAAGAAATAGCAAAAGTTCTTTTAACCACTTCCATATAAGATTCTTACCCTGTCCACTGTGTTCCTTCAGCTGCAAGCTGGATGAAATAAGGTTATATCTCCTGCAAGAATACTTGTCCTCTCCCACCTTTTTCTTTCCCCATCATTTTCAAATGAATTAACATTTTATTTCACTTTCCACATATTGCAAGAGCAGGGTCACACAGCATCAGCTAAATAACGTTCTGCACACACTCTCATCAGTTTCATGTGTTCAGATGACAGTGATGGGGACCATAAAAGCATGAAGACAGATAATCACTGCTTATGGCAGCAATTATAGTTCCAATAAAGTTTCTTCATGGCTTTTTAGCATTAAAGCCTTCGGACTGGTAACTAAATTGCTATATTTTTTTTATATGCTACATTTTTTTTTTTCCTCTTGCATACACATACTTGACTGAGAAAGAAGAGAAATGCCCCTACTAAAATATCCACTGGAGATTACCTACTAAACTGAGGTCCAGAAATATAAACTGACTTCTAATAACTACCACAAAATCAAAGCCACACTCACAAAACTTTGGAGGAATCACAACTATGGAGGACTTTCAACTATCATTGTATTTGATCTGGAAGAGTAATGACACAGAGGATACGACCAGATGAAAAAGAGAAGAAAAAAAAACAGAAGTCACACAAAATGATCACAACTCCCTCTTCATACATAAATTGCCAGGCACACTTCATGCATAACCTGCTGCTTTGATCACAGCACAGTATTAGGTGAGAGAGGAATTCAAAGCACAAAGGTATTGTGGCAGTAGGCTCTCTCCAGGTGCTTTTCACCGCTACCCACCCACCTCCTGGGATCCCAGGCCAGCAAGGGCAGGAAATCCTGGCTCAGCAAGCAGAGAGGGAACAGACGCACGCAAGTACAGTGCAGCCTGTCTCCAGCACCGTGTTTCACAGTGGAAGCACGTCAGGACACACTCCTCATCTACATAAGACAGAAGAACCACCACAGCCACCCCTCCAAGCTCCAAAAGTGAGGAATGACGGGCCACACAGAGAGAAACGGGTATAGTCCTGCAGCACAAAGGAGAAAGCTGGCTTCCAGGAGCTGGACCACGGGGGCGGAGGAGCGTCCGGCATGGCTGAGCGCCCAGCTCTGTGGGAAGAGAGGAGCCAACGCTTATCTGGAGGCAGAGGGACTCCAGAACACCTGCAGCTTAGCATGCTTCTTCCTCTCCTCTCGTTACTGAGGGCACCAGGAGCGACCCTGCATTGCAATGCGCCGCTCAGCCCACTGAAATCTACTGCCAGTCTCCCCCCTTGCCTCCCAGCCCCCCCCAACGGTTTGTAGCCACCATGTGACCGGCACTAGCCATAATTCATACCACAAACTACCCTTCATATGCTGTGGCCTGGCATCCTTATCTTGCTTCCCCCTCCCTGAAGCCTCGCCCTGCCGCTGCTGTTTGGAAACCCCAGCATACAGTAGGAACGTCAGGACTCAGCAGTTACAACCTCTGCTGCACACCAAAGCTCTGGCACTCCAGTCATGGCCTCCCTTATAAATGTTCCAAGCAGTAGACGTTAAAAGCAAAAAAACCTCAATTTAAGCCTTCAAAGACAAGTTGCATAAAGAGCTGGCAGCGTATGATACTGCTTTGCTTCAGACACTTCCTTCCCAATGCTCAGGGATGCTGCCAACATCTCCTTTCAGAGACGGCTGTTTACTTTGCGGTACCAAACCTGGCCGTCAGGAAACGGCTGTGTTCTCTGCCACACCGAGATGCTTTGGATAATTCCCTGTTGCCCTTTTTCCCTCCAACTCTCACCTCTCCAGGCTCAACAGCAGTGTCAGTACCAGCCTCACCAGGGCCTTAATTTGGGTTCCCACATGCTATATCAGTACAGAGCAATTTCTTAGTGTTGGAAATGCTGTGCTTACGGAAGTGGTCAGACCCAGCTGACAGTGGTCCTGGGATGGTATCACAGCAGGTTTTGCAGGGGGCTTTTTCACCAAGTGCTATTTGAACAGGGTAGAGTTCAAATTTCAGGTATGCTGCACATTCAGCAGGCCACCATCCCGGGCTGGGGTTACAAAGCTAAGCTACAGAAAGCAACTGGGGAGGAAGGTGAGCTGTCTAGTACAAATACATCCACCAAAAAAAGCCCCATACAGCTTATACCTGAGACTTTCTGAGGAGAGGGAGCCCCAGTCACAAGAAACTGATGTCTTTCACCATAGTTGGCTCAGCAGGGCTTGCTCAAGACTTGCATAAGGATTTTGCAGGGATCCACAGGACGAAGCAGACAGCGATGGCCTGACACTATCCAACACGACGGCTGGCAGCAGCCCCACACCAAAAGGTGGGGCAATACCATATCTTCGGAAAATTCCTACCATATTTCACATCTCAGCATCAACTTCAGATTTCTTTTCAATGCTTTCTGTTCCCTTTCACAATTCACTGAGCACACAGTGCAGCTATAGGCTTTGTAGGTCTGCCAAACCCAGAAGCGGGCGTGTTTCACCAGCAAATGAACATCCTTATACTCATTTACAACATTTTGAAAACCTTCAGCAAAAGGATAAACACTAAGTATGTACCATACTGTGTGCACAGCTCAGGCTCAGAGCAGGAAGAGCATCAACACATCTCTGAACATAAATGATTGATAGCATGGCCAAACGGAAAACTACACTAAAGTTTCACTCTTCCAGTAAGCACTGCAGAAAAATCACTAGTAGTGTCCCCTTTAGCAACACCTTCTTCCAGCAGTGCAACAAACAACAAACCTTCTGCCAGTGCTGAAGGTTCACATCTGACAAGTGTTTGCCACAAACCAAGCCTATTGCTCAAACTTGAGCAATACCCCTCAATCTAGCGGGATTTACAGACACTTCTGACAAATGCTCAGCTCCTTGTAACCTCTTTACACATCACATCAAATTACCCTCCGGGAAGATTCCTGAACAATGTTTTTTCCGTAATTGTCCAAAAACCCCTCTACTTACTATATATCTAGCAGGCATTCTGTTTCCACCAGTATTCAAGAAGCCGGAAGTCCCTATTTTAAATATATCAAATTTTCAAAACACTTCCTTCACCCTGTGCTGCTCATCTCCTCTTCAATGCCAAACTGACCCACAGAACAACATAAAGGTGAGCTCAGAGTTAGGAATACTAAAACACAAATTAGAACAGCACAGTGCAGGTTGGGGGACACTACAGAAGAATTCCATATCCTCCAAACAACACCGGCGTTCCTAATGACCCAGCCCTGAACCAGGAGCCACACCAGAACCCTGCCCAGCTTCTCAGCCAAGGGGGCCTTGCTCCAGCCACATCTCGTAGTTGTAAGGCACATACACAGGAAAATAAAACCAACAGGACTTAACAACTCCAGACCCTGGGAACTACTTAATTCACCAGATATTACTTTCTTTCCCCCACCCCACCATTCTCCCTCCCACCTGCCAGGCCACCTCATTACTGTCACTCCGCATCAGCTCTTGCTACAGCAGTTTTCTTGGACCTTTGCCCCTTTAGTCAGCTTGAAACCTCTTCCCTATTGTACATCACAGTCAATGGGAAATTAATGCAAGTCTTGGATGGAGGAGGGAAGGGCAGAGGGAACGACGCTTTCTGCTGCTGTCAATACTTCTTTTCCTTCACCCTTCTTGCCACATACTCTTCACCAATACATTAAGAAGCCTTGTCCGCATTTGACTGTGCTTGCTGAGGTCTCTGGAACTGTTCCTCGTGTGTATAACTGCACAACTCTTAGCAGGGTAGAGCCTTTCTTTATAGTATAAAGTTCCCAAAGTACAATCCTAATATCAAAATTAAGCCTACTCAGTCACAACAATGCACCCAGCTGCAGATGTCCCAGCATGAGGAATGACTGAGCAGGGGAGAAGAACCTCCTAACATTCCTTAAAATTTCTCTGCACTCAAAAAAATGAAGGAACTATTTTCAACAGAAAAGCAGCAAAATGCCAGAGTTTAGAAGTAACTTATTAATACCGCATGCTCATCCTGACTACAGAGATTCACATTAACTTTCAAATTACTCAACAAACCACAATTTCTACAGCAATAATGTCTTAGAAACCTAAGCCACATCGAACACTACTCACATAGTTACAGAATTATTCCAGTGACTAAGGCAAACAGAATGTGTGATTGCAGGGCTAGAGACTAAATTAGACTTAGACCATGATTTTTTTTTCAAGTCTGATGCTACACTGACCTTGCAATCACTTTTTTGAGGAAACAGTAGATTAATATTTTCTTGTGAGTGTGATCCTCTGGTGGAGGGAGGGGGGAATGAGAGAGAGATGAAACTGGCTGTCTCTGAAAAAGAAGTGATGGGACTGACCGTATACAAAGTACCGTCAAACACACAAAATCTTTTAATCTTTTTCTGCTACAGGCTCCACAGTTGAACAAAGCATTTAATAATGTGCTTTTAGTCCACCCTGATTCAGCAAAGCACTTACCCACATGCTTATGCCAACTTAAGTATATGCTTAAGTGCTTTCGCACAATAGGGACAGAGAAGATTCAGGCCCTGCAGATGAACCATTTTCTGAAAAAAGCCATTTTTTTCCTAAGATGACTGGCTCTATTTACAGCTTCTCCTTCTTTTATAGAATGACCCAAAATGTGTTTAAAGAGAACACTAAAATACAATTGAAAAGTCAAATAACTATTAGGAACAGCAAAGACTTCTATTTCATTAAGCCATATGTAGGAGTTGTTCTTTTTCCTTCTCAACATAACATATACCTTGATCTACACACACCACGTTACCCTGTTTCAATAGCTCTCCTCTAAAAATAAGTTACAAGTTCCCTTAATGCTTTGGATTTCACAACATTTATGAGACTATCGCCAGAGTTAACAGGCTAAAAAAAGAATCCATTAGCATTAACTGGCCTGTCACTGGCAGTGACAAATAAATGAATTTGATGGTTTCAGATCAGTCATTAGTAGACCTACCCCCAGGCTGATAAAGGCACAGCACTTTGCACACGAGATGCACTCAATCTGGAAGCAAAGAGGAACGCACAAGAGTGTTAGCATGCTGCTGTTCTTCCATTTCCCTGACCCTTCCACTTCCCTTTCCCTCATTTCAGACCCTTTCTTGACATATTTAAGCAGTAAGGTCTTGGTGCAGAAAAGTTACCTGGCAGATGCCATTAAAAATAATCCAATACTGAAAAGCACAGGGAACGTAGAATCCACTTTATAAAAAAAATAAAACAAACAAACAAAAAGCAACAACAACAAAAATATAACCAAGTTAGATGATGTTCAATTTTAATTTTTAGATAGCAGTTAAGTCAAAAGGACAGGAAGTACATTAGTACTATTCCTAACACGAAAGATGTCCTTAGGCAATGGTAATGGAAATACATGCATATTACACAAGTACAAGACAGTCTGTGGAGATTAAGGACAATGTGAACAATCTACCTGAGTAGCTGGGGAGAAGAAATAAATGTTTACATCTCAAAAAACCAAGGAAATTACAAAAATCCAGCTCAGCTCTTGCTTCTGACAAAACTCACTGCACTCCACCAATGCCTTTGCGCAGCCATATTTTCCTCTGGCTGCCAGCATCCAAGAACAGCGACCGTGCTTTGCCTCAAACCGATTGCAAAGAGCAAGCATCTGAGCCCAAGAATAATGGCTTTCAAAACCCAGATCCTCTACTACCTGAAAAGAACTGGGTTGATTAGCCAAGACTCAGACTCATTAACTTTTCCATTTGACCATTTGATGCCAGAGGGAGACAAATTCCAGGAGCAGCTTACCTGGACAAGGCATCTACATCAAGGCTAGTTGAACAAGATAGCTGAACGCTGCTCTTCACCAGAAAAAAAATCCCCCACCATCTGGTAAGGACTTTGTATTACTCTGTATGCAGAAGATACAGTGATATTACTGAGATACACATTCATGCCCAAAGCCAAGAACAGGAAATACTTCTTCCCTTACTCCACTCAGACCTGCAGGGGAATTTTAAAAGAAGAAAAAAAAAAAAGATAAAACATAGGGAAAAGGCCTGACCTTGCTGTTCTTTACAGTCTGGTGGGGAAGGAAGGGTGACAGAAAAGGAAGAATCCTGAGTTCTGCTAGTGTGTTCAGTTCACATTCTTTTGAAAAAGACTTCAAAGTCTACACAATACTTAAAGTAAGATGGGAAGTAGTGGGACTAACCTGGAGGAGTGTACAGGCAGAAGGAGGGGAGGAAATAAACAACAGAACTCTTGATTTTTAAGGTCCATCATTTGCTTTGGAATAAAATCTCTCTCTGCTACTCTGGCTCACACTTATCAGGCAGCCAAGGGACACAGACACCCCACCCACAGTTAACTTAATTGGAATCAGACTTCCAAATCTACTGGTTAGCTTTAAAAAAAATATCCCAGGTTAGCCTGGGTGTTATTCCAAAAGGGCATGCCCTCCATTTGCTGCTCTGGAACAGCCAGCTTCACGTGGGTTTAACCAGGGGCGACTCGAATGAAAGGAGAGTTGTTGATGCTCTGTTTTTCGCTGGAGAAGGAGGAACAGATGTGCACAACTGCACCCTCTTACAGTCCATGTGCCCGGCCAGACAGGAAACCAGCCAGGCCACAAACAAGGTATGCACAGTGTGCAGATACACGGGCTGCCTGGAGCACAGAGATGCCAGAACCAGTTATTGGTTCTGCACTGTCCTCTGTTAGAATAAAACACATCTAATTAAAACATCAGCATTCAGCATCACCATCTGATTATCAGACAGAAGGCTTTCCTTGCCAAAAAAAAGCCCTTTTGGTATTTTGTGACCAAATGGTTTCCAGAATACTGTAACCAAGCCACAGAGATCAGATCCCAAATTGCAACAACCACCCTCACCCTGGGTCATCAGCACCCAGCGCGCAGCCCACACACCAAGCCACTGGAGCAGTCCTGGTAGCCAACAGTAGGACCTGGCTTGCCCTTTTTACTGAAGAGCTGCTGACAAGGAAGGGTACAGCCCATAGTCAGCAGGTCACACATACAATGCTAATGAATGCTGTCGAATATTACTACACGTAGTTTCAGCTTGTTGACTTGCCGCAGCCGTTCCCAACCACATGCATTAAACCCCTGTAGTAAGTGCTGATAAGAACAGGCACTGCGGTTCCATCCTGGAGGAACCGAAGCACAAGACACAACGCAGTGGGCAGCCTCACTGTGACTGTACACTTTGAAGTTCTACGTGCCTCTGTTTCATACACGGCTTTGCACAACAAAGCATCCAAATCTCTATACCAGTAAGTTACACGAATATATTTTCATGGCCAAGAAGCTTCTCCATGGGCTGAGGTTGCTGTCCTTTCATGCTTCAGGTTTGTTTTCTTTTTAACTAAATCCCCAAGGCAAGGGAATGAGGGTGGAAATTGCTTACGTTTGAAAACAT
The DNA here is from genome assembly GCA_033558185.1 of Dromococcyx pavoninus. NCBI lineage: Eukaryota > Metazoa > Chordata > Aves > Cuculiformes > Neomorphidae > Dromococcyx > Dromococcyx pavoninus. Next base: position 293,252 of record JAUMJL010000861.1, read on the forward strand.
CTAATGAACAAGCTAAATTTGATAAGGTGTCTTCAACCTAATATAGCAGGTAATGTAAGAACTGACAGGCTGTATATATTGAAAAGTCAAATTAGTGTAGTCTTCAGTATTCAAAAAGGGGTACAAAACTACTACCCCCCCATCACTGCTGCTTTTTAAGGACTTTTAAGTCAGCAGAGTTATAAATGAACAACTGTTACAAAGTGCCTTCCAGCGCTTGGAAGCAAGACAGATTTTTATCAAGGAACTGCAGCCACGAGAAAGCATACGTATATTCTTTTCATCTTACTGTTAGCCATATACCACAGCCTCAAGAAGTTAAAACTCTGCAGCGAATTTCCTAAAACAATGGCTTCAAGTCATGTTGGACTTGACAAGGAGAGCAAGATTACACATGGTGGAATAATTCACTGGAGGCAATCACTGAGGATTTTCTGTGAGGGTCATTCTCAAAAAACAGGGAAGAATGCTCTGCTGTTACAACCTGCCACTTTGTGCTCAGGAACCAATTTGCATCACCAGAGAGGTGTCAAATCACGAAGATGCCAATAAAAAAAGCCCCAAAGAAACCATTTTACTGAGCTCTGGTTTGAAAGGGGAAGACTGGCCAATTAAAATGAACCAGAAAGGGGGAAGGAAGGAGTACAAATTCTTGTGCGCGCACAAATAAGTGAGGATGACCCTGCAGACCACGGTGAGCGTGTGATCCAGCAAAGGAGTGAAACGCAGCCCTGAACCCACGCAGCCACTGCCCAGTGAAGGGTTAATCGTGCCGAGGCAGGTCAAAAGGGCTCTGAAGGAAGGGGAAGGGATGGAGGGAAGCTGCCAGAAGGTCTGCCTGCACAAGAAGGGGGGAAGGTGCCCACAGCCTTGCTTCCACCTCAGCACCCACTCCCTGCTAGGATGATGACTGAATAAAAGCCCAATCCCAATTTTGCTACACATACCAGGAAGAAAGAACTCAGGGAATTAAAAAAAACATCTCCCATCACACCTAGAGAGACAGAGACATTTCACTAAACGCCATTAATCTCCACAGACCCAAGCATTAGATAGTTAATTAGACTAAAGAACAGTCACATTTTAACGCTGAGCATTCACTGAGATAAATGAACAACTGAAGTCCAAAACCTTAATTCAGTATCTAATTAAAAATCAGAAAACAAAAACTCCAGATTATGAAATGCTGTCCACGATGATACATCATAATTGATGTCAAATCTTCTCTTTATTCCATCCGATTTTCTCCAATTTCCTAATAAGGCTCCTTCCAATCTTAAGATGTTTTCAAAGTGCCCTGTAGAAATCCCAACACTTTATAGAGGACAAGTGTGTAAAAAGCAGAAACGGACACTGCTGACCTCTCCAGAGAGAGCGAGTTCCTGCTAAGAGTGGAATCCAGCCTACGTTCCAGGATTTGACTGTCACTTGAAAGAAGTCTGTTCCCATAAACAAAACAAACAAAAAACCCCACACCAAGCCTACGTGGAGAAAAACAAAATCCCCTTTTTAAAAATAACTTGATTTTGCATTCTTTAACATGAAAATTTAACTCGCTAATATTCTCAGCATAAGACATGCCCTGATTTTTTTAACTGCTGCAGAAGAAATCACGTGGGACAGCTTAACAGCTCTGATGCAAGCGATATAAACTTTTACAAATAACACTGTAGAAACAGGTAACTGGTAATTGAAGACAGTTTAAAATGTAAATAAGCCTTTAAAAGGTATTGGGAGAGGGGAAAGGAACTTCAGCCGCAGTGCAAGACCATCTCCATGCTTTAATGATGAAAACCTTCAAAATTCTGATAACTTTAAATTATATCTTAAAGACAGTGTTAATCCAACAACATCATCCAGAAGCCACAAACCCTACAAACTTTGCTAACCACAGAAGCACACCGCTATTCACCAATTAGCTATTAGATAAGTCCTATGAAAAAAAAGAACCTCTAAATATGTGACAACCTTAGTTTGGTTTAAAATTCTCTAAGTAGGCTGTTTGGGCTTGTTCTCTTTTTTTTTTTCTAAAGATGTCCCTAGCACCTCTCCTGCTACGTGCCTAGGGGTTTTAAATTATATGTCATTTTTCCTAGATGCACGTTTTGCACAATATTTAACAGTACAGTTTCACAAGCTATTTAACTGTGTGCTCTCATGAGGAGCTATATGCAATAAAACTGGTGGACTGAACTTGTTCAGGTAGCCTCCTGCCACCGACTTTAAACCACTTTTCCTTATAGACTCACATCCATAACTTTGCAGGCTTTTCTTTCCATTTTTTAATAGAATACTGCAGTAACCCAAGAGGATTAGAGGGCATACAAGTGACATTCTCCAGCTAAATTAAGTTATTCCAACAGGCTCTCAGAAACAAAAAAAAAAAAAAGAAAAAGTCAATTACAAAAGTTTTTTTCAGCCTCTGGCTTCCAAAATTCAAATATAACTGACAGCACATTTGGATTTGAAACCGATCTGTTGGTTTTGTTAGGCACAGCCCAAAGAGCAACAACCCCTTCTATTCCACAAGCCACTCCTGCAGAAGAAATGGCACCCAGAGGTATTTTGGATTAAGCATGCAGACAGAAGATCCTCTGCACACGGCTACACAGTCTTTGTCCCATTGTGGAAACCGACCACACCACAGCCAGAGTGCCTTGGAAGAAGGAGGTCACTTCTCCAGCAGCCTGAGCAGCTAAGAGACTTAAAGCTCATTGTTCCACTATGCTTGCAAAAGAATACCCCCATGGCCTGGAGAGTTCAGAGCTTCATCAGAAACTTGCTATCCAATGCTCATTAGTCTCCAAACACATCTCTGAAGTTATACAAAAGAAAATTTGCAAACAATGAAGGCAGAGATATATTCCCATCCATCACAACCACAGAACTGAAAGCTCAGCTCAAAACAAGCCTGAAGTCTGCACTTAATCCAAATGCTCTTCATAAACACCATGCAAAACATGTTGTGTAAAATAGCATCACAAACGCAAGTAACGCAGCAACAGTCTCCCACCAAGAGTTGGAGAAGTCTCTGCTTCTCAGCCGGCCGCAGCTGACCGGCACTCTGCAAGGAGACGGTTAAAGCGGAGACACGTAATACCGCACAAAGCAGCTCTCCTGTAGTTTCACAGCCATACGCTGATACCCTTAAGACGCCATGCACTCTGGCTTTAAAAGCTTTCATTGCCAATTCCCTGTTTGAAACCTGAACTGCCTGGCAACAATGATTCTCTGTGTGCCTAAAATCCTATTATCGATCCTCCTACTTACCTTAGGCTGTGCTCGTCGGGGAAATGCAACTTTAGGGTCAATCTGAGGAAAAAGAAAGGGGAAATCAACAAGATATATAAATTGACAAGAAAAGCTTTTTTTTTAAAAAAATCACTGAATTATTAATCCCTCATTTCTCAGGTTTATCATTCAGCACACTGGGTCATCTAGAACTACTCTGGAACTGATGGATCACAGTTTGGGTTTGTCCTGGGGGGCTGGCAGGGGGAGGGAGATGGGAAGAGAGGAAGAAAACATCTCTTCTGTACAGCTCCTATATCAACCTTCTGGGCAACAACCTCTGCAGGTGCTCAGGGAGCTCTGTGAGTCTCTGGGTGCTGCCTCTACAACCAAAACTGCATGTTAAACGTTATATGCATGCTCTGTAGGTTGCGCAGAAAGATGACCAGAATGTCTGATCAAGATCTGAACCTGTTGGTTTTGACACCTGCACCTTCCTTCAGTTGGGTTTGAGGTTACTTTGTTCTTCTTTTATTTTCCTGCTTTGTTTTGTCAACTGACTAGCACCACCACACAGAAATGAAATGCAAAACACAAAGTCAAACTATTCACATGTCAATAATTAAAATTAAAACATTAGAAGGACTACTAGATTATCTTTCATAACAATGTGCCAAACTGATCTGGCTTGCTCACTCCTGAAGAGGGTATGTGAGCAGTGAAAGACTAGGATGGGGCATTTATAAGAGGAGGCAGGGGAAAAGGAAAGCAAGACACACAAAAAAAACCCCAAACCCATACAGGTATTTTAAACCTGAAGAATCCAAGTTCTTCAAAACTATTTTTCCATGAAGGAGTTATCTAAAGTATTCTTGAATGAAGCACGCCACCAGAGACAAAAAGGAAGAAAAAAAATCTTTGTTTTACCCCATGCTCCCTTGTTTTAAGATGCAGCACTGACTCCCATTGCACTGCATAAATCAGAAAGCGTGTCCACTCTGCGATTCCAAAATGCTAATTCTGCAATTTTAAAACAACTTCCACATGGGTCATCTTTAAAAACAGACTCTTCTCTACCACCCAAACATTAATTAAAAACAATTAATTAATTAATTAAAAACAAAAAGACACCACTGGCTATAAACAAAAATCATACCTTTTAAAAATCCGCCCATCTTAAAATGATCATCTTTAAGAATGATTGCAATGAAATGTCTACGTGCTGCTCATTTCACCTCTGTCTTTCAGCAGCATCTGCATGCAGACATGTTCTAAATAAAGAGTCTGGAAAAGGAATTTTCAAAGGACTAAATCCTACCTTACCATGCAATTTGTGACTCCTTTCAGTGTCGCCTTTGACTACACAACAACCTGATGAAACTAATCCTGATCGTGTCAAGGGATATTTAGAAGTAGAGGTTTTCTTTAATAGTTTGGGATTTGTTGTTTTTTTTCCCCCCCCTCAAGCTAACCCTGAAAAGGAGATGTTTCCATTTGGCATTGTTATTCCTGTAGTGATAAATATTCCTGTCACTGATAAATAACCACAGGCCTCTCCTAAAAAGCAGTTTTACTTAATTAATTTGTCAAAATTTGAAATAACACAAATATTTGATGTGCAACTGATAAAACTGATTTGTCTACATCAGATACAAACACAGTATCTTTTTTAAGACATACCTGAGAAATGAGCGATTACATGCCACTTTATTGTTCAAAAAGCATAAAAAGTAAAATTCTTTATCTAGAAAGCTAACCTTTTCATAGAGATTAACATTATCTACAAACATATTCAGCACTGACTAGGCATTTGTCTACTGGGGAAATACAACAGGTACGGATTTTCCACAGCTATACCCAAAGGTGGAGACAAACATGCACGTTTCTACATTTGCTTCAAAAGCGAAAGCTTTCTCAACAAAGAACACCAGTCCCACCAGAAGGACATTACTGCAGAGTCCCACTGGTGAAAAGTTGGAAGAGCTATTAAACTCCAAAGCGACACATTCTTTTTTGAAGGTCAGTTCAAAGAGCATTGAGCTCTTCACACCGCAGCGACAGCCCTTCTTAAGTCACTGAATTTTCCTCCACAAAATCTTCTGGATAAACACCATCAGCGTTTGAAGATGAACATCAGCAACCAACATGGCAAATCCATACCTTTTGCATATCCCTGTCAACTATTTAAACAACAACCAAAAAAAGAAAAAAAAAACTTCTACCAAAAAAAATTAGTTAGTTAGGTACAATTCTACTTACTGTATCTACAAGTCCTCTAGGAAATGACTATAATACTATTTCTGATATGAATGGCCATTACCTAAACAAAGCTTTTAACGTAACTGTAAACAAGAGCGACGTTTCCATGCCAATACCCAACCGATCTGCCTCCTGTGCTGAACGTTGAAACAGAGTCAAATGCTATGTTATACTAAAGAACAGTTACTACAATACGTCTACAAATAAAAGGCTGACAGGGAGCCTGGCTAGTTCTATGTTCTACTTTTAAGCTGCGTTACTGATTCTAAAGTCAATTTCTTATTTAGATTGATTCAATCATTATCACACAATCAAAACTGAGGTAAATTTGTCCTGGCTGAGCTTTTCACCCCTCCCCCAGAGAAGAGCAAATTAATACATTGCAGGGACTAGACTGTGATAGAGGGAAAAGCTGGGGGAGGACCTAATTATAGTCACAAATATGACAGGGTGTCCTCCCATGATTTATTTTTTTAAAAAAACCTCGTTCAAGATACTGTTTGCCTTTGTTCTTCTTATCTAAATTTATCTTTAAAAAACACATAGAGAATATAGCTGTACATGAAAAGTCTGGTGAGTTTAATCTCAGGAGCACAGTTGAATCAGTTATCTTACCATATCTGATTAAACCTAAAATCAAATTATTAAGGCATGTGAAAGCATGGGCTACGTGTTCAGACAAGCCCAGCAGAATTTGTAGGTCGAATTCAAACACTAGATTCCACCTGCTCCTACAAGAGCTGTGGGCTTTTTGTTTTCATATAAACAAGATTTTTTTTAAAATCAGACATTCATGTTCGCTCCTTGCCTTTTCTATTCTTCATTTATCTATAATGTCATACACACAGGCACACATAACATGTTCCAGCACTGAGACAGGATTCCTCTTAACACCATGCTCATGTTAAAATAAAACCTTTAAGATCCAGAATACCTACTATCAAAGACAACAACAAACACAGCCGATACATTTGGCAGAAGCTCTCTGCCAAACAGTTAAACCAGTACCATCCTTCCCTTCCCAAAACACGACCCCCTTCAGACGGACCAGCACCACAGCAATAATGACCTCTAGCAGTGTCCTTCCCCCTCCCCTTCCAGGTTTGCTGAAGCTTAAAATTGCCACAAACTAAGAGGCAGGAAAACTTCATCCTTTTGCATAGGGAAAAAAAAACAGGGCCTAAAGCCACACATGCCTGATACATTTTGTTTGACCCAATACTGAAAACGTCGTATCAGGTCAAGGGGCAAACATTAAGGTGGGTTTTTTTCAGAAAGACAAAAAGAAAGGCAAATACAACGTTAATAAAAAAATAGATCAGTTCAACCTCATAAGCATTTTCCTTATCTTATCCATGGGAGACTGTGTAGCAAAAAGCTCTTAAGAAATAACAAAAAAATAGCACTTATGCTTCTCTACCACATCTACTCTTTAGCTCTTGTGTAGATTTCCATAAATTAACGCATATGTTTCATAAGGGCCCTGCCATCACAGGTGAGAGGGACCTCTCTGAAAAATGACTTTGGGAAATGACACTGGAAGCAGCTTTTACGATCTGACAGTAAGTCACTCCCACCTTGAAACGCGCGCACCAGTAAATAAATAATCAATCAAAAGAAGCAGAAAGTTCCCTGCAGAAAGCGTTCCGCAGCAGAACACCAAAAAAAAGTTGCATTTCACTCTACAATTTTTTTTCAATGTCACCGCTCGATAAAAATATAAGGCTGGGGGAGGAGCCACTGGCCGTGCGGGTAAATTCACATTTGAAAAAAAAAAAAAGTTACCACTTTTTATAAGTTAAAGGCTGACTCTAGGAAACAAAAAAGGAAAAACCCAAGCATGCAAAGTCCCGGTTCAATGACAGCCTGACACCGCCCCGCACAAACCCATCCGGGAGTGGTGTAAGGGCAGGGTCCCTGCCTGTCGCCTGTCACAGCCAAGCAACCAGGCAGCCCCACGCAGGACCTACCGTCTTGGAGTCCAGCTCGTGGTGGGGCTGAGCCAGGACTTTGTCTACACTCGCCGGATCCGCGAACGTAACGAACCCGAAGCCTCTGCGAGAAACAAAGAGCGAGGGGATGAGGATGGGGGGGGTGATGAGAACTAGAGACAAGGAGAGAACTCATCGAAATAAATCGCTGCTTCCTGGCACCCTCCTCACCCCCGAAGCTCAAGGGCGAGCGAGCAGCCATCCCCCCCCCCCCGCACCTCTCCGACGGCATCGCTTTGTTTTCCTCCTCCGGGCAGGAGGGATGCGGCCCCATGAGCCGCACGGGGGGGGGGAACACGGTGGGATAGGGTGGCGATGGGATGAGTGGTATACGATAGGGGGGATAATGCGATGGGGGAGATAGGATGCAATGGGGTAGGATGAGCTGGGGGGAAACAGGATGGGATGGAGGGATGGGAGGTGGGGTGCGGGATAGGGTGGGATGGAATGGGATAAAGCGATTGGGATAAGGAGGACAGGATAGGGGAAATAAGATGGGATGGGGGTAGGGATAGGAAAGGATGGGATGGGGGGATTAGGTAGGATGGGGATGAGGGAGATATAGGATGGGGATGGGATGGGGAGGAGATAGGATGGGACAGGGGGGCGCCCACCCGCCCCAGCAGCAACTCGAGAAGTTTTGTCACTTGGACTCAGGGTGGGCAGCGGTTTTTTTTTTACCTGGAGCGCTTGGTGGTGGGGTCCCGCATGACCATACACTCTCTAATTTCTCCGAATTTGCTAAAATAGTCTCTAAGGCTGTCTGCGGAGAGAGAGAGAGAGAGAGAGAGAGAGGGGAGAGAGAGGCAGGGAGGCAGCGGGGGGGCCGCGGCCCGGGCGGGGCGGGACGCGGGGGGGTGCCGGCCCTTACCTGGTGAGGTTTGCCAGCTGAGGCCGCCGATGAACATCTTGCTGGAGGGGGAGAGCAGAGCGGAGTTGAGCGCCGGTGCGGGATCGGCCATTTTGACGGGGCACCTCGCGGCGGCGCGGGGGGAACGGGCGGGGGGGGGGGGGGGGGCGGTGAGTTTAGGGAATTGGGGGGCGGGGGTCCCGCTCCCTGCCCCGCCGCTCCCTCCCTCCACACCCCGCACTTACCCGGGGTCGTGCTGCGCCTCGGCGGGGCTCCCCGAGGTCGCCTGGCTGCCGTCCGCCTCCATGGCCGCGCGGAGCCCGCCGCGATCCGCTCCGAGCCCCTGCGAGCAGGACCCCCCCCCGCCCGCCCAGCCCGCCCCCCCCGGCCCGGCGGCGGCTCCGCTTCTTGCCTTCCCCCCCCCTTTTTTTTTTCCCTTCCCCCCCTTCTCCTCCTCCTCCTCCTCCTCCTCCCTCCGCTACCGGAGGATCTCACTGGAGAGGCGCTGGGGAAGCAGCCAGATCCGTCACACGTGGGATCGGCTTAGCTCAGCGCCGCGCCGTCCCTCCCTCCCTCCCCCCGGCACCACCATCCTCTCCTCCCTCCATTCCCGCACCGCCTCCCCCCACCCCCCCACCCGCTCGGAGCGCCACGGGGCGGGGCCTCCTGCCGCGACGTCACCGCCGCGCGCGCCCGCCTGCCCTCCCCCCCCACGCACAGACGGGGGAGCGCGCCCTCCTCCCCCTCCCCAGACGGGAGCGCGCGCCTTAACCCCCCCCCCCCCCAGAAGCTCGCGTCCCCCCACGCGCGTCCCACACACACTAACGGGACCACGCGCGCCCCCGACACATACACACGGGAGCGCTCACATACACGGGAACGCGCTCCTCCCCTTCCCCCCCACACGGGAGCGCGCGCCCCTTCCACACACACTCGCGGGAGCGCGCCCCCTCCCCCATACACACGGGAGCGCGCGCCCCCCTCAACACACGCACACAGAGGGAAGCGCGCACCCCACGGGCGAGCAGGAACCGGTACTGGCAGAGCAGACCGCGGGGCGGGGATGTGCGATGGTGACTCGAGGTGTGGAGGTCATCCCCCTCGGCAAAGCCAGGCTGGTGTCAAAGGAGTGGTTCCAGACCCCGGGAAGGATCTGTTGGAAGAGGCAGGTGGGTGTCTAGCAAAGGAAGCTAAAATAAATTTTAGGGACTAGAGAAAAATCCGTGGGATACTGCGAGGTGGTGTTTATTGAAGCGCCAAGGCTGGACGTTGGTGCCCGCTCTGCCCTACAGACAACCTGGGTTAACCTCCGAACCAAGGCTGCTCAAAGAGAGCAGCTGGTGCCTGGTGTCCCTGTGTCCTGCTGCTCCTGAGTTCCAGGGTCCCCACGTCTCACAGCTCTTGCAGTCCCGTGTCCTCACATTCCTGCACTCCTGAATCCTGGTGCCCCAACATCCCAGGTTTCCTATATCCCACCATCCCCATGTCCCAGGACTCTTGCATCACAGAGCTCCTGCATCCTGGTGCCCCTGTGTCCCAGGGCTCCCGCATCCTGGTTCCCACCTGTCACAGAGATCCTGCATTCCAGTTCCCCCATATCCTAGGGCTCCCGCATCCCATTGTCCCTGCATCTCAGGGCTCCTGCATCCCAGTGCCTTCATGTCCTGAGGTTCTGGTAGCGCCACTGCAGCCTTTGGCCCTGGAAGGGCACTGCCCAGCACAAGTGACAGCGTTTACCCTCAGCTCCTGCATTTTACACTTAGCATTTGACCGGCACTTTGGATCTTCAGACAGAAATGATGATGGGGCTGCCAAGTATTGTTGTAATTATATAAGGTGAAAGCAATCAGTTTCACCTAAATTAAAAAGTGCTGCGCTGGAGCGTGGGCCGCCCGCCCAACGGGACAGAGCCACAGTGCCCTACATTTTCAAAAATGTCCACTGATTTTGAGTACCTCAGCTTGCCCGAATGTTGCTTAACTGAATCCCCCTTGGCTGAGCGGGCTGCACCCACAAGAGCTGCTTTGGGGTCACCAGCAACTTCAAGATCATGGATTATGATTTTTTTTTAACTGGGGGGGAACAGGGTGTAAATGCGGTTTCCAGCAGTGACTAATGAACAAGGCATGAATTAGAGGACATGAAGAGGTCTGGTAGGTCAGGCCAATCAGAGAAAGAGTCATCTTCATGTTTTGATGCCAACCGCTGTAAAAACCTGATTAAAAAACTGATAAAATTCCCTTTGCTGGGTTTGGTGCTGGGTTCTGGTTCAGCAGCGCGGCCAGCACTTGCAAGGGTCTCTGTGCCCCTCGAGAAGACCCCAGCTGCTCTGGCTGGGCAAGAGCCAACCTGGCCTTGTCCCAGCGGGGTGAGCAGTACCAGGGGGGGAATTAAAGAACAGTCTTTTTCCCCCCCTCTGAGTCTCCTTTAAATCTTAGCTATTTCTTGTAATAATCACCAGGAAATTACTCGTCGGGAGAGTGGTTCCTGGGGTTATATTACCCCTTTAATCTCTCTGAGTGTGCTGCAGAATTTTAAAGGGGTTCCAGAAAGAACAAGCACAAGATGGATTTTGCTGATGGACAGAGGGAACTTCGGTGGAGCTGATTACAGCAGAGCAAAATTTGGATTTCTATATATGAAAACGAAATCTCCGCTGTTATCCCTTACATCAGGGGACATTACAGGTCAAATGGCTTTTGAAAGACTTTATCGGTACTTTCTCTTTTCCGCCTTTCCTGGAGCCGCGGCCGGGTTCAGGCAGGTGACCAGTTTCAATCTGTTCAGTCATTTTTGCTGTTTCTCCTGCACATGCTGCTGCAATGTACAAATTCATCTCATTTTCAGCCAGCGTTCCATTACCATGTTTGGTTTTGCCCTTGGTGAGGTTCACAAACCTGAGCAGTTAATGTATGTATGTGCATTAAGCTGGAAAGCCCCAGGTCCTTATTTCGAGTGTTTTGGCAATGGACATTTTATGGTGCATGCAGGAGGCAACAAGTTTCTCTGCTGTCTGATTACACAGGACCCAGGTACCCCACTTTGCTGTCTTGCAGACATATAGAGAGAAGAAATGCTCAGAAAAGGCATCAGCACTGCTGTGTTTCTGTCCCCAAACATAGCCCTAAAAAAAAGTGACCGACCACTTCACTACCCCATGTTCCAGTAAACAAAAGCCGTATCCACTTTACCAGGGGTGCTCTGGTGGTGCATTCAGTGCCTGAAGCCCATGGGTGACAAACCAGAACCCACTACCTTGCTTCTTGGGCCTCAGCCAGCACCCGTCTCCAAAGGTGCTGTTCCAGCCCCCACCCCCAGCCTTTTCTCCAAACTGGGAGAGTTTGCATACTTGCCCTTTGCTCTCCTTCTCTCCGACCTCTAACATTCATGCTAAAAATCTGAACTCCCAGCAGACTTTCGGAAGTAGCTAATGAACTGCGAGGCTGACATCTGTAACTGCTGGTCAGTGGTAACATTCTCCCTAGCTGCACAATTAAAAGTTGGAGCATTTATTCCAATAACAAGGAAAGTTACTGCTATTGATACAAACCAACCCAGATTCTAGACGGTGGCTCTGTAGACAGCTCAACTCAGGAAAACCACATCTGTCCATGTACTCACATAGCACCTACTCCTCATTAACAGGTTTTAGCCTCACTGATTTCCTGAAACTCTGTTTCAGATTGGAGATTGAAAAGCTGAGTTTATTAAGTCAAATATTTATAAGGCCCAAGTGACACGTGATTCTAAATCTCATTGAAGATGCATAGGTCCTGAGAGCCTGATTTCTGGAATAAATAGATCTTGGGCTCCTAAACCAGCTAGGGGCTTTTGAAAATACTGTGCTGGAAGCTGAGCTAGCTGTAGGTCCTAATTGCCCACGTTGCAGTCGTGTGTCCTAGCTGTTTGGACACCTTGTCTATGCCGTTCAGTGATGCTGAATGGCTGCATCTAACTCACGCTGCTTGGAGAATGAGTTCATCTATCTGGTGCTGGAGAAATCTGCATTTATGTTTTGTATGCTCTATAAATTCAGTGTCATAATAAAAAGGATCTAAATCTTTCCTGAATAATTCATTTTCATGCATAGGGAAGAAATTATGACCTATATTATATTCCATCTATCATTTAGTAAGTTCTTGAGATTGATCGTCCGGTGGGTTTCGGAAATCCCTGATGACTAACAGAGCGCTGCGGACTGGCCTGCCTGCTACCCAGATGTGGCTTCACCTGACAAACGTTATTTAGACAGCATTACAGAGGGGTGATACACTGGGGAGCTGCCAGGAAATCAAAGATCATTTAAAATGCAGAATATGTCATTGCAAACAATTGGTCTTGCTGATGTATCTCTGCCTTTGGTGTTACCCCCAGTGTGTGCAGCAATCTCCAGAAACACACTGGGAGATAAGCTTTGCCAACCCTGCCTTGGAGAAGATACCGTACAGAGGAAGGAAGCGATGCCTCTGGGGGCTGCGGTTTCAGACCGGTTGGGGAGGTCAGGTAGGGTTGGCCAGATAAGAGGCCACATCTCTAAGAGCTGGGAGAGGGTTTTCTACCTGTCCCCAGCATTCCAAGTACACAGCACCCAGCAGCTTTGTTGTGATATTTGTAGAGAAAATTCCAACAGAGTGCAGACTTAATGGGTTGGATATTCTTTCTTTTGTTTTATTTTAGGCTGTCCATCCTTCAACACCCATCTGCATTTCCTAGTGGTGAGCTTTACATGTCTTCCCAGGATGCCAGTCCCTCTCTTTGTTATCGGCTGCTGACTCACATGAAACAGAACCACAAAACACAACACCCAAACGCTGGATTTGCAGGTATCCGAGACCGAGCGCTGCCCCGTTTCCAGGAGCTTGCCAGGGAAAACCTAACAAAAGCCACTGGAGTTTGGCTGTGCATACAGGAGTTACTTAAAACCATGGCAGCCAATCCCCAAACTGAAATAGGTTATCCCAGAACCAGTAATTTTAGGGAAGCAATACCAGTTCACACCTAGTGCAAAGATGCCTCTAGACTTTTGAGTAGACACCAATGTTTTCCCTGGTGGATGTTCCTGATCTGGAATTTCAGAATCTTGCTAATGAAGGCATTACACTGACCTTATTAAAAACATCAGGAGTTTCATCTTAATTGAAAAAACAGCTTTTTCAACTGTTTCAAAAGAAGAATAAAACCCAAATATTATCGGGCCCATCTTTTAGATGATGGGGAGGGGGAGCTCTGTGAGGGAAGATTTCAAAGCCTGCTTTGTTTTCATCAGCTTTGAAATCAACAGACAGCCCTGAGAATTTTGTTTTTCAGAACTACAGTGTTTAATTCTATTTACTACTTTCAGGCAATTCTATATATATATATACACTGAAAAACTCAACGAGACCACTTTAAACACATCCTCCTGCTTTTTTCAGACGTGTCATTTCTCCTGCGGGTAGGATTGCAGGACATGGATCAATTAAGTTAAAAACAAAAACAAAATGGGGAGAGGCAGGGGAAGAAGAGGTTTTGTTTTGTCCCTGGGCTGCTCTCCGTGCTTGATCTGGCTCAGGTGACCATCTTGCAGCCACCCTTACTTTATCTTAAGGAAGGTTTTAGTGTGAATTTTTTTCAAGGACCTTTCCTAAACTCCGCCAGTTGATAGCAGCTGGAAATCCAGCTGCTCATTTCTGTGCTTAGAAATATCTGAGCAACCTGAGCTACCCCTTGCATTGCCTCTCACTGGGGCACAGCCTGGCAGCCGTTTCCAGCAGACACGCACTCGCTTTGTTCTGCCATACGTGGCCGTGCTGGGGACAGAGGCCAAGAGCAGCAGCAGGACGGGGGCTCCAGCGGCGCTGCCAGCGCTCGGCCAGCACCGTGCCCGGTGCAAGCAACAGGCAGCAGCAGGGTGTCCCTGTGCTGCTTCCATGGCCCTGGTCCAAGGAAGCACCCAAGAGCTGGGGCAATGCCAAGGCCCCTTGCCCGTGTTGTGCCCTGGGAAGACACACTTTTCGGGCCACAAATATTTGCGGCTAGAGTTATGCCAGGAATCCCATTTCCTTCCCTCTCCCAAAATAAGGCCGTTTACCTTATTTGTCTACCTGATTAATTGTTACCAAAGGCCTTTAAGATCCTCTGATAAACTGTTCCAGAAGTCCAAACTAATATTATTAACTATGAATCTTCGCCTATAAATAATTCCCAGAAGCAGATCAATGCTACAACTGAGTCAATGGATTCACTGCAATCATTTCTTCCTGTTACTCCTGGATTTTTTTTTCGCTGTCGCCACTAATCAATTATGATGATAAAAGTACCCTGGAACACCCCCAAAATAAAGATAAACAGTGTGTATTATCAGAGGCTGGGAATGTGCACAGCATCGAAGATGCGCTACCTTCTCTGTGGCACATTTGTTTTCCCCTACAGACAGTTAAGGGAAAAAAAAGGAGGCACAGTAAATGAATGGTCTGGATATAACACAGCATTAATTCCCTGACCTTCTGCATTGAGTGACTAAGAATCTCAATCTCAATTATTCCTTTCATGATGGAATCTAAAATAGACATAGCAAGTCCTCACATTCTTGCTCAAAACCAGGAGAGGTGGAATGAGACGAGCCAGCCCAATCATTCGGTACTGAAACCACATTCATTATCAGTTCCATGTCATTCAAAAAAATTGACTGCAGGGAAAGCAAGAGCATCCAAGGAGACTTACTGCAAAACGTGCACTGGCAGTATCTGTATAAACACAGACACACAGTTATATATGCATATGCACTTAAAATTCACAAGTCTGAAGCTGAATCAGGGGTAGGAAAAACAAGTCACTCCCTTGAGAGCCTCATCGCTATAAATTTCCAACAGGCAGATCAAAATTGATGAAAACACCCTGAAGGCTGATAAGCAAAACGGACTCTCTGTAGATGGTGGGGACCCGCACAGATATGTGAGTTCACCCTTACCAACAGGGACAATCTGAGGGACCCATTACAAGACCTGGACACACCACGCGACCTGGCAAGGCTCAAGGATGGGAAACCATTTGTGATGAGGCCAAAGGATAAGGCAAAGGGAACCATTCATTCTGCAGGGTTAATTGCTCTGCAGATCCTCTCTGTTGCAGTTATGTTCCAAAGCATCTGTACTCAGTGGCCGATCTAACGGTGAGGACAAAGAATTTTTCAGATTTGTGTGGCTGTCAGGAGCACGGGGAGGACACATCCCACCACATTCCTCGCCCAGAGAGGAACTGCAGTGGCCACTGCTCTCTCTCTGGAGTACTTTGGGTCACACTTTGGAGCTTTGGCATTGCTGTACCTCTGGCACACTGGAAATGGCAAAACCACCAATTTCTGAAGTTTTCTGTCTGATTTAAGAGAGCTAACTAGTTTATTTACTTCTCTCCAGTTAATCAAAGTATTCTTATTGATATGGCTATTCCACGACCATTAAGTTCGCATCAAAGGAGATACCAGCAAGAAAGTTTCTATGAAGCTTTAAGCTATCTCAACACAGATCTTCAATGGGTATAAAATTGTCACAGTTACACTACTGATGGATATTGGCTAAAGATAACCGCTCGTGCATGCACCTTTGAAGGTATTTTCCTGCAGCTGAAAAGTGAGGATAAAAATGCCCCAGACCCAAATGTGTGAACGTCTCCACGCAAGGGGCTGCATTCTCAGCTACACCTGGTCCTGTTACAGCATCACGGTACAGCCGTGTGCAGGCAGGAGTCTCACTCACTGAACGCAGTGGCTGTTACCAAGGCTCCTTGGTCCTCCCATTCTGGATTTACCTTTAACATAATTCACTGGTTTTGCAGCAGCAGATGTGACTTGGACTCTCAAGTTTACCCTTCTGGCCAGGGACTGGTGCAGCACATGGGAAAGCTGCAACAAGCCTGGGAGACAAGAAGTCATATACAGCCTCTGGCCGTATCTTGAATTCCAGCATTGTATGTCAGGAAGAAATGTGCCTGGTAGATGTAGCTGTAACTACTTTAAAACACTGTAATTTAATTCTAACCACATCATTACGGAGGCACAGATCAGATAAGCACGAAGAGCTCAGGAGAGACGAAGCCGGTGTTTGCCTGCTGTGCTTGTGGGAGCCGTGTTCCACTGACACCCGGCCCAACCCTGCACACTGCCAGATCTGTGAGAGCTTGGGAGAGCACCACGCTTCCTCCTCTGGGATGTACCACACATTTAAACTGTAAACCCACCTCTGCAGAAGGCATCCTCTGCTTCCTCCCTCTGCTCTGACCTGCCCTCTGGTGTAAACACTGCACCCAGAATGGGCAGATCTCTGCACTCCTCACCTAGGAGGGTATTTTGATCCACATTGACCTTTATTAATCATCTGTAGTCCTTCTCACATCCAAGAGGCTTCATCAGCACATTCATGCCAAGGGCAGATGATGGCAGTGCTTGATGAGCAGGGGGAAAACTGTCAGCCCATCACTGAGCTGCTGTCCTGACATCCCACCACACTCTCCAGACCTTCACTGTGCTGCCCAGGGATCTCCAACATCCCAGCCCAGGGCGTGGCAAGGGGATGTGAGTGAGGAGGAGTTGCTGGGCCCCCATGGCAGCCTCCTCTGGCCTAATCCATCTGCACATACTGCCGCCCGATTGTCATCCTCCCTCGGGGCCAAAATCACACTGGACCAGCATCTCTGTCCACGGACAAAAAACAATCTTTGAGTTATTATCAAGAAATGTCCTCATACCAGTAAGAGTTCTTTTCGCATATTCAAGAAATTCCTCACCTTTAAGCATCTTGGGCAGCCATGAGATTAACTCTTTTTTTCCAAATCATCCTAAACAGAGGTTAATGTTGAATGTGTGCTTGTGTCATTGCTGAATCAGGGCTTTGCTGACTTCCTCCTTTATTTATTTGGCTTTCTGTGATTGCTGAGCCAAGATGGCAAGGATCCTACCTTGATACCTTGAACCTCCCCTGGGACTTCTGATGAAAAGCAAAGGCAGCAAACACTGTGGAGTCTCTGCTGCATTAGGAGAGTAGTTTCATGAAGATTCATGTCTTTCATATTGTTCTATGAAATTAAAGAGCACAGGAAAATCACTTTCGAGGAAGCGAAGATCTACTGCAGCAATTTAGATGTAAACATAATCAAGCTACTGGTCCTGACGTACCTGTTCCTTCATGGCCAAAGTTCAACTGGAGTTTTCATCGATGCTAAGATCAAGCTATGCAAATAATTTGAACAGGCTTTGTCAGGAAGGTAAGATCCAGAAGAGATTTTGGGTGACAAGATCTATAACAATGCTCCCCTTTGTCCTTCTGAGCCAGATTCAGACCTCTGGGTCCTTCAGTTCTTTTCCTGCATCATCCACTTGCCACACTGCAGATTAATATTCACACATAAATATGTAAGAAAGCCTGAGCAAGCCACGGCTCACAACACAGCAAACCTGGCTTTTGGGCTCCAGACACCAAATCAAGAAATGCTACGATCACATGTGGAGCACCATCCTGGAATGAAGTCACTCTGCCACTTCATACTTAATTCAAATTACTTTGATGGGTTAATTTCACACTGAAGGCTCTCAGCTGGATCAGGCACCGTCTCCCTCCCCTCTAACTTTATGCCAGATTCGGTGTTGTGTGTCCTCCTGGAGGTGGCACGCAGCCAGGTTAAACTGGCATAGATGCCTTGCCATGTGTTCTGCCTGGACACGACGGCCCCGAGGTTACATCCCTCCATCCCACCCAGAGCAGTTTGCCCTGCGGCGTGATGATGGGGTGGTGCAGAGCTTGGAGCTGGAGCAAGCTGGGACCCTGGCTACTGCACCCCAGGAGATTTTTAAAACCTATCTGAAATCAGTTCAGCTACAATTGTGAGAGTCAGGTTGAGAGATCCTAGCGTTGGATCAGAAACACTACAACCCCATGCCTCAAAACACCAAACCAGTACAAAATCCACTGCCCAGTTAAAGGTAGATCAAAGCCCTGTGTACGCATGACTGTGTCTCGGTAAACCTTGCACCAGATTGGGTGTGACCTTTATTTTAATCCACAGCCTGGGCATGATTAACACACACCCTGACCAACTCAACCGAAACAGGACGGTGTACTTACCCCTGATGTCATGTCCATCCTGCTCACAGCCCAGCAGCACGTGGTGCCCGCACAAGGAGCTGGAGACTCAGCTTCAGGCCAGGTCTGCGGAGCTGCATTTACTGAAGCAAAAGCGATTCAAGTCCAGATCAGCCATGGGACTTTCTGTGCAAACTTTTCCAAATGACTTTTAACCCTGCTGGCACAGGGCAGGTTGTACATTTAACTAACTGAAATAAGAACTGGGGATTTAACATTTGGGTTTGGTAACTTGTTTTTGAACAGGCACAACTACCAATGTGCAATTTATAAGCATAAATACACTTCTGAACCGGTTATAGCTAAGCAAAATCAAGCTGCTCTTAAGTTGAGCTGGGAGCATCAAGCTTTGGCAGTAAGATTTAGAGCTTTCCCGAGTCCCTGGGCATGGAGTGGTTTTCTGAAATTGCTGGGTTTTTTCTTTTCTTTTTGTTTAAAGTACATGTACAGTCTTTGAAGCTCCAAGGGAAGAACTTAAAAAATGTGACCTTTAAAGCTTTGATACTAGATGACAAATAAAAAGAATCCAAAGGATAATCCCTTTAAAAACGTACATGGCTATTAGTTAGCAAGCAGAGAAAGGAAATAAGGGTAACATGTTTTGCGTGGAGGCCAAGATTGACAGCAGCCTCTTATGTTATCCTTAAAATATTGGCAGGATAACGTGGTACTGGTAAATGTCTGCTATATGCGGCATTGCCTGCCTGATTTCGCAGGACCTGGTGCTGTCTGGGCTCGCTGGACTGAGCCACCAGCCCTGCACAGACCTGAGGTATCAGCACTTCCAGCAGAGCTGGTGCAAAGTTGCTTGAGGAGCTGAGGCTCAATGCGCGGCAGCACTCCAGAAGGTGACATTTGCTTAGCTGGCACTCGAGAGCATTTCAGATTCACCTTTCCAAATCAAAATCTCTGCATCATCTGGGAACCTCACCTGGAGGCCCAGCAGGATCCTCAGCGCCTACTTTTTATGCCCTTTCAAGGAAAAGAAAAGACTTGGACATTTGGGCCATACTTAGCTGAGGTGGACAGAGGCTTCTAGACTTGTTCTTCCTTACTAAGGCCATTTTGGAGTAATACATCATTAAAGCTCTGTCGCTCTCATGATGTATTAGTATAATGCATCATCAGAGCAGCCTTGCTCCAGTGATGCATTACTCATCACATAGCATTAGCCTCTCACCACCCCACCAGCCACCAGCAAGAAAGTGTTCAGGACAGCCAGTACATTTTAATTTATTATTTTCAAAAACTTTTGGAAACTTGCACTGTTTATTTTGAAACTCAGTTTTATCCTCTTTTGAATACCCAGCCAGGACCAGAGGTATCATTTTCAGCTCTCTGGGGAATAGCTGCCATTCCTGGAGAATGGCCACAGCCTTTACCATGCCATGCTACATAAAAGGTAAAAAGGATTTTAGGAACAGTCTTAATTCAATGGAACCTCCCTGGGGTCTCTTCCCATTTTACAATGCATACGCTGGCAGCCCGGAGGAGTTATATCTGCAGTTTATCAAAAAGGACAAGTATTGCAGCCCCATAAACCTCCTCGGACACCACCAGCTGTCAAAAGTAGGTTGAAGGCAAAATTTAGAAAAACTTAGAAGCCTAGGGCTAATTTGTACCCAGATTCCCCATGTGGACACTAAACTCCGCACGCCGTGTTTCCCACATACCATCCCAAATGCCTTTGGTGGTGCTTGGGTGGTGGGAAACACGGCACACAAAGGACCAAGGAGGAGTTCAGTTTGCATCAACTGAGCCCGTGTGCCATGGTTTCCGTTTTTGAGCCCAGTGGGCTCTTGCTCAAGAATCCCAACATTGTTGTCTGGAATATCCCAACAACCTGAGCTTGGATACAGTGGGATATTTAAGCTCATGACTGTCCATGTGAATAGGACACAGGAATGAGAGAGACCAGCATCGTGTCTGAATTTCAGCTCCACATCAGCAGGTCTATCCCGGCACGGGAGCTCCCCACCAGCCACCCCAGCCTGAAACTCCCTCAGCCCTGGACCAGCCATTAACAGGCAGCACAGGCAGGAGAGCTCAGGCCCAGGCAGAGGGG
This sequence comes from Dromococcyx pavoninus, assembly GCA_033558185.1. Taxonomy (NCBI): domain Eukaryota; kingdom Metazoa; phylum Chordata; class Aves; order Cuculiformes; family Neomorphidae; genus Dromococcyx; species Dromococcyx pavoninus. The sequence goes on from JAUMJL010000861.1 coordinate 313,760, forward strand.
ACACCACAGACTGGAAGGGTGGGCACCACCTCAACGGCTCTTCCCTCACCAGGGCTTTGCCTTTCTCCCCTCTTCCCCCAGTGCAGAGACATCGCTAGAGCTTGCACAAAGTGGGGGTAGGGCTGGTCCAGGCACAGCCCCGCAGTGCTGCTCCCTGTTGTGCATCAGCTTAGAAAGACACCAAATAAGCATAAACTGCACAGGACTGACGTCATTCCTGCTGCTGGTCTCTCTTTGGGAGCAAACCCTGGCATGACTCTGTCTCACTGGAAAGATCTTCCTCACCCGTGCAGAGGAAGCATTGCAAACACTAAGGACTCTCTGCACACTTCCAGGTGTCTATGGGATTTCTCATAAAACCATCATCCAGGTAAACCAGCAACAAGGATGCTACTCAGCAGACTAAATATAATCTGATGAAGAAATCGGATTTGAAAGATTAGTCACAGCAGCCCATCACACTATTTTGGAGACAAACTTCTGAACCTTTCCCTTCAAACACACTCTTCCTGCCGTGCGCATCACTCGTTAGAGCAGCCATCAGCTCAGCAAAGTGCACAAAGTCTTTCACCAGAAAGAAGTGAGGGGTGTCTCACTGGATTTGAGTCATCTCCTTGGTGGCCAGCAGGATAAATAACAAGACTAAATGTCTCCAAAAGCTAAAGAGAGAGTTGTTTCCCAAGTTCTTTGATTTTTAATTCATTTTAGTGCAGTGCCCCATTGCAGATGGCAGGGATGGACAAGAGCGAAACAAGAAACGCAGGAATAGCCACAGCAGATAAAGACACTGATCCGCACGGCTGCCTGTCCTATTGTGGGATTGTGGCAGCACCCATTGCTTCAGCAGGCAGTAACGCTGCTCACAGAGGCACAAAATTCCTTACCTTAGGGGAGAAAACCCTGAAGCCTTAGTGCTTAGTGCCTTTCAGAACTATCTCTTTGGTTTTTAACCCTGGTTGCAACTGTTCAAATGCCCTGTTTCCCCAGAGAGTTTCTCATCCTCCTCTGAAATTCCAGCCCAGCACGGGGATTACTAGAGACTGGAAAAGTAGGGATTTTGGCACATCCGTGCTAATCCATTTCTCTTCCCAATGATTTTCCCGTTCTCGGAGCACACAGCACTCGCTGGCTGCAGCAGCGCCGGTGGTGCCGGAGTCACTGGACAGTTACAGGGGCATAGGGATGGATGGTATCCTGCCTGACATAAAACACAAAGCCATCTGATACATAATGGACCCTTCAAAATATTTTGAATACATGGTGGATCAGGATGATGATTTTATATCTGAGCACTTCATATCTAGATTTACTGTATTGTCACACTAGGGCTGCAGAAGAAGTCCTGTAAATACCACACGAAGGAGAAGAATTGTGGCCTAGAGGCTGAAGACCCCAATTCTCTTTCAGATGCTGCCTTTTAAGTATCAAGTGACATCAAGAAAGTCACATTTTTCCTTGCTCACACCCTTTCTTCCTTGCCCCAACTTCCTGCACCGGGGCTACCCCTCAGCACTCAGCCAAGTGGCTCTGGGCAGCAAAGGGCTTTTGTACTGGCACGAGGATCACAGCACGTCCCTTCCCTGTCTGGCATCCCTGTGTGACAGCCCTGTGCATCTGTTCAACACAAGTATGATTACAATTCCACTCTTAATACAAGTCACTTGAAGGCGCAGGTGATGGGCAGTAACACTTATCAACGATCTTTAAAGTCTGCTATTTTTAAAAAATACATGGAAATTTGAAAAACTTTTTACAGTTTCTCCTTCCTCTCCTTTTTGCTCACCTCCCTGTCTCGCTTCGGTTTCCCACAGATACAACACAGCTGGTTCAAATCAATTCAGGGACAATATTTAGCTGTTCTTTATCAACAACAACCAAAAAATAAAATTAATACCAACACAAACTTAGCTGAGAAAGTAATAAGAAGGCAAACTCAATTACTGTTTCATCTGGTGTTATTGTAGCTTTGCTGCTCTTTGTCAGGGACTTCTTCCAGGCAAAACTGGAAAGATTATCTTGTCTAGATGTTATGAAGTAGCTAATCCCTTCCGCAAGTGGAGGAGAGCCAAATGCTTCATGTTGGGCCAGTAGAAGTGTAAATATGGTGACAAAGTGCTGCTGACTCCCCGGCTGACCCTGTCCTTGCCTCCAAAGGCAGCCTTTGCCAGGGCTTTGCATGGTCTGGATCTTTGAGAGATACCAAGATTGCTCCAAAATAGCCCCAAAGGCCTCTTTCCCTGCAGCCCCAGCACAGCCCTCAACACCAAGCCCCAGCCACACACTCTGTCTGCTTCACCATCACGGGCAGAGAAGCCCCAAGCACAGCCAGCAGCTCCGAGCACAGCTCTGGTTCCACCAACAATTAATTGGTTTAACAACACCAGCTCAATCAGCATTATGACAGCAACTGACGCCGTGGCACAAAGAGGTGCCAGGGCTGCCAGCAAGCAAGCAAGAGTTCACCCAGCCCCCAAAAGGCAACCTGGGGCAAGGAAGGCAGGGTGGGAGCCATTTGCATGTCCCAACATCAAAAACCACAGCACAAATGGCTTCAGCAAGCGTGGCCCAGTGAGGTGTTTGGGAACCGCGAGCCGAGGGTTGGGATGGGATGTTGGCAATGGGTGGTAAATCCGCCTGGAGCCAGCAGATTCAGCATGCTGTCTCCTCTGCTGCTTGTGGGAACAAGAGGGAAAAGGTTATTTTTAGAAAAGAGAAAGGGCGCTGTTTAATGTCACTGTGCTAAATGAGTTAGCTCCGTTCCAGCTCTGCTGGTGGCACACACCCCCGCCGGGCAGCGAGCGTGGCTGCTGCGAGCAAACTGCCTGTGGGAGGCAGGGACTCCTCTCCACAGGCATCCTGGGACTGGAGCAACACCGCTCTTCAGACAAATGTGAAGTGAGGAGCAGAGGTTTGACCCTGCTGCGATAGGAAGGGAGGCAGAAGCCCTGCGGTTCCTGCACCACGATGTTGCCGAACGCTGGCAAAGGCGGCCTGGCAGAGCCGTCCCTGCCGAAGGCACACTGCCACCTTCCCCACGGCATTGTCTTCATCCCAGCCTGGACCACAGCACCGCAACCAGTTCTTCCCCGACAATACCATTGTCCTACACGAGTAAGATGGCAGTGTGAAAGGACAAGGTGTGCCCTGAGAGCTCAGCTCTCTGCCCCAGCAGGTGGCAGCGGCTCCCTCTCCTACTGAGCAGAGGTGAGGATGAGGATGCTCCTGCCTTCCTTCACCCAACCATCCACAGGACACCTTGTGGCAGGCCATGGAGTAGAGACTTCAGAAAGCAACACTGGGAAAAAACCAACCCACCTACATTGTATTCACTATGTTCTATACGGTAAATCTAAAAAAAAACCCCAGGGCCATTATTTCCAGCAAAGACAAAGACTTATTTTCATGTAAGAATCGCTATTTTTGTTGTCACTTCATACTTAAATGGAACCAGGGAAAGGTTGCCTTAAACAGAAATTCATAAAGGTCTAATCTTTAATCACACTGTACATTAACCCAGAGCAAAACATTTATGTAAACAGCATTGACACAACTAACACCTTTTCGCTCAACGAGAGATCTCTATTACAGCCCTTAGAAAAAGAAAATCATGAGCCTTCACATATCACCATCTCCAGGATGAAGCCTGTTTGCCCTCCCTCTTCTGTAACAATAACAGAGAGACAAAACAATCTCTCACCTGCCCATCCACTCCACACTCCACACTCCCCTCCGAAACCCAACAGCTCAAGTAAAACTGATTTGCAAAGCTGGGGAAATGCAAAAGGTTGCTCAGCTGGAAAAACTGACCGGCCACTCAGCACGGTCTGTGTGGATGTGTCTGTATACACACATGTGGATATATTTAATGATAATTACTTCTTTTCAGCAACAAGCAATGTGCCTCTTACAACCAAAAAAAAATTATTTTGCTATTTCGGCGTTAGGAAATCTGCAAGTCAAAGGTGAAGGAACGACTGCACAGAGCAGCCAATATTAAAAAAAATCACAATCTGGCAGCCAGCAGCAGCCTGCGATTTCTGGGAGAGCTGGATTGCCAATCATTTTTATACCTCTGCGCTTTAAATAGCAATAATGTGTTGAATGTGAAATTGCCTGTGCTGATGTGGTTTGCTTCACGCTATTAAAATACAAGCGTCGGGACACATATTACACATTTATGATTCTTCATACACATTGTTGGGGGAAAAATACAAACTCCAGTAGAAATTTGGGGGGGGACACACAAGAGGTAAAAGAGGGCAGAGAAGTGGACAATCAGGTCTCTGAAAAATCACAAGTGTGAAAAAGGAAATGGGGAGAACATTGTTGAGTTCGTCTGAATATACCCAAGAAACAGCCAATTATTTCAAAGTCATCGGAGTACATTAAGTGACAGAGATTGTTTCCTATAGCATTTATTCCCTATTTGGTTTCCATTTGTTTTGACCTGGTTTGGCCCAAGCCAGCTCAACACTTGGCCCCTGTTTTGGAGCTAGGCTGCTGCTGTCTTTTCTCCTGTTTTTTTTCCTTTACATAGACAAAAGCACCAGCAAAAGGTGCCCAGTGTCATTACACCCATTTGAGGGCAGAGAAGCAATTTGCCTAAGACACAGGTAACACAACCACAGAGCAGGTGAGGGCTGGAACCAGCTCCAGCAGTTTCTTTGTGGGAGATACCTGGCTTTGCCAGCAAGCCAACACAAGCATCTGTGTTACATGCTGGCTGGTGTTAACTTCCCCAGGAGGCTCTGAAGAACCGGAGGTGCCACCCACACTGCAGCATCCCTCTGGGCAAAGCTGTTGCAGCTCCACCTGCTTACCAGTAACTCCACCTGGGGTGGTGCGAGCACAGCCACCCCGCTGAGCAGGCATCTGCTTGCACTGGAGCCACTCAGGTGGTTCAAGAGCAAAACTGAAGGCAGCACGAAGCATGGGATACTGCACAGGTAACCTGGGTCCCAACTGAATTCTGGGTTTGTCCTGCCTGTGCCTACCCAGTACCTTGCATCAGAAAAAGGAGCAAAGACCCATGTGGGAGCTGCAGGACGTTAGACAGTTGGCTGATCTGCTTTTTCAGCGTTTGGATTGGTCACCCCAAACATGGAACAGTGTTCCCATTACATCCCTTTCCTATGAGCAGCCAGTCAGTTTTGCCAGGACTTTCCAAGACCATCAGTGGCAGCTTTGCCTGGGCAAGGACACAGAGCACTGAATCCTTCCCAAACACTTTGCTTCGCGTCTTCACAGGAGCATTTTTTCCTTCGAATCAGAGAGTCATTATGCACTCTGACAGTCACATAACTCTTTCTGGATGAGTAGATCCCTTAATCCATAATTTCACAACTTTACTTACATACAAGTACCCACCTATAATCCATATCTGTATAAAAAAGTACGCAACCCATTTCTGCATAAACAGCAATGCTCCTGGAATAGGAACAAATTAAGGTGTACAGACAGTGTTATTTCTGTCCATCTAGGAAGTTGTTGCACTATCCATTAATCTCCACCCTGCTTTCTGCTCTCTACCAACACCCCTCTCCTTTGCCAAGATATAAAGAGCCATTTCTCAGTCACACTTTCCAGGTGCCGAAATTCTGCAAAGCCCTTCAGGAACACAACACTCCTAGCTCACATATACAAATACCAAAGGCTGAAGGTGAATAAAATCAAAAAATTCACGTGCCTTTAATATTTTTGGGATTGGTTTTGCTCCAGCATCATCCAACACCCTGGTTCAGGCTGGGTGGCTGCTGTAGGCAAGAGCAGCAGGACAGGGGGTCCTGCAGTGGGAAGCACGGCAGACAGGCGGGCGAGACACGGGAGCGGGAGGCAGACAACTGGGATGTACGTTTTACTGATGGGGAACAAAGCTAAGAGATTTAAGGGCTTGTCATACTGGAGAGTTTTATTAGTCCATCCTCAGCAGATATAAGACTGATTTTTTATTAATATTTTTTAAGAGAATAGGCATACCAGTAAAGTCCTAGTAATAAAAGGTGCCAGAACAGAATAAAACCTGAAGTATTTCTGCTCATCATACTCATAGTTCCTGTGCTCTTTAAACAAGGTCACACAAAATCAGTACTCTATCCCCTATTTCTCCAGCCCCTTTGCTGAGCAGTGCCAGCCCTCCCTCTGTCCCCAAGCACAGCACAGCACAGCTCCTCTCCTCACCACACTCTAACTTTGCTGTAGTTTGTCACCAGCAGCCAGCGACTTCACCTTGACTGGCAACATCCTCCATCCATCCATCCTGCAGCACATCGCTGCCCGCCCACCCGCTCGAGAGGAGCGGCAGCATGGAGGGACCTCAAACCCAGACAGCCAGAGAGAACAACATAATCAAAATAAAAAGGCTGAGAAAATTAACCTTAAATGAGAAGAACAAAGACTTTAGACATGAGCTGGAAGACAAACTGCGCTCAGAGGAGAAAACAGCCTGGGTGGTCAGGTGCAAAGGTGCTGTGTTTACAGCGGCTGTGACACAGAGGAGATGGCAGGTGAGATATTGATCTGATAAGCAGATGAGCTGAAATTCTGAATGCATTGGAGATGCTGATAGGAAAAAAGAGGTAGATGGAGAGACAGGGGAACACAAGAGAAACAGCTGTGTACACTGAGATGCATGAGATGTTATGGAAAATAGAAGGTCATCATGATCCGTGAAATTCTCAAAAGAAATAGAAGAAGTGGAGATTGCAGGGAGCCAGCAGATGTTTTCATGCCAAGACAATGATGGAACCGTAATTACAGTGAGATAGAGCATCCTGCATAGTCACAGCAACAAAGAAACAAAACAAACCCCCAAACCAGACATGTTTGATTGGCAACTGGAAAAGGCTACAAAAAAGTAATAAGCATTTAGCCCTTTTATTACCCAGGAGTCAGGCGAATGGAAGGAAGAGGGCACTTCTTCACTGAGAGCAAGAACACTGTCCAAAAGGTCAAGCTGCTAACAAAAATCCATGTATTTATACAAGTCTCACACATAATAGAGCTGGGGCCTCAGAATTAGTTTTTTCTTCCCATTTTCAATAAGGAAGGAATCCAGGCTAATAAGGCCTGAGGCTGGCACGTCCAGCAGACAATGGGGCAAACCCATCTCAGGTGTCCTGCTCAAGGCCAGACCCTGAGCGAGCAGGAGTCAGGAATAGACTGTGGTTGCTGGGGATGTGCACATCTTGGGGGGCTCGTCCCATCTCAGCTGCTGCTGGCAAGTCCTCCAAATACACAGGCGTGGTCTGAACCTGTGGTCAGATCTTGTGTGCTTGAAAGCTCAGGTGTCCATGCAAACCACCAGTCCTCTGGCATGGTGACAACCCTGCAAGTGGCAACAACAGCCCCAGGCCACCAAGGGGACTGTACCCTGCGAGACTGAGCAGCCAAAGCTCTTCGATCAGGGGCACTGCTGGGCATGCCCAGCACATGTCATGAGCTCTCATCCCAGAGGCTTCACCAGCATCACCAGGAGTAGAAATTTACATTAAGCAAAGGCAACTAAGGGAAGAAAATTAGATACTCACAGGGACTGGAGCAGCACAGAGCTCTACAGAAGGTAAAAAGAGCCCTCTGATACGTGTGGCTGGATGAACATCAGCACAGGTTCCCAGCTTCTGGCTCAGGTCCATGTGAGGGCCAGATTTCTTATTTTGCAAGGTGGTTTATACTCCAGTTTGCCACACTCTGCACCTGTTAACACACAGCTCACAAGGGCTGTTCAAGCAGAGTATGCAGTGCTTGCTGCCTTTGGGAGGAGGAAGGAAAGGAAAAGCAGAGGGGCCTGGGATGGCACTACTTTTAGCAGGTGCCAAGATACACCTCCAAATGCAAAAGTGACCACCTTTACAGTAAATACACAACATGCATTTAAAATCCTGAGTTGAGCTGCAGCCAGGACGAGCCCAGCCCAGCCCCGCTGACTTCATTTGCTCCACATGACTTTATACAGGCAAAGTCTGCACCTTCATTGGGTCTGCAAGGACAACAACTTTCCCTCTGCTCACCTGGAGCAGCACCGTGACTCTTGACTCACAGGCAGCATTGCCCTGGCAAGTAGCACTCCTGCTGCTTCCCAAGCACGGGGCTTCTCAGGAAAACTGGGAGAGGCAAAACCTGGCCCCTGAGAGCCCTTGCCTCCTTCTCCCTCAGCAATGAGAACAAGTTTGAATTATTTTTGTTGTGTCTTAAAAAACAAAGTAACATTACAGGTGTAATAAATGGCATCCTTCGCCTACCAAAGGCTCCGGAAAGTGCCAGTTTTGTGTAGGGTAGAGTAATGAGATACATTCAGGTTGTGGTCTGTCTCTAAAATACAAATGGGCTTGGAAATATGAAAATAAGGTTTGGATTTATTACTAATTAAACAAAATAAAAATACCTTCATGCACTATATTTGTGGCATCTCAAGAGGAACATTTTTTTTCCTGACTCATTTGTACTTGTCAGGCTGTTGCCTCTTTTTAAAAAGCACACTGAACTGTTTTTCAGCATCCACATCTACAAGCCCATTTTTCAGTGTGAGCGCAATGAGCTCACTTCATTTCGGCCTGGGGGGGGAAAGATATGAGTTGGAAAAAAAAAAAAATCTTGCTTCTGTGGGCTCAGGTAGCTCTGAGTGGAAAGGCCTGGCACAACCACGGAGAAAACATCCCAGCAAATTAGGGGTCAGTCTCTGCAAGTGCAAACTAACACTTTTTCTTTATCATCTCAAGCCCAGACACTGCGTGCGGACAGAACTGCACAAGCAGAGATACAATCTGGACCTGTGAGCAGCAAGGAACATCCAAAGCATGTAAATCAAGGTCCTATAGATGTATCTTATGCTCAAGATTATATGTTTCCCTTCAAGGACCGAGAGCCTGAACAGCCACGCTTCTCTTGCACTGTTCATGAAGAATAATTCAGACTTGCTGATGGGCTGTCGGCAGCGATGCTCCGCTTATGCTCGAGTGCCATCTGCTGCTCTGCCCTGGCTCCAGGGCCTCGAAGATGGGACAGGCACTGAGAAACACGTTTTGCTCCAGCTTTTGTGGGAGTTGAGCCAGCCCAATTTCTGTGCTTGATATCAGCAACAAACACTGGTGGCCTCCTGGGGAAGGAATGGGAGCTGGGGGAGGGTGTGAATGGGATAGAGCAGCTAAAAAAAACCCCGAAACCCACTTTTCTCCACTGCAACTCTTTCCTTACTCGTTTGTGGTTGTTTTTCTGGCCTCAGCAGGTGTCTGGGACCAGGACTGGACACCTGCAGTGCTTCATGGTGCAGTTCCCATGCACCTGCATATGACACACTGCTTTACACCACAGAAGCAGTCACATTGTCTGTCCTGGTAGGAGACCGATCCTATGTTAGCAACCAGAAAGGCAGGAGAAAAATTAGAGCTATGGACTTGACGAGACAGCCAAATATTTCTTCCCTGCTCCAACTAAATAATCCTTCCAGCGTTGAACAAGTGTCTCCTGAGGAAGGGCTGGGTTCCCCCACGTCCCTCCCGAGTGCCCTGTTACCCACCCATTGTGTCGCTCCAGGAAAAGAGGAGCAGCATGTGGGACACTCAGAGGCTGCAAGTCAGCAGAGCTCTGGACACCAGCAGACCCTGTGCTGTCTGGCAAGGTCTACACGGCAGCATTAAACGAAGGCAAGGCAGCAGGCAGAGCAGAAACCAGCTCCTGGAGAGCAGTCCACGCAGGAGGGCAGAGCCCAAGCAGAGGAGCCAGCTGGCCTGAGCTCAGCCCAGCTCCTTGCCCTCTGTGTGGGCACCAGTGAGCACACTGGAAATAAGGGAAAGATCTGACATGGTTCCTAACAGGATTTTGTCATCTTCTCTGGGTACCAGCTTCCAAACATTAGGGCCTGCTGCTCCTGCAGTCCTGTGCAGAGCTTATAACCTAGAGATGTTTACGTTGCTGTCTGCAGCTGCAAATGAAAGAGCATTTCTTGAGAGGACCAGAAAAGTGGTTTGGGTGCACCCAGAGAAACACACAGACTCTGTAGACCCAGACAACACACAGCAGAGAAACCCAGATCCACCAATTGCTTTGAAAGTGCTGTTTTTCAGAAATGAGGGCACCTCACTTGAAACAGCATGGAATGTCTCATCAGCATTCGTAAATCCCAACTGCAGGGTTCAGGTACAAAAAAAGAACATATCACACACAACACAGTTTTGAAGCTGGGATGTCAACTGCACAAACCAGCGAGTCCCTTTGATCCAATCTCCTCTCTCCCACGGGAAGGTTGAAACCAGTTCAGTCACGGCTACAGCACAACTCCTGTCATCTCCTCCTGCTCTCTGTCAGGATGGAGAACACCATCATAAACATCTGACCCTATTTTTAGGCACCAAAACACACACCTGGGAACCTGCAGCAGCTTTTCTACGTTCTTGATTTGGCAAAAGAAGAAAGCTTCTGGCACACATTCACCTCAGAAAAGACATGAGAGGGCAAGAAAAGGTCCAGGGCTGGGTGTCAGGGAGGATGTATGGGACCCACCAGCTCCCACCCAAGGAGCTGAATAGACCTCAGACACTCTGGCCTGGAACAGAGACAGCTGACGGAAGAGAAGTCTATAAACTCACAGGCAGTATAGACAAGCCAAAGCAGGGGCCATTACTCACCCTTCCGTGGTATCAGGATGATGGATTAGCTGGGGATGCTTTCAGGCAATTTAGAAAACAAACAGGAAGCACTTTTTTCACCCACACATAATTAAGTTGTGGGACACATTGCCACAGGATGTCGTGAAGGTCAGAAGGACAAATGGACTCAAAACACAATCACACAAACTCACCAGAGGCAGTTTATACGTGTCGATTAAGAGCAAGGCTGCGGGCAGCGTTTGGCTCAGAAGTCCCTGCACTGCTCATTACTGGAAACTGGGAGGGTGTCAGGACAAAACTGCTTCTTAGGGGATTCCTCTTTTGTACCTTTTGTCTCAGTTACCTGGACCACCCCAGCAGGCAGAGGCCAGGCAGCCCTTCAGCCCAACAGGCTGAGATGACCGGTCCCACGTGGCACAACCCCACCACCAGCGCTTCTGTCTTACAAGAACCATTCACATTTCCTCTGGCAAAAAGCCCAGGCCCTGAGGCTCTGCCCCAAGTGCCATCATCCTCCCTGTTGCCCAATGCATCCAGAATTTCTCCCTCTTGCATTGCAGTGATGCTGTTTTTTCTTTTGAAGGGGGTGGGGAAGGAAGGGGAGGGGAAGCAGAGGTGACTGAAGCCAAAACACAGCCCCTGAGGCAATAAACCAAATGCAAGACACATGTTCTTTAATTCTGGCTCAGCAGTCTCCAACACACAGGCTTCCTAGGGACAGCACTGAGACAGGACCTGACAGATTTGTGTTGTGCAGGAGAATGAAAGTAAAAATAAAGCTTGCATCTGATATTTTTCTTTTCAGGAAAAACCCAGTCCCAGTGGAGTTTCCACGATGGAACAGCAGAGGCAGTTTCCCTGCCGCAGCGAGCGGGCTGTATACGTGGCTGTGAGCAGTGAGGAGCTGAACTGCTCCTTGTGTCAGCGCTCCAAGTGCCACTGTCAGACAAGGCCACCATTATTCTCCATCTGCTCCAAACCCACTCTCTTCGCTCCTTCCCTCCTCTCTCACTGAGGAGCCTTTGAGTGGATGTGCCAAAGGAAAACCATCTCAGGGCTTTGCCTGCACACTGGCCCTGGTGCTCCAAAGGGTCTGGCAGGAAGGTGCCCCTTGCCCCAGGGCTAAACTTCACTTGGCTGCCCAGGGCAGGAGGACAGTGGGGACAGCGTGAAACAAGGAAGCTTGGTAGAAAGCAGCCCTCATGCTAGAAAAGAGCCCAAAGAGGAGAGGCCTGGCCTTCCAGGGGCTGCTCAGCAAGGGAAGGCTGGAGCGTGCCTTGCGGCTGGCGGGAAGCTCTCCAGGCGGAAGTTATAAATTAGGCATCTCCAGAGACCTCATTCATTTTGCCCGTAATAAAATTACCACTTTTCAAAGGGAAAAGCCCCTTTGAATGGCTTCAGTCAAACGAACCCCATGGGATGGCTTAGCTCAGACACACGTACGCTCAGCCCCAGGTTGGCAGCCAAGAATTATACGGCTGCTTTGTGGATGCACTGGGTATAAAACTGCGAGCAGGGTGACCTCTTCAAAACTCGCCCCAGCTACTTCCCAAGGCCGAGGGGCACACAGCACCACCACTGCATCACAGAAAGGAAGATGCAAATACAACTAACTTCTTCTAATCTCCACTGTTCCTTTTTTGACCTCTGCTTCTCCTCCTTTTCCTCCTTTTCCAAGCAGTCTACATTCACCTCTCCCCCTCTCAGTGAGGTCGTTCACCCTTGTCTGTAATCATGGAATGGTTTGGATTGAAAGGAACCGTAAAGCTCATCCTGTTTCAACCACTCTGCCATGGGCAGGGACACTTCCCACTAAACCAGGTTGCTCAAAGCCCCATCCAGCCTGGCCTTGAACACCTCCAGGGATGGGGCAGCCACGACTTCTATGGGTAACCTGGGTCAGGGCCTCCCCGCCCCCCAGGAAAAAAAATTCTTCCTAATCTCTAATCTAAATCTCCCCTCTTTCATCTGAAAACCTTTCTCCCTCATCCTATCTCTGCAATCCCTGATAAAGAGCTCCTCCTCAGCTTTCCTATAGGCAAATAACACATAAAAACCAAGCCAACCCCCCCCAGCCACAAGTACTACTGAAGCTATTGATATGATAGGTCTATATAGGCTGAGACTTTTGATTTTGAAGAAAGAAGGGATGCCTATCTGCTTCTTACCAACACCTCATTATTGTGGTTATTCTCACTCTTAAAACCTTAAAAAATTAGGCAGCTTACAACACAAATAGGGAAGTTTTTCCATAGTGCAGAGCCAGAGGAAAAGGGACATAGAGTAGACACTGGGAGAGCTCCCCACACAGCTTCCTGCAGTTGCTGCAGATTCCTGACTTTGACGCCCCCCACAAAGAAAGGGAAAACCCCAACATTAAGATGAGTTAAACATTATCTGAACAAGAGGTAATATATTCTTCCCCATGGCCGCACTGCAGGGAGTCCAGGGCTACATTAAGCTCCTAAGATAACAAACTCACCACTTCCAAACTAATATGAACTTGTTTTGAATTCAATGACTACGGACTGTATATTGGAAAGATCCTTGGGATACAGGTGTAGAGACAAGGGAGACTCGTTTGCTTCCAAACCCTAGAACTGCAGCATCTGCATCCCTTGGGATGGTGCTGCCACCTCAGGACCATCAGTCTGAATTGCAGTCATCTTCTCCTGCGATAAAATTTGGTAAGCACATCTCCCCGAGTGTACCCACCCTGTGCTTACATCCCACAGGGATGACAGCAGCTCCCTTCCACCTTTCAGACAGACTCCAACATTGGGACCAGCTTCAGGGAAAGAAAAACCCATGTGCAAGAGTCCAAAGAGCATTGGTGTGATGTGGAGAAGAGTTAAGACAGTCCCTGCACAGCACCATGCCCACGAGGGACAACCACCTTCTCAAGAGGGAGGGCTGCATGATCCACACTGTGCAGATCTGCACCTCCATGCTTTTAATTGTTTTGCTCTCCCATGTTCTGGAAAGGCTGCAGCTAGAGAACAGCAACAGCTCTCTCCTCTGTGCACAGCCACCGACAGTTTAGAGTTCTCTGTCTCAATGTGAATCTAGCCCTAGGGGATAAAGCTTCCCTGAAAAAAAGAATATAAAAGAGAGAAAGCCCTGGAGACAAATTCAGAAGAAATGCAAGTGAACTCCTCTGAGCACTGCAAACACCTGCAGCAGAGTGACACCGGAGCACAGGGTCCTTCACTTGCTCTTGACAGTTCATCTCCAGCTTGTCCAGCACAGCAGAGCGCTAAAGGTCACCATCTTAGGGCTGAAAGACAACCCCTCCACAAGAGGCCAGCTCCTGCCCATCAGAACTGGTTTAATTAGAAGAGATCTCAGCTAGCAGGGAAGGTACCCAGTAAGGCACTGCTGAGCTGCAGAACCACTCAAGTTACAGAGCTGGGGAACAGACAACCTCCTTCACAGCTACATGGCAGCTTTTCCTCCCCTTAGCTGTAAACTGTCGAGGGAAAGAGACCACTGGCAGGTGACTGGAAAGAGCAAATTCACACAGACTGCCTGCAACAGAGGGCACAGCTCAACATGCTCAGGGTATCAATAATATGTTACCCACCCACCCTGCAAGCCAGCTACCAAATTTCTACCTAGGAGATCATGCCTGATGGCAGAAGTCATCCCTCAACAAACACTGGAGGCCAGCAAGGATTGAGAAACCCTGTGAAGTGAAACCCTCCTCCTGGGGTGAAGAGCAAGAAGAAAGGAGGTTGTTGAACTTTGGGATTACTTTTTTTGGTGCGGAGTAATAGAGTTGGAAGTCAGCAAAGTTTGATTTTTCCCTTCTCACTTGCCCAAGCAGGACTGAGCTGTAGACCAGAGCATCTACAGGTTTTGTGTGTACTCTGTAATGAGTCCAAGGGATTGGTTTTAATCCTTGGGATGAGGAAGAACATCTGGAACCCAGAAGTGTGTGTGCATGTGCACACATCTACAGACCATAAAGGCACTACTTTAACACGCTTTGTTCTGTGCAGCCCTAACAGTCCAGTCCATGCTTTTGCTTTTCTCCATGTGAAGACTGCGAATATGTTCTACTGCAAGAACAGACTTTTCCAGTTGCAAAGTGCTCCAGTGCCAGGGTGTAAGGGCAAACTGTTCACTGGGACACCAGTCCACACCACTGAACTGCTTGGCTTGGACAAAAATCCTGTCAGCATTTTAAAGATGCAATTTTTTTAGTCCCAAAGGCCCAAGTTTCACTTAACAACACACAAGGTGGACTTCCTGTGTCCAGAGTAAGTTAATTCCACAAATACACAACAGTTTCAACAGCCTTGAGTACCTGTGCTCAGATTAAGGCTTTCTAATAAGTAATTCATCACAAAAATAAACCAAATTTTCAGCTGGAAGTAAAAGGAACCCCAGGAGATTTGAAGTTTCACCTTTCTGCATCTGTTGAAAAGCCACCAGGATCTTCTCACCTGTTTATTCCATGGAGCTCCCTTCCCAACCCTACATAGCAAGAAGTCAAGAAAAGAAGGCTCTTAGTCATCACAGTTTGATAAGACAGCTTAAAATTCGAGCTTTAATTGAAATGGAAAGAAACATTCCAAGAGGATATATGTTTTATAGATTCAATGAGTTACCAAATTTAGTTTTCATTGGATGTTACTGCAAACAAACAAGAAATCGTAAGCGCCGAATAGGAGAGAACTCAAAAAAATGATACAATCATACCGTATCAGAAGGGATTGGACCAAGTGCTTTTGTAGGCAACTATCCAAAAGTATGATGCACTGACATGTTAGCTCATAGGGTGTGAGGACATCCTTGAATCCACCTGAAAAAACTTCTGAGGACTGACTACATCAACATCTTCCTGGCAAGTATTTTCTCTGCCAGCAACAAATCCCAGCTCAATACATATCTAAAATGATATACATTAGAGGGCATGTGTTTAAGAGTTAAGTCAGCTTAAATTACTTGAGCAAAATTTTAAATATGTGATAGAAATCTAAAAAGGAGAAAAAAACTGAGAGAGAACACCACTGCAATATTAATGCCAAGTTGTTACTTTTTTTTTTAAACAGTTCTGTACAGCAACATAGCAAAGGATGCAGTGATCACAATTCAAACCAGACAGCAACCTAAGGGAATGCTAATCCTGTATACAGCAAAGCTGAAACACTCCCAACATTCAGATGCTCCAAATATGTTGGCTACCCTAATGCACTCCAAACCAGTTCTACCTACATAGGACATTTTGGTGTGAAAAAGTTTCTGTAAAGTTCCCTTTGATTCCAGTGTTTTTCTTGTACAAAATATTACAATATTTTTTATATATATTTACAGATTTGCACAGCTAGAAAAATATAAACTACAATTGGGCTTGGCAATCAGTTATTTTCTTTAAGTACATGACATTTCAGAGCAAAAAATGTAGTGGTAACATATCCTGCACTTCAAGCATCTTCACAGAGAAGGTTTCTTCCTTAAGAATCCCAAGCCTAAAAACCATGACTGCAGTGAGACACGTGCCACAGGAGGTGCAACAAATGCAATTCATCTACCTGCTGGCATAAGGAAGACATAGGATGAATGTTGTTTGTGCAGGTTAGTGGCACAATATAGATAAAGTGTAATTGAACATTAAATTCCTTAACAATATTCATTAAATTCATAGGCAGAGTCTGTTAAAAAACACGACAACCGAAGTAACTTTTAGGAAAAGCAGACTAAGTTGGTGGGGCATTGTACATCTTGAACAAAAATACAACCACAATTAACATTTCAGGGGCATTTGCTCACTTCAAGCAAGCCCCAAGCTTTTAAGAATTTTTTTTTCCCCATTCCCATTCCGAGTTGAGGCCAGGGAGAATTTTTTTGCTTTAAAGCTACAGTATCTGTCAGTATGGCTTTTAACACCCCGCCTTTCACCAAGGTGAGGTACGTGTTTCTAGCAAACCGGTAACAGTTTAGCAAAATGAGTTTCCACGGACCACAAAACTCCACACACGGGTGTAAAGGTTTTCTTATGAGAGGTTGCCAAACCGAATTGTAACAGTGCAAAACAAGATTTCTTCTTTTGTTTTTTTTTCTCTGCAGAAAGAGTTGTCGAGGCATCTAGGACATTGCTAGTAGTCCAGCCACCGAGCAAGTCCTCTTTCCACCAGAGTTCTGTTTACTGACACCACCTAAAGGAAGGTGGGAAAAAAACAAAAACAGAAAGGTGAACAAACCTCTAGAAAGAAACACAGCAAGCTCCTAATCAACAGTAAAAAACCTGCATGATCATACACTCTCAGTTTTTAAAAAACAGCTATGTCACCATACACACCTCATCTCCAGTCAGGTTCCACAGGTGTATCATGGGCAGACCCGTTGCACTGTCATAGTTTGTGACCTGGAAACACAGAACAACATCAGTGTGCAGCATTTCTGGTCTGAGCCACAGAGGCTGCAAGGCTGGCATCAGTCATTGCATATCAGATACTCAAACTTATGCGTAGGCTAGCGGAAACGCAGGCAGCTGGGACACCCTGCAGGCAAGTCTGCTCCAGTCACTCAAATCCATGGCCTTGCTAGAATTAGGGATGCATTTGAGCACGGCACCAACAAAAGGAAGCTATGAGGTTGAGCGCCACGAATGTTATCAGCTTCCCACTCGGCCCAACTAACTGATGTGGAGAGCTACAGTCTCTCTTAGAAGCACAGGAGGTAAGTGCCTTTCTACTGAGATCAGGAACTGCATGCAGCAGCCTTCCGGACGCTGCCAGAAGCCTTCTCCCTCTGGCCAGCCAGAGGCCAGATGCTGGATGTCACTGTTGCAAAGACAGTTGGGACTGACAAAGCAGCACAGAACTAGGTGAATACTTGATCCGCTGGAAAACAAACCACTTTGTGCTCTGCAAACCCACTCAGGTGTCCCTCCACCCTGGCCACATCACGAACAAGAGGGAATACTCATCCCTTCCCAGCCATTCAGTCCTGAGCAGCGCTGATGCTACACAAGAGTTCTCAGCACCAAGATTTCCCAACAGAAACCCTGCTCAGCAGCCAAGTTCACAGACTCTGCCTTTAGTTTTCATTTTTAACACACAGTACACGAGGGGGCAGAGAAGGCAACGGCAGCAGTCAAATCAGCAGCCAGGCTTATCCAGACAGCTCATGTACCTGTGCCACCAGGACTGCACCTCTGGTCATCTCACTAACAGCAGCGTCAGCTTCGGATGAAAAGTGATCCTCATCTTTGGAAAGAAAAGAGCAGGAGAAAACAAATGAGAGATTCACAGGCTTTAAAGGCCAGAAGCGACTCTTAGGCTCATCTTGTCTGACCTCCTACATAAGTTAGGCCAGAGAAACCTCACCTTTGCTATAGGCACTGGCTGAAACCAGTCTATGAAGCTGGAGATCACACCAGTATTACGCCTGCTGTGTGGCTGAAGGGGAAGGATGAAGTGCTCTAAAGCCACCAGCTAAGTTAACGTGAACACAAGTGGCTGATCAATTAGGAGATAGAGAAAGAATCCTTCTACAGTAGCTTCGAGTTGCTGTTAGTGTTTTCATCCTTAACAAACAAAGCTCAGGAACCTGAGGACTTTTCCGACCCTGCAGAGTGCAATACTGCAAAGAGGAACTGAAAAGCATTTGTACTGCAGGTTGGCTGGGACCTGAACAGTGTAAAATGCACCCTTCACAAGCACTGGCAGCTCAATCTCTCTGCCCACACATATTATGTGGGTACTGTTGCTAACTCCATACTTGTAATGCAGCAGGAAACCCCTGAGTGCCAGGCAAGAAGTTACAGTCCACACTGCGGACCGGATGTGGGCGTTTCCCTTTTGGAGGAAAGTTGTTATTTCCCACCAAATTGCTGTAAAGTCAAGTTTCCTTTGTGCTCCCCACCCTGAGGCAGTCTCCTTATAACCCTACAAATACTGAAGGAGGTAGGTTACCCCAGGGAGCATGCACAACACTGACTTCTGCTAGAAGCAGTTTAAACCTTGCCATTCATCTACGGCCTCGGCAAGGTCTGTACCTTGTGGAGTCCTGCCAGACAAACCCCAGCAGTTAAACCTGGCTTGACCCCCCCAGCTCCTACAGCCACCCTTTCTGCACCCAGAAAGGTGGCTTTTTAGACACCAAAGCACTGTGCATCTCTTGACACTGTTAGAAAAGTGAGGGGGGAATAAACCAAACCAGAAAGCATTTCTAGGCAGTGACTGACAATCTTCCAGGGCCTGGACAGTAGTCTTTTGAACACAGAAACACGCAGGGAAGTGTCAGATATTTGTCTAGCAGATTAAAAACTAAAGTTTGCATTTATAGCTACTCTATGACAGAACAAGGCAGAGGACTTACAGCTACTTCACCTACACCCTGCCAGTCCTGTCAACTTGCTGTTTAGGACTGTAATTCATTCCTCTCCCTCATGCAGGAAAAAGCTTGGACATTTATCATCTTTCCCCTGGAGTCTGACAGACTATGCCATGCTAGCACACTTAGAAGAAAAGACAATTTTTCCAGTCCTTGCTCTAGTCACATCAGAGTCTGTGCTTGCAATAGGAGGGAGAGGGTTTAGACAGAATCATTGTTTGTACACAGCTGGCATCCATTTAAATCTGCAGGATGAGCACCAACAGTACATCTCGAGAGCTCCATTACCTGGAAGTGGCATCACGTTGTCTAGTAAAACTTCTGCTCCTTGGAAAGGTAGTGATAAAAAATCAGACCTTAAAGAGAAGAGAATCAATCAGAGTAAGAACATGGCTTTAAGTTACTCCTGTATCCTTTAAGGTGACATTGATTAATCAATTGCTTTAACAGGAATTCAGTTTAAAACTAATGACAGTCAGAAAAAAATCAGACTCTTCTCCCAGCAATCTAAGCAGCAGCAATAAATTGTCTGATTAGCACACTAAGCTGGATTGGGCTCCAAGCAAAAACCACATCCATAATGGAGGCTGCACTGCTTTTCTCCCACCTCTGGGGCACAATCCAGTGGATTTGTGTAAGAAAACCCTCATCCAACACAGCTCTGGCAGCCAATGGGGTCAGGGCATAGAGAATGTGAATCTTATTCCTAGCTGATCAATTAACTACACTTTGGGGCCTCCTGAAGGCACTCCTTTGATCAGCTTCCACACTGAAGTGGCAGAAGTTGCAATTTCCTCTCCCCTCTCCTTGCAAGAGCTTGCTGTGCTCCCAAGGAATCCACATGGCTGCTGAAACAAAGCTTTCCACCATTTCCCCGCTCCAGCTGTGGAAAAACCTATAAACAATTCAAACAACACTGATGATGATTCAAGCCAGATATGGCCTCAGGCCATGGAAGAGGAGCTAGAGACCTGATTTGTCTGAGTGTGTCGACCTTCACTTTCTCATATCCTCCATAGTCCACGTATCTGAGCTCCACTTCATTGGTCTCTTCAAAGTAGTTCACAACTTGAGCCCGTAACCATGCCCCATCCAGGCCTGGAGCCGCGCAGATAATACCAACTGCAAAATATAAGAGTACAGTGAAGAAAGGCTCAGTATAAGTGCATTTCAAGAAGTCAGCACTTAAGGCATCAGTAGTGCTGCAGGTATCTACTGAGAGTCAACAGCATTTCTTATGCTGCTTCCACCTTCTTTCAACACCACTCACACCCCCACTGGACGAGGCCTGCAGCTGGGACACAGGAGAGGTGGCTTTTACTCTCACGTTTCTTTCTGCCAGCCCCACACCGTTCTGCCCTGGCATCCAGTTGCCTTCCAGCCCTTGCTCACTAACAGCCAAGTCTGTCTCCAAAGAGGAAGATAAGCACTAATAACCCTTTCCATGGGATGCACCCTCCATTACACACCATGTTCAGTGAAACCATGAAGTTTTGGGAGTAGCTCTAGCACTTTGCCAGTGAAAATACACCAGATGTCAAGCTGATTAGAAATAACCTGAGACAGAGTTTACTTCAGTCTGAATTTCAAAGCAGCTAAGTGGCTGGGGAGGTATTCCAGAGATGAGTGGGGAAAGAAAGAGTAGAGCAACATCTGTGCCCTGGCAGCAGCTTAAAAAAAATGAAATTACAAGTGAACTATCACACTCTCACCCAGTGGGAAACCTCCCAAGCCTAACTCAAGGGTGTCAGGCTTTTGCAGGACCCTATAAGTTTCTCCACTGAACAATCTTTAAGCAACCAAGTTACTTGCCTTCTACTGGAGTTAGTAGGGTTGGGATTTCAGGTTGTGAATAGCAGGCATACATCTGCTGGTCCAGGCTACGCAGGACATGGAAGGTGGGGTGTGTATGCTGCTGTAGAAACATGTGCCCTGCATTGATTTGGTGTGCCACGACCACCTCTACGGTCACTCCATCTGGAAGGAACAGCTGGCATGTGGAGAAAAGGAATTCTCATTAGAGTTCATTGCAACACAAGCTTCATTCACAGCGACTCCATGTTCCACCAGCAACTCCCAAGGCTTATAGCCATGAGTGGAAAAGCCCTGGCACTCTGGTTTTTCACTTCCAAAGTCTGCTTTGGATCACTGTTACTCCGTGCTGTTCTAAAGGAAATCAGGCATGGAGTGGGGCCCATCTCAATAAGCTGTAAGACTTATTTACCCAAGAGATCAGTGAGCGGAGTCAGAATTGATGCAGGTCAAGTCATGCTGCACCGTCAGCACGGTGCAACTTGCAAGGACTCCCTGCTCATGGGTTTTTTTAAACATCAAGGTTATCTTTGTAGGGATTGTCCAAGATCTCTCACAAAGGTCTCATTTTCAAAGTAATTTGCCCTGTCTGCTAGAGAGTCATTTTGTTGGGCAGACTCCAAGCATTACTGTGCTTGTAATACATCTAAAATATCTTTAATTTCCCAGCATAAGTTCACTTCTCCAGAACAAAGCCATCACATCCATGGAGACAGTTACTTTATAGATTCTAGATGCCCACTGTAAGCAAATAAATGTTTTTAAGTATCCATACAGCAAAAGCAGCATGAAAACTCTTCTGGGAAAAACTGACATGAAAACCTCCTTTAAGTGTAATTCAGTGCCACAAGGAAGTAAGACATTTTAAGAAAATCAGCTTCGAGATTTAGAGGCAATACCAGTAACAGCAATGGATCAGGGTGGTATTTTGACCTCACAGCAAGTAGCCCCTAAGCAGAGGGGGCAGACAATCAACTCAGCTCCAGACCTGAAGTGCCAATTCCTCAGGCAAACACCTAGTCTGTAGGTAAAAGCCTAGCAAGCCAGATGTGCAACTCATGAGATTATCTGGAGTCTGGCGAGACATTGTGCTACAGCCCGAAGGCAATCAAGAGAGACCTCCCATCATTTTTCACCAGTCCTGAGTAAACAGTAGGTCTCAGTTGACTGGAGACTGGCAAGTGTGACACCCACCTATAAGAGGGCCAGAAGGAGTATCTAGGGAACCACAGGCCTGTCAACTTGACCTCAGTACCAGGGAAGCTGACAAAGCAGATCTTGAGTGCCATCACGCAGCATTTGCGGGATAACCAGGTGATCAGGCCCAGTCAGCATGGGCTTAGGAAAGGCAGGTCCTGCTTGACTAACCAGATCTCCTTCTATGAGAAGGGGATCTGCTTAGCAAATCAGGGAAAGCCTTTGGATGTTGTTTACCTAGACTTTAGTAAAGCCCCTGACACCATTTCCCACAGCATTCTCCTGGAAAAACTGGTTCCTCATGGCTTGAATGGGTGTACTCTTAGTTGGGTTAAAAAAAATAGAGGTGGATGCCCAGGCCCAGAGCTGGGTGGGAACATTGATCTGCTTGATGAAAGGAAGGCTCTACCAAGCGATCTGGAGAAGCTGGATCGATGTGCCGAGGCCAATTGTACGGGGTTCAACCAGGCTCAGTGTCAGGTCCTGCACTTGAGTCACAACAATGCCATGCAATGCTGCAGGCTTGGGGAACAGAGGCTGGAAAGCTGCCCAGCAGAAAAGGACCTGGGGGTGTTGGTCAATAGTCAGCTCAATATGAGCCAGGAGTGGCCCAGGTGCCCAAGAACACCAACAGCATTCTGGCTTGGATCAGAAATAGTGTGGCCAGCAAGAGTAAGGAAGTGGCTGTCCTCCAGTACTTGTAGCATTGGTAAGGCTGCACCTTGAATATCAGGTATGGTTTGGGGCTCCTCACTACAAGAAAGACATCGAGTTGCTGGAGGGTGCCCAAAGGACAACAGAGCTGGCAAAGGGTCTTATGAGGAGAGGCTGAGGGAACCAGAGTTGTTTAGTCTGGAGAAAAGGAAACTGAGGGAGACCTTATTGCTCTATAACTACCTGAAAGGAGGTGGGTGCTCATCTCTTCTCCCACATAACAATTCGTAAGATGACAGGACATGGCCTCAAGTCGCGCCAGGGGAGGTTTAGATTGGATACTGGGAAAATGTTCTTCCCCAAAAGGGTTGTCAAGCATTGGAACAAGCTGCCCAGGAAAGTGGTTGAGTCACGATCCCTGGAGCTATTTCAAAGACATGTAGCTGTGGTGCTTACAGACATGGTATAGTGCTGGACTTGGCAGTGCTACGTTAAGGGCTGGATTCTTTTCCAACCTAAATGATTCTACGTTTCTACGTTTCTCAGCTCAGGAGAATGGAAACAGTAGTTGAAGAAGAGGTAGACAAATCCGATCTGTAACAGTTACACAAGCTGAACAACAGATAGCCACACAAAACCAAACTGGTTTTGAGGGCATCTCTGAAGTAGCCACGTGGCTATAGCGTACTACGGCAGCAGCAACCAATAACAGCCTTCCACCCTGACATCAGCACAGCCAGTGAGCTGACACCTACCCAGGCAGTCATAAGGAGGGAATGAAGTGTCAGCGGAGCTGGTGGAGGTAGACCGTAGATGTTGCTGAGAGACAGCTCTTTGAACTTCTGGCCAATCAGGTTCAGTGCTTTGTCCACTTGCTGGGGGGAGCCTGGAAAACAAAAATCCCACAGAAAGTCTGTAGCACAGATATGCTGAAGACAGTCTCACCTCACCACCTGAAGCAATATCGCTACCAGATGCCTCTGTGCTACATCAACAACATAAGATTTAATAGATTGGCCATGTAACTTGATATCAGAACAACATGAGCAACTCAGATTGCCAGGTCCCAGTCTTAACAGCTTTAGCCTCCAGTACGAACCCAGTTCATTGGCAGATATTTTTCAGCCACAATTAGTCTAACACGCTTCACAGTCAAGACTGCATTTGCTGATTTACATTCCACAGCTCCTTCTTTGAGCCTGAAATGATCATGCAAAAGATGTCTGTTAAACTACAGCACCCAAAGATGTTAAAATGCATTCTCACCTCTGGAACAGAGGGTTCACATGCCAAGGCACAAGTGACTCAGCACATACCTCTGCTGTAACAGTACTGAGCAGAAAAATTTTGTAAAGCACTGGATTTACAAAGCCACTAAATCTGTTTAAATTCCTTGCCCATCTAATTAAGGCCCTCAAGCTACATATTAGATCATTAATAAAGAGACATTCCACTTGCCTTCGATGTGACAGACTTGGGAGTCACGGAAATAAGGTAGTGTTGAGACATAAATTTTGGCACCAGACGCTTGCCTCAGGAAACTCATAAATCTTCCTTGTTTGCCAATCAAGCGGCCAACTAAGTCCTTTATGAAAGGGACAAGAAAGCAACAGTCAGGAAGAGAAACTCAGATCAAACATCACTGTTCTCTGGCTTACTTCACCCACATTCCCAGTTCCTGTAGTGTGGGGCCAGGCAGGATAAATGTAAGGCAATGCTGGACCAGTGCAGAGTTCAGCTGGTCTGTGATAACGCAAGGTAGCACAGTAAGCACAGCTCATTTTAACAGATCCATCTTAATATCTCATAGAGCAGCTCAAAGACACAATGGGACAAAACCAGGCCTGATAATGATTTCCTACAGTCGAGTCAAGTTGCATCCACTCCCAGCCTCTCCCACCACTTTTTTTTTTAAAAAAAAGCATGCTACATGTGTTTTTCATTCAAATATGAAATACTAAGTTGTAGCAATATTTAATCAAGCTAGTTAGATTAGAAAGGGAGTGGAGAAATTCACAGGAGAGTAAAGCAGGCTATCATACCCATTAGACTACAGAGTCCATGGTGAGCTGTGCAGGCTGATGAAGAAACATCTGTGCAAGCCCTGCCTCTTCTACTCTCCCTCTGGCACCCACCACCACTCACTGTCAGAGACCAGACACCAGGGCAGGAGCGTTCGGCCTGAGACAGTATGAATAATCCTCGACGATGTAAAATTAGCTACTTTAAGACAAGTGACAGCCTGTCTTCACTAACCACTGAACCATTTTTCTGCTGTAGAACGGCTTCCTTAGCCTGTGTTTTACTGATCCATTAAAATGCATGTTAAGCATCTTCACTGGGCTCACAGCAGCCAAGCACTCCGGGCAGCGCACTCATCCTGCCGGGAGCTGCTGTCTCACGTGTCTGGCAGCCAGACATTTGGGTCTACTGAGAAGCAGAACTGCAAAGCAATGCTGTGCAGGACAGCCACAGGCGATTTTGCACATACAAAGTAGGGAAGAAGGTATGAACATAGTCCTAAAACCACAATGTGTGTGTGTCTCAACCCAAAGGAAAGTTGACTATAGAGACAGAGACTCAGCAGCTCCACAGATGAGCTCAGATGAGCATTCAGCTCATGAGGAAGGGTTTGGACAGGCAGTTGAAATGTAACCCTCGTACAGAGTAGAAAGAAAAAAATCAGCACTTGCTCTTGGTAACTGTGTACCCTTCAAAGCAGCAGACTAACAGACTGGGGTGGAAGATAATGGGGAATAATGATTCCAACGACCAACGTTACCCTGGGTGTAGCCCTGACGTGCTTCTGGTTTACAGCTGCGTACTGGCTCTTCACTCCTGTGGAGTCCTAACGGGAACTAAACGCTGAAATCCTCCTCGATTTGTTGTTGGTCTCCCTGGGATGGCACTAAGCCAGCACCAGACTAGAAGAACCTGAAGATGGCTTATGTAGGGCAGGGCAGGATGCACGAGCAGGCCAGCAGCTAGTTACCTTTGGGACCTCTATTTCCCAGATAATGATGTCGGACTTGCTGGATTGTCCTCTTAGCTTAGAGTTCTGGTGAGTCATTGTCTTCCTCATAGCACAGCCACTGTCCACAAAATCCATTTTATTTACATCCGAACCTACAAGACATGCACATGTTATCAGCACTCAGACAGCCAACACAATCCAGCTACCAGACACATGGCCATGAGAAGACATAATGTCATAGAGGTGACATTGAGCTCTTCCTGTGCATTCAGTTGGGATGTTCCTGTATCAGGTTCTCCAGTATTTCAGAAAGGGTAAGGTCCCATCACACATACCCTACTGAAAGTTTCCTTTTATTCCTGGAGGAAAACCTGCACACCTCTGGGAATGCAACAGGAGGAGGTCAGAGTTCAGTAGGAGTCCTCCACACACGGTGACACCTTCCACAGCAGCAGAGACAAGACACTAAAAGGCAAAGCGACCAGAATGAGAGCTATGCTAACAGCAACATTGAGCTGCTGCTGTGGCAAGGTGTTTTGCATTTTCCCCGTGGCTTAAACAGGGCCCTTCACAGGGAGTTCAGCATGCAAGGAGACACATGCAATCCCTTCATCTTGTCTTTGCACTGACATTATGTTTCTGCCCCAGCAGGGGTTGCACAGAGGCCTGAGTGCCAGCTGTGCCCACTGCTGGCTGTAGTAGGGCACTACCTCTTCCCCAAATTTGTCACATGCTTGAAGACACAAGGTGCCAGAGCTGAGCTGTTTCGTTTCCAAGCCATCAGCTGATATTAGGAACATTTCTACTTGGCAAGGGGACAGACTCAAATAGCTTTCTCCTGGTCAGATCCCAGATACAGTCGGTATAACACAAGGCTGATTCTTCCTCCAGATTAATCTCAGTTGCTTGTAAGTATTCAGACCACCCAGTGCAAGACCAAAGATAAAAAATAAACCCAACAGCTGCTTCACACTTGCTGCATCTTAACCAGTGACACAGCACAGATGCCTGGAAAGACCAAGGCAAACTAGTGCAGCTGTTTGCCATAGACTTCCTAGACAAGGATAAGGACTTAAGTCTCGCAGCCTGGGTGCAAAAGTCAGCTCTAGGACCTCTTATCCAACACAGCCACATAATCAACTTTACTTGCGGTACCCCATGACCCTATCCTTCAGCTGTCTCAGTGCAGAGCTTTCAGCCCTTTTCATCATCTGAACATGAGGAGAAATTTCTTTCCTGCTAGGGTGACAGAGCACTGGAACAGGCTGCCCACGGAGGACATGCAATCTCCTTCTCTGGAAATACTCAAACCTACCTGGACATATTCCTGTGCAACCTGCTTGAGCTGACCCTGCTTTAGAAGGAGACTGGACAGGGTGAGCTCCAGAGGTCCCTTCCAACCTCAGCCATTCTGTGATCACCAGGATCCACAACATACTTGTCACAACAGCATTCACAACAAGGCAAAGCCATTTTCTTCATATGGTTGCTCTCACTAGAGAATATGTTTTGTGGTTTTAATCCTTAATTGTTGGCAAACTGAGTCCCTACGTGTAGCTATTACAAAAGACATCCTGTCATTAAGGGCTGTTGGTACCACAGGGTCCCAATAAAGGATTTTAACATCCATACCCAAGGTCACACAGGTTAACAGTTGCTCAGGCAGCTTTGTGCTCTGCCAGGCACACATGATCCAGGGCCTAGAAAGCAAAAGCAACACGGAGACAGATGGAGGAACCCCAGGAACATTGCTCCCTGTTGGGATTTCTTGGCATGCACCTACCTTCCAAACAAAAAGGCTTCAGGGTAGCTGGTCTGCAACCATCTGATTTTATCACAATTCATCAGAGCACTGTCCTGGCTCATCCAGCAGCACCTCAGAAACCTGCCTTGCAGCTTACTTTCAGCAGCAGCCCATGAACATAAATAATAACCTAGGGCTTACTGAAGGCTGCCTGAACAGAAGCAGAAGCAATTTGTATGAGCAGGTTTGAGAAAATCAGCAATGTGTTCAAGAGCCTGGCCTGCGTCCAGACATGGTCCATTTCACTGGGCTACTCAAGCACATGCTCAGCCTTGGACAAGAAGCTTTGTGCTGCAACGGTACCAGCCTGCTCACCCCTCTGCAGTATGCCCCGAAGGTCACCCAGCTAACACTGCATCCTACAGAGATGGGAATTCTGAGTACAAACACACACTCATCCACATATGAGGGCTAAATATTCATCTGCTGGGGAAGAGGAACAGATTCTGTAGCAGAAGGGTAACAGCACATGAAATGCAGAGGATTTCTGTAGGAGGATTTTCAAATTCATTACCTTCCGAGTGATCTTCATCCATGTCTGCTGCCCTGGTACACTCACTACACAAGTCTGGACCATCCTCTTTCAGGATGCCGTTACTGTATGGCACTGTGCTGTCTTCAGGTAGCTTCAGAGCAGGAGGTTTTTCACTTGGAACTGAGCTCTGCTCAGCAGATGTGTCTGGGGTGGCAGATATGCTCAGCGAGTCCGAATGCTGGCCTGATGTACCAGACAGCACTGTGCTCTGCAATGGGTCCTCCACACTCGTCCCACATTCAGATGTATATGTGCTGTACCCAGAGTCCTCCACAACCAAAGGTGACTTTTCCAGTGATCCTCCATGGTTTTCCACATGAGTCTGATCAACTCCTTGGGACTCACTGCACACACGGTTCTTCACTCGACAGTCTTTTGTGTCTCCCTGAACAGGGCCAGATACATGGTCGTGTGTTAAGCAGTTTGAATCTGTCACACTCTGATACTGTTCTTCTCTTCGCAGGGATGCAGCGGTGCTGACAACGTTCTCTTCCTCTGCAACCATCTGATCAGAGCAAACAATGCCTGCTGTCTCCAGAGGTCTCTCAACTTGGCAGGCAGTGGCCTGGCAGGCCCGAGTGGACACATCACTTGCAGCACCAGACAGCACTTCCTCACTGTTCTTCACCCGACAGTGTTTTGTGTCTCCCTGAACAGGGCTGGATAAACAGCCGTGTGTTAAACAGCTGGAAGCTGTCACACTCTGATCCCGTTCCTCTGTCTGTGGGGCTGTCAGTACCGCAGCATCGCTCCGTGCCGCAATGTTCTCATCAGCTAGGGTGGCTTCTTCTGCAAGCATCTGATCAGAGGAAACACTTGCCATCACCAGAGGTCTCTCCACTCGGCTGGCAGCAGCCTGGCAGATCCGAGCAGACACATCGCTTATAGAACCAGACAGCACCTCCTCAGTTGCTGCCAAAATCACCTTGGAAATAATATGTATTGCTACTTGCTCAATTTTCTCAACTTCTTCCTTGTCCAAACTCACTCCTCCAATTCTCTCTCTTTCCAAGTCATCTCCTTTTGGCTGTGTGTCCTCCTCCTGACACGCAGGTACAGTACTGGTAATTGACTCAAACTTCCCTTCTTCCCTGGTCTGCTCCAAACAGGCAGACTCCAAACTATCCGGTAGCGTGCTCACTGCAGAATCCTTGTGACTTGATACAATTTCAACTCTATTATCAAGAAAGGCTTGTGGGGCATTGGCTTCCTTCTCCAGTCCCAAGGAAAGGGCTTTCACAGAGCCAGCACCTGACAGGACTCTTTCTGGCATCTGGCTTTCCCTAGGGGGCTTAAGTGAAGAATTATCTGACTGCTCTGCACTGCTGATCTCCGTGATTCCCAAAGACTTTTGCGTCAGTGTCACTGGTGCTGATGGCCACTGATCTTGGTTTGCACTAGAACTTGAATCCAGCGTAAGGCTCACTGCAGCACTACTCTGACACTCGGTGCTCTTTGAGATCAGAGGGAGAGAAACACAAGCAGGGAAACTGCTTTCATCTTGAGATCCTATTGTTTCTAGTTTTTCACTGTCGTCCTCAAGCGTGCTGGGGTGAATTGTCATTACTGACAGGTCTGGAAGGTCCTGTGACAGATCTAGCCTCCCATGAGACTGGCACAGAAGAGAGGGCGTCGTCGACCCTGCTGACAGCAGGTAGGTCGAGGTTTCGTTCCCTGGGCATTCCTCTTCCGACAGGAGATGCAGTCTTCGAGGAACACACGCTGCTGTTTTGGGTGATGAATCATTCTCTGGCACTTCCTGCTGCTCTTCTTCAATGCCTATTGCTTGTTTCTCCGGATAGCTTGCATATCTTTTTCTATGGGAATAAATCCACCAGCAGCCAAGAAGTCCCACTGCTCCAGGTATGGCATATACCATAACATCACGGAAGCGTAAAGCCATTTTACAGAGCCTCAGCTTATCCCTAGGAGGAGAAAGAGAAACCATGTTAAAATGGTCACAAGGAAGGTAACAGGAAGGCTGAAGTTTTATAAATGCCTTGAGGATGAACAGGCTTGTTTTCTAGCACTCTTTAAACTCACCAGCAGAGCACAGAACAAGATCCTCACCTAAGACCAGGGATACCTGGACATTGTTTACCATTCTCAGCACTTTCACTTCACCTTTATGCTTAAAACAATTTCACCTTTCTCCTGCCTCCCATTTGAAGATCAGTACTGCATCCAGCACTGCTAATCTTTCAGTATCAGGCTGGGTTCCACACATTTACAAGACACAAACTCCAGACACCGCAGGTCTCCTCAGTTCTCTGCCTGAAAGGTAGCATCACATTTCTGAGTTTCATAGGTTTGACAACACATGCTGCTCTAAACCATAACAGCTCACTGAAGGTGAAGTGCTTTACAAATGTTCTCACCCAAAGCATTGCAAGCAGCAGGTGTGCAGCCACACCACAAAAGTCTGCAGTCAAGGAGAGGCTACACAGTAACACAGAATGACTTGGTATACTTCTACATGCACAGTGTAGGAATTCCCAAACAAAAAGCAGCTACAGCCTGACAAAGCAAGTGTTTCCTAACAACCAGAAGCCCCTCTAAAAGATTTTGTAGTAATGAAGATGGGAAATATGCTAGAACACCCTTATAATAGTGGTACGTGTCTGGCAAAAGCAGCCTGGAGAACGACATTACTACTTAGGAACACAACTCCAAAATTTGTTTTAAGTCCAGATTCAGTAGATTGACAGCTGCTCCTCCTCTGACTTTCTGGAGTTGAAAGTTTTCTTTTACTGTTGACAGTGTGTGACTGTCCCCAGCACGCTCCTCTATTTACAAGCCTCACTTGGGTTATACAAGGCAAGGCTGACATGCCTTTCCTTTTCCTTCAGGGTAGTCTACAGCTGGAACACAAAGCTAAACAGCTACACACATCCCCAAAACCGCCTTGCTGCAAAGCACTCACAGTTTACATTTTCACCGAGCAGGAATTAAAGCAAAACAGCATGTGTCTGACAACGCTTACCCACGACAGACCTTCCTCCAAACAGGCCTCAAGACTTTTGTCAGTGAGCAACAAAAATAAAGATTGTTTTCAGGAGATATAGCTAAGTGCTAGAAATGGAACCACCTACTGGAAGAGAGTATTATCTAGTTCCTCTTTAGAAGCATAACATTTCTTAGACAAGAAGACAACCTAGTCAGTCTGCCGACTATGCTTAGTCTGTCTCAACTGGAAAGAAACTCTTGTTATCAGAGCCAGTGTTCTGACCACGGTTCCCAAACACAACTCTCCTTTGAGGTCCCAGTCTTCACAGGGAGCCAATTATATTCTAGTCGAGGGACAAAACATGCCTCCCTCAGGCTCAAACCCAGCTTCCAGGCATCAGATAATTTAACACTCAGTCCACACTTCTCACCTCCTCCAGCCACACCCTCCCATCCCACAGGAGCAAACACAACTTCATCCAAGTTAGTTCCAATGCCAGCCTTGCTTCTGTACTGTTTACCCCAGAGTTCTAATGACAGAGGCAAGAAAAGAAATGAATGGCAAAAACAGGGGCTAGAAAACTTCTTACTCAATTCCAAATCAAAGATAAGCTGCAGACATGAGTTCGGAAACCCGGTAACATCTCCAATGTACCATGAAAGAGGTATTTCTGTTGGACTACACAGCAAACTTGAGTCTCTGTTCATGGGATATTCATAGCCGGTATCTTCTAAATCTAAGCTACTTCCAGCAGGTGTCAAGCACAGGACTCACTGCTGACGATGAACTTTCAGTTCACAGCAACACCTGAGATTTGGAATTAAAAGTAAAACCAACAAACGTATGCAATAATGTGGATGTTTGTTTTTTGGAATTTGGTAAGGGCGAAGTCTGTACATTCTCAAGACAAAAGGTTCAAATGTATGCTCTACAGCACAATGGCACATTGTTAGCCACTGTGGGTGCTCATCTGCTGTCTGCTTACGTTGTTATAATTAATACAGAACCACCCTACAAGCTGTCTCACAGGCATACCACAAACTCAAATTAAAGTAGCTCACATAAGCCCATTCCCAGCAAGCTTTCGTGATTAAACAGACAGCCCTATTATTATCCAATTCCCTATTAAGTTGCACCAACTGTACAAACAATTGCCCCACACATTCCTGCAGTGCAGGAAGACAGTAGCAGGATGCCTCACAGAGGGGCAGGCCTGTCCCAAAGCCTGGCAGACAAAACAGTTCTTAGAGTCATTGTAAACATGAATATCATTTAGGATAAAGATCTTCACTCTTCTGTGATCTATTTAGATCAGTGGGAACTGGTGGATGAGCTGACTGCTCCTTGCAAAGTTTGTCCAATTTCATGTTTTTAATTTGACTCGTTTTAGCAAGAGTTGTATTAGTGGTCACGTTAAATGGGAATTCCACAGCCTTCCATCAATGCGAAAGGAATAAAAGGCAGTGGATCTGCACAAGATGCCAGCAGACATCCTAAAGCACTGGGTTGGCTAGGGGACAGCTAACATCAACAAATAACTCCTTACAGAAACATGATAGGAAGACTTCGGTGGCCTCATTTTGATATGCTGGTCAGAGTGTCGCTTTTTACATGATGCATGGAAGAAGGCTGATTTGTAACCTGCTCAGCCCAACAGTTTTAAGATGTAGCACGTGATGCTCTATGCTTTCCTTCCCAGGATTGTTCCTAAAGCCCACACGCATTTTGCAATACATTTAGGAGTGACAAAACCCTCACTCCATTGCAATTTGACAGTCACTTCAGGACTGCAGGGGCAATAGGATCACTTAAACACGAGGGGAAGAAAGCCTGGGATTTTCCTGCCAGCAGTAGATCAGAAAGTGGCAGCTTGTCAAATCACATGGCTTTAAACGCTGCCAAACTGGAGTGAGCCTGGTCCAACAGTCCTTGCACTCTCCAGGCAGGAGGAGCCAGCTGGGGATGTGCAGCAGTTTCAGAAGCTTTGGACTGGAGATGATCAGCCTGTAAAAGCCAGAACCAGTGTTGGGCTCTGGCCCCCATGCAGTCCCACACCAAAAATAGAGCTGAGCTAGGGCAGAGCTCTCACACTGTACGCGCTCGCCCTGCACCACCAGCCACTTCCTTCTGGCATGTCAGGAATCAGGTCTAAATGTCACACCTTATATCAAGGCATGGCTGGAGAACTGCAGCTAGAGAGAGACTTCAACTTGCTAAATAATCCCCATAGTAAATCAGGAAGGGACTAAGACACCAAGGGGAGAATAAGGGTCAGTCAGCTCTTCTCGTCCGTATCCTGACTTGATTTATGGAAAAATCCTGATAAAAATCAGGGAGATGAGGAAAAGAATGAATGCACACATTTGCCTACCTTAAAAAAAAGCCAAGGACAGTCAACTTATTCTACTTGTTCGCATTAGGGTCTCAGTGCAGTTTTAAGCCACCGTCTTTCTCCAGCCAGGACAAACAATCCTCAGTGTACTCATCCTTATAAGGTCAGAAATGTTTGCAGTACAAGACTCGGAGAAGCCAGATAATTCATTCTCAACGTCCGAGGGGAGAGTTCTGCAAGCACTCGCTCCACATTTTCAGGGCTTCCTACACCCAGGACCAGCTGCTTCAAGTTTCTATGAGAAGAGAGAGGAAGGCAACTCCCAGGTGACAGAGCCCTCATGCTCTGCAGGGACATACTTTACAGGGCTGATGGTCCTTGCCTCCTCTGCCTCCTAACTGGAGCGGTTACGCTGCCAAACGCCAAAAGCTTTGGAAATCAAGGCTGGAATTAAGGATCATCCTGAAGAATCATAGAGCAAGCAAGCAGCCAGCTAAATTGGAACATAGCTTCAACAGCAAGGCCAGGACGACTCCCTACCAACCCTATAGTTAGTGATACAGCACTCGGGAAATAAATATGATCTGGGTGAAAGAGAACTGGACAAGGCTGGCACACTTGAAACGAAACGGGACCACGTGGGCTCTTAAAATTTTCCATGCTAAAAATAACCAGTAGCACATGCTCTGCCTTATAGGAGGCATAAGAACAGGAGTTGACAAAAAACTAAAGAACTGGGGGCCCTACCATTAAGATTAAAATCAGTGAAACGGCTGCACAGAAACAGACACAGGCTTGACCTACTCTTGGTGTAAGGCAGATTTTCATCATGGCACCACAACATCTAAACTGCAGCTTCTTTGTTTTTCATACAAAGATAAAGCAGTAGGCAGTTCACAGTGCAGAGACCACTTGCTTCCTCCAGATCCAGCTGGAGAGCATATCTGGAGTGTGGTTCAAACTGGAGAGCCAAGAGGTCTCCTAGGACACGGGTCAGCATTACTGAGGCTGGCATGCCAGGACAGAACTGAGGTCAGTGGCCTGCAAGCCCGTGCATCCCACACTTCTGATCCCCAGAAGGTCCATCAGCCACAAGACTTGGCAGCCTTTCCCACACTCCTCTCCCAGGCTGGCCCACTGCTGTACCACCATCAAAACAAAACATCATCCAGAGGCGAGAGCCCACAAAACATGACTCAGTAGCTACAAACACCCAAAGACAGGTAGGAGCCAGGCAAGCAAGATCTCAGACAGGACGGCACTTACTTAAAAAAGTAGTGAACAAGTAAGTTTCTCTATACTTAAATAATTAAAGGTAAGTGTTGTGCAGCAATTTCTGCTTCAAACACTAGTACTGAAAAACAAGAACAGCAAGAGAGACCCCTTAAGCAATACCATCTCTGCAAGGCCCAGTTAACACGGGCTACCGAGCTCCAGAAGCAGACTCCCCTGTGAATGAGAACTACTAACGAAGCCACTCCACAACCTTAAAATATTTAAGAACCAACAGCCCTGTTTGCAGAGGGGTAAATTATGACATAAGTATAAGGCTGAAAAAGCTGGTTGTAAAACTAAACTAGAGCTCTGGAAAATGAAACACCACCAATATTAGGCTGTCTTTTATCTCGAAGATAAAAACTGCTTTCAGTGTAATAAGCTTCACTGATGTTCCTACAACAGATCACTCCCCTCCTTTGCAGCTGAAGCTGCTACATTGATGGCCCAGGCTTTATGAATATTTCATTTTACAGTCACCACTTCTATTTTTTCCACTCAGGAGCCAAAGGGTGGCTAAGCACAGCTCCAGAGACCCCGCAGCAGCATCACTGCTAGCCCAAAGCAGGACTCGGAACAGTTTCCTTTGACACACTCAAAAGCAGAATAGCAGCCTAGCCAAACTGTAGGGTGTTTTTACAGGTGTTTTGGGAACCACCAAGCAGCTCATATATATGCAAACACTGATGACCTGCAACCCACACCACCTGCACTGCCTCTTGGATTCCTGCAAGGCCCTGAGCTGATCACTTCTGCTATGCAGTAAGCCACAAGTTACACTTTAATTAACATTAACCCTATCAGATTATCAAGGTCCTTAATGCACTTGATATCTTATTTCCTTCCTGCTTCAATTTTTTCATTATTTATAGTTTCCTCAACCAGCTAGTGTCTCCCTGAAAGTCCTCTGTTAGAGGAAGGCAACATCAATCCTTCACCTCTTCGCCAGGAAGGTAGCACAGAGACAGAAGCAAACTTCAGAAACCACTTCTGCACCACTTTACCAATACCACCTTTATCTTCTGTGGCTTTTTCTCAAAATATGGTGGAGTTTTGGCAAGGTTTTTTGCCAGTTTTGGT
The DNA here is from genome assembly GCA_033558185.1 of Dromococcyx pavoninus. Classification (NCBI taxonomy): domain Eukaryota; kingdom Metazoa; phylum Chordata; class Aves; order Cuculiformes; family Neomorphidae; genus Dromococcyx; species Dromococcyx pavoninus. Next base: position 349,314 of record JAUMJL010000861.1, read on the forward strand.
GGCCACTCCAGAAACAGAGCTATACCAAGCATTCTGCTTCTTCAGGCTAGCCAGGAACGACCAGCACATAAGCCAGAGGCCACACGACCTTTCTATTGTCAACTGGCTTCAAACTGCAGAGAAAGTCCTCTGGTCCAGGCTAACCCAGTCTGCACAGGGTTCCCTGACCAGGGAACAAACACCGCTTTTACAGCCAAGAGGCTAAGACATCACTTGTTGGGATTCTTTCTGAACAGTTTCTTTCCTCCCCAACAGAGCTACCAGTCTAGATATAACCCTCTTAAAAACCATTTTTCATAGAAGACTAAAGACAATCAGTCCTGCGCAGTACAGGCAAGCTGCTTTCATTATCTTCATAATCTACCAACACATAACAAAACCTAGATTTGGAGAAAATGTTTGTAAATTTCTTTCTTTCTGCATTTTCACCAAGGCTGGGGAATAGAATAAGTTATTTCCCAGGATTTCACAACAAATAAAGCAAATACTAAGCATTTTGTGTTTGCTTCTGCACTTATGAAGCTAACGCAGCCCTTGTGATGAGCAACATAGTGTAGCATCCACTACAGACGTAGTTTCTAAAATAAAATTTAAAAGCAACCAGCTAAGTCAGATGCCTGGCGTCTTTATCAGTTTCCAGAAAACAGGCATGCACAACATCCAGGAGCAGAGACTAAACCAACCAAAACCTTCCAATAAACTCCGCACACAAGACAAAAAACAGACTTAAATTTTCAAGGAGATGGAATGGCGAGGTTTACATCACAACACACTGATACTGCTGCAAGAGACAGTGAGAAAAGAGGCAGCACTGAGACCAAACAGGTATCTGGAGAACAGCATCAAGACCTGCTCACTGGGAGGTTTACTGTGCACAGCAATGAGACCTTGACAAACAGCTTCTCAAAACAAAAGCTGGACTAGGCTTGGAGAAAAGCAAAAAGTGGTGTTGTTCGGCCTTGTGCCCAGAGCTTGGCTTGCTGAGAACAAGCTGCAGAAGCAAAAGGAAGCGTAAGCAGAGGAATAATATCAAACACTGGTGAAAAAGGCACTCTGTATTCATCTGCACTAGGAAGGGACAGCACAGGTTTCACTAAGAGTCATTTAGACTGAACAAGCAGGAAGGGCACTTCTCAGCATTAGCAAGCTTGCCACAAGAAGTTACATGACATACTTGAGACCTAATCAGAGAGAGACACGCTGTGCTTTGATCTGTATTACAGCAGCACCTACCAGCCCTTGCCCAAACTATGCTGGGGGCTGTTCTCACACAAAAATGCTTCCCCAGAGACTGCAGGCTGCCTCCTTTCCTCAGCTTTGGCAGTCCTTTTGTCAAAAAGGAAAGCCAAGACAGAAGAAGTGACCTTCCTATAGCCACATCGAGTTGGAGGAAACACAAGGAGTAGAAAATAAGTACTCCAACTTGAGAGACGGCAGCCCATTCTCTTTACAAGGCAACAAACAGAACACTACACTCCATTCAACTTGAAATATTTTAGGAAAGTGGCATGCAGATTTCTTTCCTGCACCCCTGAACACCAAAAGAATTCTTCCTAACCCTGCACTTCAACAACAAATGGGATATAAGTGCAAGCTCATAACAAAAGGGGCTCCTCTTTAAGGACAGGGAAACTGCAGGGTCACAGACCTAAGATTTATGGGGATGCATACACCAATCCTTGCTCCAGAGACTTAAAAGTTTCTAATTCACAGATTTATCCCCATGCAAAGTTAACACCCCCAACACAAGAGGTGCATGCAGATCATGAGCTTTTGCCAGGAACTGTTGCTATTTATACACGGGGAGTCAAAATCAGCTGTAGCACATGGCAAGTTCCTTGTCCCCATTGTCAGGCAGCAGCAGAGGTCAGAGGCAAACTGGACCTCTCCAGGTCTACCATCATGATTTGTTTGCTGAAGAATGATTTTAAATTATCTTCTATGAAATATTATATGCTAATAGCAGTGTACAGGGCCCATAAACTCAGAGTCAACTTCCAGCCAGGGTACAAAATGAAGGCGCAGCAAAGTTAAACAGAATCAATGTAGTGGACAATAAAAAGACAGATTAAAACAGCTGAAAACAGATCATTTGCAAAAGCAGTGACATGCAAACATATCACCTTCAGCAATGCCCACAAAAAGCAAACTCAGCCTTAATTTCCAGGAAATATTAAGCACCTGCTGAATAAAATAGCTTCTTCTTCCAAGTATCTGAAAGTGGCTGCCTGAAGTTAATCATCACTTCATGAAGTTTAACCAGCCATTTGCATTAAGAGTTAGTTCCACAGAAGCCCTGTAGTTAGAAATCAGGATTTAAAAAAGGCTAGTCATTACATCAGAAGCATTAAATGATTAAAAGTAATTAATGCTTTAATTAATTTTTTTTTTATTACTTCTAGATGTTGCTAAGGGCACGTGGGATACCAGCCCTCATCTTATTACAATCTTCCTGGACACTAGAAATACCTGAAACGATTTTTTTTACATCAGTTAAGTGCACATGTTAGACGAGAGCCATAGATAAGTGGACTAGGGTGCTTTTAAAGCATTATACTTTAACATACTCTACTACTGCAGAAGTATACTTTCAAATACCCCCAAAGTCAGCCTGCAATGTTTTCAAAATGAACACAAGAATCTCAAACAGAACAAATCAGCTGCTCCTGGCTCTGAACAGCTTTGGCTGCGATCCTCAAACAAACTCACTCCTGTCACACTTAACTCCTAAGAGAATCTGCAGGAATTGGGAACCTACATTATGTGGTGGGTCTGAACTGCAGAGACCTTCAATCCACACCCTGGGTGGGGAGGGGAATTCCTCTTGTCTAATTTCAGGCATTGTGGAATGTCTAGGTTAAAGCCAAGTTTTCTAAGGCAGTTGATCTTCAGTATTGGCATCTCAAAGCATCTCCAGAGAGATCTTTAAGAAGGGATCTTGATCCTAGGAGAGTGGTCTAAACTTGGAGCAACTAAGCAGAGCACACATAAGCAAGAAGCAGCTACCAGAACACAACAACTGGGTTCCTGCAGCACCATCATGCAGACCCTTCAAACTTAACAATACCATTTGTTTCATGTCTGAGAGCAAGCAGCATGCAACCCTGGTGAATAAGATACTATTACAATCACTGTGAGATTCACCTGCCTAAATGCCCCAGCACTGGTGTGCCCTGAGAGCCTTTAAAACTCCTTCAAGAGCTCAATCACACACTGAAACAGAAGCTGAGGGATGGTCGGAGGAGTGGTACCAGGACAGCATGCGATGCAATAAGAAAGTGCAATTCCAGTTCTCCAGGCTTCTTCCTCCTTCGAACTTACTAAAAAGTTGTCATTTCCTTCAGTGCCCTAGGCAGCACACCCAGGAAAACCAATTAAACCAGAACTAAATTGTGCCATCAAGACACATGTGGTGAAATGGCACTATCCTCTTCAAGAATCACAAGTACACTGAGATTACTCGAGGACAGGCACAGTAGCTCAGCGGATGCCTGCACAATATATCACCCTTTACACAGGACACTCATTAAAGAATGAAGAGGTTAAGTGACTTGAACTGGGTCACACAGTGACAGAGCAGCAAACTCAGCTCCACTGCTCCAACAGCTCTGGTCCATGCACTAAGAAGCTGTACCTCCCTCGCAAGCAGTTGTGGCGCGTTCCAGCATGCCATGTGCTCCTCCTCAGCTCTACCATGTGCACACCAAGGACTGTAACTCAGTAGATCATTCACAGGCACAAAGCAAACAGGAGAAAAAGTTACCATCTCCCCCTACTACTTTCCCCAGCAACAAGCTATTTCCTTTCACCTGAGACAAAGTCCACAGAGGCTCCGATAACACCCAGCAGGTGCTACCACAACCACCAACCTGAACAGGGCAGCATACGACCCTGTGAACACAGAAAGGCACAGTTACTGCCATTCTGCAGCCCCTTACCTTTCCATGACAGACATACTGTCCTTGAACGCAGCTTTTGTTGCTGTTTCCTACTATTCCAGCTAATTTTCATGACAGGGATGCCCTGAGATGCCTGTTCATTTTGTGTTCCCTGCTTCACAGTATAACTACTAGACTGCAATAAAGGACTTAGCCCAACATAGGTCAAGCTGCCCAGTTCTGGAATGTGAGAAACTTAGATCTTGCTTGCTTCAAAGAGGGGGAAGACTAAAGTCAAACAACAAGGATTCTTCCAAGAGAGCAAGACTACTTAAAAATTACTTTCTCAGTAGCAATATCACAGAATCATAGAAAGTTCTGCATTGGAAGGGACGTTAAAAGATCACCCAGTTCCAACTCCCTTGCCATGGGCAGGAACACTTCTCACTAGATCAGGTTGTCCAAAGCCCCATCCAACCTGGCCTTGAGCACCTCCAGGGATGGGGCAGCCACGGCTTCTCTGGGCAACCTGTGCCAGGGCCTCACCACCCTCATCATGAGGGATTTATTCCTAATATCTAATCTAATGGTTCCCCTTCCAGTTTAAGGCCGTTCCCTATCAAATTATCACTACAGGCCCTTGTAAGAAATCCCTCCCCAGCTTTCCTGTAGCCCCTTTCAGTACTGGAAGGTCACTATGAGGTCTCCCTGGATCCTTCTCAATTCCTCTGCTCCTGACCATATCCCACGCTGGCTTACAAAGAGCACATGAAAAACATGTGGAAAGTTTGCTAATGACACCTTTTATCGGCTGTTACAGCAACGCGAGAGAGCTTTGCCACACCAGACACACGAGGGGCACCACCAGGCACCCTCAACCCTCACCAACAAGCCGTGACGCTCAAGTCACACAGCAAGGAGACCCCATCGAGACGCTCCGCGGGGCTGAGACCCCGCTCCACGGCCGCGCAGGGCCCGGGCGCGGCGGCCCCGACCTTGGGCGCAGCGGGGCCGCGGTACCCCCGGTGCCCCCCGTGCGGGAGCGGCCCCGCGCTGAGGGGTGGCGGGAGCCGGCCGGCTGTCAGCGAGGGACACAGCCCGCGGACCCCGCGGCGGCACTTACGGATGATGGCGGTGCCGGTGCCCGGAGCAGGTCCCGGTCCCGGTGCCGGAGCCCCCCGCGCCAACCCCACGTGCAGCCCGGCCGGGCCGCCCGGCTGCCACTTGCAGCGGCACCGCCGCCACGCCCCGCCCCGCCCCGCTCCGCCCCTCTCGCGAGAGCCCCGCGCGCCGCGAGACCGCGCCTGCGCGGGACCGCCCCCC
>JAUMJL010000862.1:132500-134221 GCA_033558185.1 Dromococcyx pavoninus
GGCCCATTTTTTGCTCCCTTGGCCCATTTTTTGGTACCTCAGCCCATTTTTGGGTTCCTCGGCCCATTTTTGGGTTCCTTGGCTCACTTTTGGTTTCCTCAGTCCATTTTTTGTTCCCTCGAACCATTTATGAATTCCTCAGGCCATTTTTGTGTTCCTCAGCCCATTTTTTGGTCCCTCAACCCATTTTTGGGTTACTCGGCTCATTTTTGCGTTCCTTGGCCCATTTTTGGGTTCCTCGGCTCATTCTTGGTTTCCTCTCCCCTTTTTGGGGTTCCTTGTCCCATTTTTGGGTTCTTCGGCACATTTCTGTGTTCCTCAGGCCATTTTTGGGTCCCATGGCCCATTTCTTGGTCCCTCGTCCCATTTTTGGGTTCCTCCGCCCTTTTTTGGGTTCCTCGGCCCATTTTTGGGTTCCTAAAGCCATTTTTGGGTTCCTCAGCCCATTTTTGGGTTTTTCCAACCCATTTCTGTGTCCCTCGGCCCATTTTTTGGTCCCTCAACCCATTTTTGGGTTACTCAGCTCATTTTTGGGTTCCTTGGCCTATTTTTGGTTTCCTCGGCTCATTCTTGGTTTAGTCGCCCCTTTTTTGGTTTCCTCGGCCCATTTTTGGGTTCTTCGGTCCATTTCTGGGTTCCTCAGGCCATTTTTGGGTTCCTTGGCCCATTTTTGGGTCTCTCGGCATATTTTGGGGTTCCTCAGGCCATTTTTGGTTTCCTCCAGGCATTTTTTGGTCCATCGGCCCATTTTTGAGTTCCTCAGGGCATTTTTGGGTTCCTCGGCCCATTTTTTGGTTCCTAAGGCCCATTTTTGTGTTCCTTGGCTCATTTTTGGGTTCCTCAGTCCATTTTTTGGTCCCTCAGCTGATTTTGTGATTCCTCGGCCGATTTTTGGGTCCCTCGGCCGATTTTTGGGTTCCTCGGCCCATTTTTGGGTTCCTAAGGCCATTTTTGGGTTCCTCCGCCCATTTTTTGGTCCCTCGGCCCATTTTTGAGTTCCTCAGGCCATTTTTTTTAGTTCCTCGGCCCATTTTTTGGTCCATCGGCCCATTTTTGAATTCCTCAGGCCATTTTTGGGTTCCTCCGCCCATTTTTTGGTCCCTCGGCCCATTTTTGAGTTCCTCAGGCCATTTTTGGGTTCCTCGGCCCATTTTTTGTTCCCTTGGCCCATTTTTGGGTTCCTCAGCCCATTTTTTGTTCCCTCAGCCCATTTTTGGGTTCCTCGGCTCATTTTTGGGTTCCTCAGTCCATTTTTTCGTCCCTCAGCTGATTTTTTGATCCCTCGGCCCATTTCTTGGTCACTTGGCCCATTTTTGGGTTCCTTGACCCATTTTTTGGTTCCTTGGCCCATTTTTGGCTTCCTCGCCCCTTTTTTGGGTTCCTCAGGCTATTTTTGGGTCCCTCGGCCGATTTTTGGGTTCCTCGGCTCATTTTTGGGTTCCTCAGTCCATTTTTTGGTCCCTCAGCTGATTTTTTGATTCCTCGGCCCATTTTTGGGTCCCTTGGCCCATTTTTGGATTCCTCAGGCCATTTTTGGGTTCCTCAGTCCACTTTTTGGTCCCTCAGCTGATTTTGTGATTCCTCGGCCCATTTTTGGGTCCCTCGGCCCATTTTTGGGTTCCTCGGCCCATTTTTGGGTTCCTAAGGCCATTTTTGGGTTCCTCAGCCCAGTTTTGGGTTCCTTGGCTCATTTTTGGGTTCCTAAGTCCATTTTTTGTTCC